>JAVDOI010000024.1:1147500-1150000 GCA_032191485.1 Leptoclinus maculatus
CAATCCTTGACTGGGCCGTGTCATGTGTCGAAGTGTCCCTGAGCAAGACACTGTACCCCTAGCTCCCCGGGCGCCTGTCATTGGCAGCCCACTGCTCCCTATATACAGGGATGGGTCAAATGCAGAGTTGAATTTCCCCCATAAAGGGATAAATATAGTGTAATATAAAAAAAAAAAAAGTTTGTCATCACCTGACCTAAGTAGGGAACTTTGGCCACATAACTAGAGTGGTCATCATAGAAACGGAGTAGAGCGGACATGGCTCTGGTGATGGATGGCTAGTTGGCAGGGTCACTTTAGCTGGCCCTCTCCATGGGGAGTGAGGGGGGAGGGACTGTTGGACCCAGCGCTGCCCCAGCCCGCTGTATGGCTCATGTTCTGCAATGTGCTTCCTACGCTGTGACAAGAGTGTGAGGATGTTGTTTGAAACAATAGCTCTGACTCTCTACGCTTCATAATGTTACTACTTCACTGCTGCTTTTACTCCTTACTGCTAAACCTAGCCTCAGTGAGTCCGGGACTTTGCCGTAAATTGGTTTAGTTTATACGGAAGTTAGCCAGCTACAGCGCACAACGGTACACATAACAATGGCCGCCGCTCTGACCATCCAGCTACATTGATTTGAATGGGAAGTTCCCTTCTGCTCCTGTTTTATATTGATGGTCCTTATATATATATATATATATATATATATATATATGGTAGAAATGTTAAAACTCCCCCGCCTCATAGAGACCATCCGATGTGGTTGAAAGAAAGAAAGGTTAGTAAGTAGACCTGGAATTTAACCGTGTTGCAGCCTGTTGTATGTTTTTTATGTATTCGCCGTTGGTTTCCATTCAGGATGAAAATCAACTTGCAGACACTTGAACATTGCTTGTGTAGGGCGATCCGCCACAGTACAGGTGATGTCTGCTTTGATTGTTGATTCCTTGTATGTATAGACATACTAGGCCAATCACACATTAATCATTTAACTTTGGGCTCTCTTTAAATCACAGTGCCATGAACTTACTGGGCAAATAATGAAGCTGTTGCATTCTGCTGTGTGCACTACACAGAATGGGAACTTGAAGGTTCTATACACAATGCACAGTCCTATATTCCTTGGAAATGTGTTGGTATTGGATGATTTTGCAGGTCACGATGTACGTTCACTGATAACAGTCAGTGCCAGTGAAGGAAGTGATGTATTCTTTATGACACGAGGGCGTGGCACGTCTGACTCTAAAGCAGCAGGACCACGTTCATGTCCTGTCACACCTGCTGTAGAACCATAAACCTTTGTTTGTGGAAGTTAAAAAAACATCAAAACTTTTTATCTGCTTTTGAAAATGTGCAGTAATGTAAAGAATATGTGAACATTTAATAATATTGCTTTTATTCATAATGAAATGAATCCACCAGTTCAGCCCTCCTGTTGATGCGATGATGATGATGATGATGATGATGATGATGAGATCTAGAACAAAGGAACGGATATGTTATGTCACAGCTGATGTCATCTAACTTACCTAATGCTGTTTGGAGATTTTCCCCTCTGGGATAAAATCCCATTGTCCGACCCATATGGCTCAAAGGTAATCTGTACTTTAAAATGATGAAATGTTTGCGGCTGTTCAAAGCAAAACGCTTGTGGATTTTAATCCCAAAGCACAATTCACTACTTTCAGTCTATGATCTTAGCCTCTGTCTAGGTTTTGGGTTATGAATGAAGTTCTCTCCCCCTGAAAGAAACCAGCGGAGCCCTTTGCTGACAGTATGTGCTCACTGACACACTCAACAGAGACAGTTTTGATGAATAAAAGATAGTAAATAAAATCATAATCATAACGTTTTTTAAAGCTAAAAGGTGTTTATTGATGAAACACATATACAGTACAACTATACCGTACCTTTACTGTATTTAACGGATTAATCCACTTTATTTACTCCACTTCATTTTCATTTGGGGTTGTTTATTCCCCCCCACCCTTTTAAATACATAATGACTCTAAATTTGAATTGCATGACCAGTTAACATCCTCATGCTTTCTGAATAAAAGTGTTTTGTTTCTGAGTTGTTTAACCTGCACACAAATGAAAGTGTAGAAACAACAGGTGCAGTGATGTGTGCAGCGTGTTGAAGTGCTGCTCAGCCAGATCAGCTGTACCTCAACACAATAGTCACAACACATCCTTCTAACTGCTGTTTCTAGCCACACTAGTGCAGCGTCTGAAGGACACCTCTATGTCGTGAGGTTTACATTTGTGGAGTGAAATGTCTCAAACACTATTGGCTGAATTGATATGAGATTTGGTTCAGACATTCATGTTCCCCTCAGGATGAATTGTATGAATACATGCTGAATCCTTCAGCTTCACAGGGCCACTGTGGCTGTAGGCTGTAGCTGTCCGCTGAGAGCAGCACTATCTGCCACGTCGCAAGGTCTGACTTACAAAACAATATTGCGCTAATAATATCACGGCGCAAACATGCACATGAGGTTAGAGTGCAAT
>JAVDOI010000024.1:1155000-1250000 GCA_032191485.1 Leptoclinus maculatus
ATGGAAGTGCACTTATGCGATGGTAAACTCTGACCTAAGCTGAAAGGGCGCGCGGACCTCCGCCAGAAAGAATGACTGCTGACGGGCCTCCAATGTCCGTCTGTGTTTCTTAGTTTGCTGGCACGTAACGTTACACATTATGGACGATGAGTATCCAGCTAGCCTTCCAGCTAGCACTAGAGGTCCTGAGACAGGCGCACGCTAACGCGTCACCTCCGTTGTAAATAGAGCGATCCAGGTGACAGATGGTTAGATGACCATTGATCTGTTCATATGAGTGGAGTGAATGTGAACGTTTTATATCCAGCCATGTTCTCCTGAAGGAGAATGTCTGTTTGTTTCTTACATGAATGAATGCCTGAGAGGTTTGTATTTAACAGTATATTGTTTGCATCTTGTAATAAATATTGATATGTTCTTGATCACTTTGTGTTTTGTCTATTTGCCTTTTCTGTTGAGAAGATAACTGAGACTTTTGTGGGTTTTGAGGCACTGATGGGCTTTCAATGTCATTTATAAATGCTTTATAAGGCATAAATAGTCCTCACTTTAGATGAGCTCACACAAAACACTTTACTAATGATTAGTAACTACCAAATTAATCATGAATTGCAGTATTAATACGCGTTTATAAAGCATATATTAACATAGTCCCTAACATTTAGTGCATATCTAAATCATTATATATATATATATATATAAATGCATGAATAATGTACATCTAAATAAGCTATTAACACTTTATAAAGGATGTTATTAATCATCTACAACTCCTTAATAATTGGTTTGTAATAAATATAATACTTCATTTACAAATGGGGAATCCATCATTTATAAAGTATGAAAACATAATAATGAAACATAATAGATGAGCTTATTAATCAAGAATAAAACATTTATAACTGTTGTTAGGAACTGCATACTAATGAATTATTAATGTAGGAACAATGCTTTATAAATGATGAATTAAGTGTTTACTCATGCTTAACTAATGCTTCATAGTGTGTAGTTATTATAAAGTGTTACAGTCAGGTTAATTTAAACTTTCAAAAAGAATCCTATATATTCTGTATTATCTTGTTGCAGCTCTTCCTTGAAGCATTACATATTCAAACCCAAGACAACGTTTTATGGCTGCACCTTTCAAATGGAAATGTTCTACAAGTTGTAAGCATCTTTTTACACACATTTTCTCAAAATTCAGCTTGACAGAATTTTTGCAAACGTCCTAAACTAGAACTTAAAAATAAAGATGGATTCAAAGTGGGGTGAAACAAAGTTTGACTAGCAGGCATGAAGGTAGTTATTCATAATTATTACCAGTCAGGAATATCTGTCTTTCTTGTATCTATTTGTGCTGTTTTCCAGAGCAACCTGCTCAAACTTCAGCTCTCTTTTACATGTTTTGCACTTCTACATCTCTCTTTGCGTTTGACCTTCCTCTCTTCCCATAGTTAAATGTGTGCCAGCATGACAATGTACTGCTTCCCCTGTGCTACAAGTCACAGCAATCCAGCTCCTGGTTTTCCTGGAGGAATAAGTACCTGCACAATGCAGTACAGACATGTTTACTATTCCTGTTTGGTTCCTAAGAGATCCTACTTAGGTTTGATGAACATCATAAGAAATATGATATATAAATGAATCCCTCCAATATCAGAGGGTGGTCACAATAACATGAACGCTTGTATATTCCAATACAACAGTCCTTGATGTTGAGCCCGTTAGGTCGCATTTTTCCCATCTGAACAACCTGTAACCTGAGTGTTCTCATGACCTGAACGATATGAGGTCAAGTGTTGTAGATATTGTTCTTACACATGCTGACTCCAGTGTTTCAAACCCCTTAGTAGTCTCCCAGCTCACTCCACTGTACACATTTAAGTCAAGCCAAGCCCATTTATGATCTGTCCTGAGAGGGTTTTTATGCTGCAGTAAACATAAAGCACTGCAGCAAAGCATAAAACATACACTATAGACACGTACCATGTCCACTGCCTGGCTGGATAGTATTAACAAGCTGATGAAAAGTTAATGTTTAAGTGTTTATATAGGAGGTTAAGCAAGGTGATGGAGGCGTCCTGCACACCCCTTGGCCCTATAAGCAAATTGAAAAGGGTCCAGAAGACACTTAGTTTTAGATAAGAGCTCTCCTTTGACTAGTTTCACAAATGTCTTCATAACCAAGGAGGTTCATTTAAAAGGCCTGATGTCGGCTTTAGGTTCAACAGGCCACTCCCATTGAGATGGCACCATCTGCTGAGTAAATGACAGTTGGAAGATATTACAAATGGGACCTAGTTGCTCTGCACATACTATAAGCAGATGACTACCTATATAATCTGAGCCTGGGATTTCATGGCTCTGCAACCTTTTAAACACGTGATCATACTACGCTCAAGGACGGATTAAAAGAGGAGTCAAGAGACTATTTCTGAGCTCAGTGTGTTTATCACTGAAATCCTGTACATTAAATCTCAAACAAAACTCATCATCCTGAGCCTGCTGCTGGTCGGATTTGTAGCCGTTAAGCTCTATGTTACTCCTTCTTACTTCCTTGAGCCCAATGTTCGTCTTGAGCTGTGTCTCAATTTTGTCCTTATGTTTCCTTTTTCTTGCCCCGATTTCACATTTAATTTAATGTTGCAGCTTGCATTATGGAGGACAGAATATGACTTATAAAAGTTGATAATCAAACAGGACATAAAATACATATTTCTACATTTCTGTTCACCTACATTTATTTATTTATGTGTCTGTATGCTAATGAGGTGGGAGGTCAAATCTAGCGACTTTTTCTGGTGTTATTGGAGACGGACGTGAAAGAACGTATCGTTCTGCAGTTACTGTCCTCAACGAGCAGCGGGTGCTGCCGTGAGCCCCTCCGCCGTCCCAAAGCACTCACAGGCGGTCAGTCTCACAGCAGCCTCGCCCAGCAGTCCCAGCTGCAGACTGGAAGCCATTAGTGCTGCTAGCTAGTTTTTTGACGTCGTCTACACTCTACAGGGATGATTTGCTAGGAATCGGTTGCTTCTGTCTTGCTCCCCTACTTGACCAATCCTGCTTAAGAATGAGGTTTGGACCGCCTACCTCATTAACATACGAATACAGAAATAAATGAAGGTGAACAGAAATGTAGAAATATTTATTCATTCATGTCCTGTTTAGGCATCAACTTTTATATATTCATTTCAGCATTTAAATATTCCTGTATTTACACTTAAGACATTTTTCATCCTCCATAGCATAGCTTCCACGTATCCGCCATACGAGTGCAGTGCAGAGAGGCAGCAATTGACCGATCCTAAGTCCCGCCCACCTTACGGTAGATACTGTTGCTAGGTTGGACAAGCTTGAATTGAAGAAACATGGGGACGCCATGTTTCTTTGCACATAGCATAGCTTCAAGAAGCGAACAGCAAGGACTTCCCTGTTCGGATTTAAGAATAATATTGTATTTGTGAGGGTTTTCGGTGTTTAGCAGAGACGCAGACAGACACAGGAAACAATGTGAAGTAAAATGCAAGGTTTACTGGACACCAAGCAGTCAAGAACCAAAAACAAATCCAACAGGGAGCGGAAACAAATCCAAACTGAAATAAACAGGCAAATTCACAAAAAGGCAAAGTCACAAACCATAGGACTGAGAGGGTCAACACGAGGGATGAACACTGGAGACAAGATGAGCCCACGGGGAGGGACAAGGCCGAAACATGAAGCACCCCGGGGGGAAGACAAAGAACAAATGACAATCCGACAACTGGAACAGAGAAAGCAGAAGAGTATCAGTGTGTGTGGGGTGATGAGAAGATTGCAGGCAGGTGAGTTGAAATGAGTGGGGTTGGCAGAGGGGAAAGCCAGGGGCAGGTGATTGGTCACAGGTGAAGAGCATGAGCACGATCAGGAGAGACACACACACCAGGCAAAGCCCAACCGTGACAGTATTACTGCTATTGTTTGAAGCCTCTGTGTTACTTGGTGGATAAATTCACAAGAGAAATAAAACCAATACCTGAGGAGACTCCAGAGACAAGTACTGAGGACATAATGAAACTGAAAGCAGTTCAAGATCAGCAGTGCAACACTTCTCTCTGACAATGACTGTTTTACACCAAGAACCATTAACACAGAGGCCGAATGGGCACACCAATCCGTCAAGTCCCAAATCTTTGTCCAAGTCTCTATCAGACAGCCATGTCTCAGTCAAGGCTGAAATCTGCCACTCTGAATTCATGGCTTTAGCGACCCTGCACCTGTAGTTAATGGGCTGTCTTTTCATCTTAAGGCGAACGCCACCTCTACCCCCCCCTGCAGGTAAAGTCCCATGGGCCATCAGCCTGAAATCCAAGTCCAAGTTGAGAGATTTAACTTCCGGGGATCATTGGATTCATTACATTGGAGAAGGAGCTCTCTGCTGTACTGGATCCAGGTTGGGGGATGAGAAGTCGGCAAAATGTAGCCAAAACCAGGCTCCTTTATCTTTCCTTTAATCTGGTTTTCTTCTGGTTTCTAACAGCTGACTGGAGCTCCCTCTGAACAGACTCTCCATGAATACTAATGAGGACCTGGACATTTTAGTTTGTCAAACAAGTGCTCTCCACTGCCCTTAGGTTGTCTTGCCCCATACAGATACAGCAGTAAAGTGGAGCTGTTGTTGCGCTGTGACAACACATCTGCTTGATTAATCACAATACACGCTGATGCCAGCCTCTTAAACCACCCAGCCATGCTTTCATAGCAAACTTCTTTGTAAGGAGCCATACATGACATGTAATGTCATTTCAAAATCTCTGCCATTGTTCTCTCTTTTGCAGGTTATTTAACCGTTTCCATTGAGCCTCTTCCTCCTGTTGTCATTGGAGACACAGTCACACTCAAGTGCAACTTCCAAACAGACGGCAACCTCCGAGAGATTGTATGGTTTCGGGTGAGCACACAGGTGAACTTAATGCAATAACAGCTGCTTGACAACTTCTCTCTTGATGAAACTCTCTCCTTCAGCCCCAATGTGTCTGTTAGAAGATAAACATAATAAATGTAGAGTCAGACATACAGGTCAATAGGTTTTGCATTAACCCTGTTTTGTCAAGAACGATGGTCTCGTGTTAGACTTGGGAAATATGTGACTGATGATGACTTGTTTGGTGCTTGTTGGTACAAACAAGACTTAAAGTCTAGCTAGCAGCCTGTGAGCATAGACTGTTTATAAGAAGTGTAAATATTCACTGAGAAGTCACCCATTGGTTTGTGGACTGCCGTTTTGAAGCCCTGAGTTCGGCATTTTGGCCGTTGACATCTTGTTTTTTGCAACCACAAGTGACACAAGTGGTGGAGCTAAGTACAACTGAGACATTATTAGGCAACCAAAACATTACAATAAACTTTCATGAGCTGAAAACAAACTGTGAAAGAGTTTAAGTTCTAAGAAGAAAACACAGACAACTCCCAGACCGGACAACTCTGTGGTAGTGACCTGTCAATCAATGTAGCCCCGCCCTAAAGCATACCCTGCTTTATGGTCTGTTTGACTCTAAATGGACCATAACTTACTAAATGAACATCATGCTGTATTGAAGAAGACTTGAAACTAGAGATTGAGACCATAAACTCATGTTTACAATGTTTACTGAGGTAATAAATCAAGAGAGAAGTAGAGTCATTTTCTCATAGACTTCTATACAACCAGAGGAGTCGCCCCCTGGTGGTTAGTAGAGAGAATGCAGCTTTAACACATGAAGCATTGGCTTCACTTTTCAGAACCAGTTGTCGCTGCCTGTGAGCATGTACTTAGGCACAGCAATGCTTTGAGCTAATTGTTAATGTAATGCACACATTGACAATGCTAACACAATGCTGTTTAGTATGGTCACCAACTAATGAGAAATATTTTGACAATGTACAGAGCCCAGGAGGTGTCTTGAAGAAAAAAAAACACTAATATGTGCACATGATTTAATAATTTCTACTCTCTAATATTTTGTCAGCACAATTAAGTAATTTGCTCTTTCAATTTAATAATTTGTATTATTGTAATATGGAGATGGCCCTTTGAAAGGCCTGGAATTGCAAATTTGTTTTGATTTGCCATTTGAAAATGTGTGTAAGCTATTACTGTTAGCTGAATGAATAGTGACACACTATTATTTCTTAAATCTAAGGCCATATTAGAGCTGCACAGTATCTTATGTGCCTACACAAAACAAGCTATTTGAGGACTTGGTCTACGTACTTTTCACCAATTTCTGACATTGACCAAAGTATTCATGAATTTGTCAGATCAATGATCTGCATGTTAAAGTTGCTGCCTGAACCACGGAGGGATACGGCTGGCTGTTTCAGCCTTGCTGCCCCATTGGCCAACCGCTGTACTGCAAAAATATAATGCCCTGCAGTCCATAAAGCATTATCCCCAAAGCCCTGTATTGTAAGACAGACATCTATAAACTGATGACAGAACATCTCTAACTGCAAAAACAGTCAGTTACTACTACTATGTTTCTTTTACCGTAAAACATGAAGGTCCAATATTGGTAAAAAGTTTCCAAGTGGCTAGAAAAGCTTTTGATGTGCTTGACATCATCCCAAATTAGAGTCTATAAGACTTAATTGAAGTCCACATGGTCACAGCTACTGTATTCAAACTCAATGATGCTAATGAACCTTTGCCTCTCAGGTGATTGAAGGAGGCAGTGCCAAACAGAAGATTTTTACATATGATGCCATGTATAACACCAGCTACTCCAACATGGAGGACAACCGCAGACGGGAGGACCTGGTCTACCAGTCTACTGTGCGGTGAGACAGGCCACTACTACTGTACAAGTTGTGTTGTGTTCTAATAACACAAAACCTTTGAAAGAGAGACGAGTTTGGGGGAACATTCCCGCCTGTAGCATGCTGTCTTTTGACAGTGTGGTTTTTCCACAATCTGTCAAAAATGAGAGGTGATCTTTGTGTGTAATCTTTGTACAGGCTTCCTGAGGTCCAGATGGAGGATGATGGCCTGTATGAGTGCCATGTGGGGATATATGACAGGAGCTCCACAGACAAAGTGATTCTAGCCTCTGGCAGCATCACCCTCACTGTCATAGGTATGTAATCATATCTGAGTAGTCTCATGAATCTTAAAAAACGTATGTTTAGAGAAAAAGTCAAGGGGTCACAAAATTCTTCAGGATTCATCCCGTTGGCAGCATTGATGTCTGTACCGAATTTCACTGTAGTTCAGTAGTAATAGATAGATTTGTCAGTGTGGACCAAAGTGGTGGACCGACCGACTGACATTGCCATCTAAAGAGCATCCTTATTTCAATCAGGAGAGACAAGTCAGGTGAAGAAAAGATAATTGTTTATTATAAACAGATGATATGCAATGATAAAGTCTTCAGAGTCTTTGGCGCTTGGACTCTACAGGGACATTCGTAATCGAAGGGCGTCTGCCCTGATCAGCAGAAGATAAACCCCCCCGTGGAGTCCAGACACTGGTGGTGGTGCTGATGAGGCTGATAGAATGATGAGTTGATGAAGCAGATGACTCTGATGACGATTGGGTGGAGATGGGGAGGTGGAGGGGTGCGTAACAGCAGCATGAACGTACTGAAGGTAGAGAGACAATCATATTTAAAGAGACAGAAGCAAGCTGATAGGCTAACCATGTCATTGTTTTGTTGTGCTATTGGATAGAGGAGACCAGCTGATCTAAACAGCTGATATCATGATTGACAGCCTCAAACAATAACAGCAAGGAAATAATGAGTGAGCATGCGTGAGGAGTGAATGGCAGATGTATGAGAAATAAACTACGGGCTTAGGCATGCAAGAGTATAGTCTTCCTGTCTGAACTACGCTAGAGCTTCATAGCATGGCTAAAAACATACCTTCCAACACCTCTAAAGCTCAATATTGAACACGTGGTATCTTGGTGGTTGAATCAGTACATGAACAGAAATGTAGAAATAATACTCCTGAGACTTCCTGCAGGCTTGTTGTCACAGTGGCTCTTTGGCTCTGTACTTATCACGAGGCTGAGATCCATCTGAACATCTGACCCTCAAAAAGAAAGCAAATCAGCATATTTCCCAAAATGTGTTCTTCTGTTGAAAGTGTAATTTAATTGATTTGATATGTAATAGATATAATCATCAGCATAGTGACTCACCATTGTTTTTTTCATTATTTGATAAATACCTTTATAACTTTATATTTGACATGTATTTTCCTTCAATGGATGGAAAGCACTTCAATGTTTGAGTGCTTTGTATTTTCTCTGCAGTACCTCCCAAGTCCATCTCTGTGGTGGCAGCCAACAGCCCGGCTCCTTTCAGCCGCTACGAGGCCCAGAACTTCTCTCTGGTTTGCATTGTTACAGGAGCAAAGCCAGCTCCCATGGTGAGATGGAGCCTTTCTACTCTTCATCCCTCTTGAAGGACTCCATAATCATGCTTGCGTCATTGCTTTGTGTGCTAGGAAGGAAAGCTTGGAAGCACCATTGGATTTAAAAAGTTTAGTGCTCACAGACACAAACAAACAAACAAACAATGGCTTTGCTTAATGCCACAGCAAAGCGTTGGTCTGTACTCTCTGTGACCTCTGGACATGTATTGAGGATTGGTAGAAGGGAATTGGAGCACAGCGGCATATGTGATATGATCATAGTGAAGAGTCTCATGTCCTGATTGAGACGGTTCAGTGAGATGAAGAGAAGCAATCATAATCTAGATAAAACAATCTCTCTCTGTTTAACCAAGGTCACCTCTGCCCAGCATTGGGTTATTGTTGTTGTGGTAAGTAATGATTATGGGAAGCACCAATCTCTGTGGCCACATCACAGGACAGTAAGCTGCCCACTGACACACAGATATCTACGACTACAGCAGAGGAACAGCTGTGTAATGGAATGTGGATTCTTTATATTCATGTGTCTGGATAATAGTAAAGATTCTATCACCTATCATTTGCTTTAAATGACCTCGTTACATGTATGGGCTGGACGTGTCAAACAGATAATGTATTAACTATAGATAATGTAATGAAAATGTCATGAGACGTTATATCATAATAATCTACATATAATGTAATACAAATGTTAAGCACATGATATAATCAAGTTGTGAGTATAATGAAGCATGTCATTACATACACGGCTGGTGGGAACCCAGTGAGGGATGATGTCCTGGTTTTTGCATTCAGACCTAAGACGTAAACACGAAATACAAGTATGAGCATGATATGTCTCCTTTAAGTAAAGCATCTAATACTAACACACAGACAGCAATAATACAAACCTTTATACCTGCCTGGTCTCCTCATCCACCATCCTTCAGCTCTTACCTCTTATGTTCCTCTTTTGTAACTGAGAGCACAGCAAACATTCCAAATGGAGGTTCTGTGTTCCTGTTGGGCTCACCTGTCTTTGTCCTGGCCTTTCAGGTGTACTTCAAGCGGGATGGTGAGTTTATTGATGTGGTGCCAACTGCCCAGTCTTCCTCCTCAGTGGAAGACCAAAGCAAAGGCCAAGGTCTGGAAAAGAGCCTGGACAGGAGCCAAGCAGGGCACTGGAGCTCCCGGGCCCTCACCAGTCGAGACCTTGATGACACCAAACTCCAGAAGTCCCTGTCCCTGCTGGAACAAGAGGGGAAGCTGGCTCGGCTGGGCCAAGACGGCCCCAAAGACCCCAAAAAGGGCCCAGAGCAAGGGTCCGAGTCGGACCCTGAGACAACCAGCGAGGTGATCCCCGAGACGGTGGTGAGCCGGGAGTTTCCGCGCTGGGTCCAGAGCAGCGATCCGCTCTACTACTTCCAGCACCGGCAGCAGGCGGCAGGTGATGGCACCATGGAGGTGAGAGCCATGCTGACCTGGAGCCTCAACCCCCAGCTGGACAACGAGGCTCTGTTCAGCTGTGAGGTCAACCACCCTGCTCTGTCCATGCCCATGCAGGCCGAGGTCACACTGGGTGAGTCATGCACCAACTCGCACTGGCTGAGGTGACTTACTCAGGTCAGGTTTGAATCCTGGTATAGTGCTGAGGGAAACATGAACAAACGAATCATGTTACTGATACTCTAAATGTAATTTAAATGTATCATATGTATGAATGCAGACCTGGTACTGGTCACACTGTGAGCCCAGCATTGACACAACGCTCACCTTCTACTTCGCTGAGATGGAAGCATTATAACATGAAACAGTGGTGAGAACTCACTCAAGCACTGCCACAAAGTCTAGCTTACTTTAGATGACTGACACATTTTCCCATAATGCCTTGCTGTAGCTGTGCAAGCCCTCGTGAGTTCAATACTATTGTAAATCCACAAGCTTGAGCTACATCCTGTGGCACAAAAGATGCACAATGACTCATACTTAAAAAGCTATGAAGCTGTGGACTCACTAACACAACATATAAAGGTTAGGAACGTACGCCTCTAGGAAGGTGGTCAGTCTGAGTTCTTGTGATTAGAGCAGTGATGGAAAGAGGCGTACGGTCAGTCAATCCTCTTCTTCAATAGAATTACTCAGATCACCTGGTTAAGTAACAACAAGGGAGTCCTGACACAATTCATGTGCAGTTTCAAGAGACCTAATGAGAAGTATAATGAGAGCTGTTGAGATTCAAACATCAACACAACCACATTTTTTGGAGGACAAATTCAGGGCTCGGGAGAATTAACATGGGCAAGCCACTGAATCCATTAATTCAAATAGAACTGGGAACAATGAGCAGTAAGTGGGTCATCCTGAGCCTTCAGCGCAGTTGGCATTGCTTCACTTCAACTGGTTTATTCCACAGTTACGTGAAGAGGAGGTGGACGTGTTCTCTGATAGCCACATTTAGGTCACATGCTATGTCACGTGTTACATGTTTCCTATTATTCAGACATATACAAGTTGTACAACAGCTGTTTTACTTTCCCATCAGCTGCTCCCAGAGGACCCAGGCTGTCCATGAGCCCCAGTAAGGCCAAGGTGGGAGACACAGTGCGGATCACCATCCAGGGCTTCCAGCTGGGACCTTCTGCAGTGAGTTTCCAACACAGTGTCTCTTTGAACATGGAGCGCTCTGTGGAGTTCATAGAATGAAAGGGTGGGGGTAAAAAACAGATAGAAAAGGCCCTTTGACCACTTTTCAAAGTGTATCACACGTTTTTAAATTGAATTCCTTCCTTCCAGGAAACAATTGGTTTCAGTTCCTTTCTGTCATTCAGAAAACCAACTTGAGAGACTTGAGTTACATCTTCTGTCGTGTGGTACAGTGAAGCTGTTGGAAGCAGGGACGGAGGGAAAACTCTCCTCCCGGCTGTTTCATGGAAACTCTGAAATAGTCTTTTTTTATATTGGCCATTATAATAACATTTGTGACTGCAGGGACATTTGAATGTACTAAACAAGCATGACTGGGATTTATATGTATTGTGACCTCACAATCAATCACACCTTGTAATGTCACATTCATAGTTTAGGAGATGTTTAACACACTTTGCACACTTGTTATTTTTGCCTTCTAAAGAAAGCATGTGGAGCAGCCCAAGGACACTTTAGATGGATTAACATTGTTATGATGGTGATGGTATTCCACAACACATTTAAATCACAAGCTCTCCTCTTCACTGCCAGTCCTCCAGTAGAACAGAGAGCCTGAGGCATCAGAGGGCCACAGATGACTGTCAGGGCCCCGAGGCTCTGAATCAGTCATATAATAATATGATATATAATATGTAATATCGCTCCAAACGTTTAGAATCACATTTTAATGGAAAGTGTATCTTTTAGTGAAGTCTGTTCTTATTGAATCAGTTTTCTCTCGTCAAGGAAAACGTCAGACTTTTAAAAATGTCAAAATGTGCAAGGTCTAAGAACAAATCAGATGTGTAGAAAAATGTAATAAAAACTATTTAATTGACACACAATGGGTTTTAATGGAGGACCTTCATCAGGCAGCAGCCTCAGCCTCAGGCTGCAACAATCACACAACAAATACACTATGAATAACACTTTACTGATTATATCATTAAAATATGTCTCAAGATCTATTTAATACAAAGGACAATCTCCTCTCCTGCTCTCTTCTTCTTGTCTCCTCTCTTGTCTCCTCTCCTGCTCTCTTCTTCTTGTCTCCTCTCTTGTCTCCTCTCCTGCTCTCTTCTTCTTGTCTCCTCTCTTGTCTCCTCTCCTGCTCTCTTCTTCTTGTCTCCTCTCTTGTCTCCTCTCCTGCTCTCTTCTTCTTGTCTCCTCTCTTGTCTCCTCTCCTGCTCTCTTCTTCTTGTCTCCTCTCTTGTCTCCTCTCCTGCTCTCTTCTTCTTGTCTCCTCTCTTGTCTCCTCTCCTGCTCTCTTCTTCTTGTCTCCTCTCTTGTCTCCTCTCCTGCTCTCTTCTTCTTGTCTCCTCTCCTGCTCTCTTCTTCTTGTCTCCTCTCTTGTCTTCTCTCTTGTCTCCTCTCCTGCTCTCTTCTTCTTGTCTCCTCTCTTGTCTCCTCTCCTGCTCTCTTCTTCTTGTCTCCTCTCCTGCTCTCTTCTTCTTGTCTCCTCTCTTGTCTCCTCTCCTGCTCTCTTCTTCTTGTCTCCTCTCTTGTCTTCTCTCTTGTCTCCTCTCCTGCTCTCTTCTTCTTGTCTCCTCTCTTGTCTCCTCTCCTGCTCTCTTCTTCTTGTTTCCTCTCTTGTCTCCTCTCTTGTCTCCTCTCCTGCTCTCTTCTTCTTGTCTCCTCTCTTGTCTCCTCTCTTGTCTCCTCTCCTGCTCTCTTCTTCTTGTCTCCTCTCTTGTCTCCTCTCCTGCTCTCTTCTTCTTGTCTCCTCTCTTGTCTCCTCTCCTGCTCTCTTCTTCTTGTCTCCTCTCTTGTCTCCTCTCCTGCTCTCTTCTTCTTGTCTCCTCTCTTGTCTTCTCTCTTGTCTCCTCTCCTGCTCTCTTCTTCTTGTCTCCTCTCTTGTCTCCTCTCCTGCTCTCTTCTTCTTGTCTCCTCTCTTGTCTCCTCTCTTGTCTCCTCTCCTGCTCTCTTCTTCTTGTCTCCTCTCTTGTCTCCTCTCCTGCTCTCTTCTTCTTGTCTCCTCTCTTGTCTCCTCTCTTGCTCTCTTCTTCTTGTTTCCTCTCTTGTCTCCTCTCTTGCTCTCTTCTTCTTGTTTCCTCTCTTGTCTCCTCTCTTGCTCTCTTCTTCTTGTCTCCTCTCTTGTCTCCTCTCCTGCTCTCTTCTTCTTGTCTCCTCTCTTGTCTCCTCTCCTGCTCTCTTCTTCTTGTCTCCTCTCTTGTCTCCTCTCCTGCTCTCTTCTTCTTGTCTCCTATCTTGTCTCCTCTCCTGCTCTCTTCTTCTTGTCTCCTCTCCTGCTCTCTTCTTCTTGTCTCCTCTCTTGTCTCCTCTCCTGCTCTCTTCTTCTTGTCTCCTCTCTTGTCTCCTCTCCTGCTCTCTTCTTCTTGTCTCCTCTCTTGTCTCCTCTCTTGTCTCCTCTCCTGCTCTCTTCTTCTTGTCTCCTCTCTTGTCTCCTCTCTTGCTCTCTTCTTCTTGTTTCCTCTCTTGTCTCCTCTCCTGCTCTCTTCTTCTTGTCTCCTCTCTTGTCTTCTCTCTTGTCTCCTCTCCTGCTCTCTTCTTCTTGTCTCCTCTCTTGTCTCCTCTCCTGCTCTCTTCTTCTTGTCTCCTCTCTTGTCTCCTCTCCTGCTCTCTTCTTCTTGTCTCCTCTCTTGTCTCCTCTCCTGCTCTCTTCTTCTTGTCTCCTCTCTTGTCTCCTCTCCTGCTCTCTTCTTCTTGTCTCCTCTCTTGTCTCCTCTCCTGCTCTCTTCTTCTTGTCTCCTCTCTTGTCTTCTCTCTTGTCTCCTCTCCTGCTCTCTTCTTCTTGTCTCCTCTCTTGTCTCCTCTCCTGCTCTCTTCTTCTTGTCTCCTCTCTTGTCTCCTCTCTTGTCTCCTCTCCTGCTCTCTTCTTCTTGTCTCCTCTCTTGTCTCCTCTCCTGCTCTCTTCTTCCTGTCTCCTTCTTGTCTCCTCTCCTCTCCTCTCCATGGTTGATCCTCATCCCCTCTCTGCCTATCAAAGCAAACAAACACTTAATAATTACATGAATTACAGTATTTTGTCAAATAATAATAAGTCACCTCAAACCAATAACAGGCTGTCCCAGATATAGGATGAACTCCTGGTGCCCGTCATAAAATGTGAATGCCAAATGAGCAAAATGTACATTTTCACTTTAATTCAACAGTAATAACTTTATGATCAGGTTATTTTAAAGATTTGTTTGCACTGGAATGCTCATCTAAAGTGTTATTGTCCTATTTCAGTCACCATGTGTGGTAATGTGCCTGACAAGGGAGCAATGAGAGGATGGGGGAGGTGGGGGGGGGGGGCACTAGGGCCTGTGGAGTAGAGGATGTGTCCGGAGAGGAGGGACAGAGACACAGACTGAATATATAACTCCATCTTGTCAAACAGAGTGAATTAGAAATGAAGGCCTGTCTAACATGTGCCTGCTTCAATCTGCAGTTGAGGTACATAAACAGCAGAACCAGCAGAACCACTGTCGCTGCTCTTCATTTTGAAAGAGCAGCTAGAAGAGATGGTGTAACTTCATCACTCACTCACTCAGTAGGTCACAGGGATGGCCCTACTTTGCTGAGGTCCAGGCCAAAATTATCATCATCATCTGTCCTAAAAAATCTATTACTTTGTTGGTGATTGCATAACACTGTTTAGAAAAAGACACCAATTGCAACACTTAATTATTGGTTTCATTGGGTTGAATCTCACACCTTTACCTTAAGCTGAGCCACAGTACTGAAGAGTTTGTTGTAAAATCCCTCGATATGAAATCGACATTTCTTCTCAGCTGATGTGATTGTTCCAGTGCTGTTCACTGAGCTGCTCCACTGCAGTGTTACGGGTTAAGAACATTGCTCAGAGAGATCAGTGTTTCACCTCTCAGCTCACTTTGCAACTTGACCCTGCAGCTCTCTCCTCACACACCTTTGTGTGTGTGTGTGTGTGTGTGTGTGTGTGTGTGTGTGTGTGTGTGTGTGTGCTTCCACAGAGCGAGGTCTTCCCTGAGCCCATATTCACCTGGACAAAGGTGGGCGGGCGTCTGCTAGATGGCAGAGAGGAGCATGACGGAAGGGAACTCATCCTGGAGAGAGTTCCTGCTGAGCTCAATGGATCCATGTTCCGCTGCACGGCCCAGAATCCTCTGGGCTCCACAGACACTCACACCCGCCTCATCGTGTTCGGTGAGTCTTGTTCTAATAGTTCATCATTTGTTCAGAGAGCTCATACTAAATGTTTTATTTGATTTGGTGTTTTTACAGAAAACCCAAGACTGAAGAAAGGAAAAGAGCATTTAGTTGGTAGGTCATTTGTCATAATCAGTTCAACTGTTACTGTGAAATATAAGTAATAACTACATTTGTATTTTCATCACTTATTTTCATTTTTTGGTTTTATAGGATTTCATTACAGTTTCATAGTAGAAACCTTTTTGTTTTTAATTCTATAATGCCAATTCTCCCAATTACACCTGGTCTCTGCCCTCTCACCTTATATCATAGGGCAAGTATATAAGTAGGCTTCAGGACAGGGCCCAGAGTCGATCCTTTAAGATGGGATAAACGTGACAAACAAGGAGCAAAGGCTGCTGGGTAGAGGTCATTTGAAACTCAAAGTGAAGCAGACCATACCAGACTTAGAATGTATCAGTCGACAGACTTTGATGGACATAAACCTCTCCTGGAAGAATTATCAGTAAAGTGTTGCCATGGAACTCATGGTGGGGTGATTAAGGAGGTCGAGCTTCATAGAACTTGTACTATAGATTCAGCTGAGCAGCTGTGGTGGAGTTTTCCTTTTGACTGCAGTGACACATGTTTTATAACTGGGATCTTCTCCACAGCAGGGTGCCTGATGAGGCTTGTGGGTTGGTAGTTGGTAGTTTTTGGTGCCATTCCTCACATGAAAAGGATAGAAAATTGGGGATATCTCAGAAACAAAACTGAAACACTTCTAATGTTTACACAGTGAGCCATTCTCACTCCGAAGTCATCAACTATGGCAGCTTGATCAGTGGCCCTAAGCTACGCTACGCTAAGCTAAGCTACGCTCTATGTGGCCGTAGGTATGGTGGGAGTAAAGGAGGAAGTATGGTGAAGTAATAAAGAGAGCAAGAAAGTCGCTGTGGGTTCACACAAAGACAGGTGTTAGACCTCCAGACTGGGGTTCGTGTCCCGTGTGAAACCAAAAGTCAACATTGACTTCGGACTATGTAGCAGACATACGTTTGTAACCCAAACCACTTTTCCTAAAACTAACCAAGTCATTTTGTTGCCGAAACCTAATCAAGTTGTTTCTTGTTAAAACAGAACTTCACTGACGGGATTAAATCTCTATCTCTAGAGCTCTATGGCACAGAGGCTCTGATACGCACACTATACTTGTTACAAGATATTCAGTGTTGGTTTGGGTCTGAACGATTTGTATAGTATAGACTTCTCCTTTAGTGGAAGTTGTAACAGTCACCATGTCACAGTCATGGTGTATAATAGTATGAATCTGGAGCAGTGCTCTGTAACGCATGCTGTCTTTGTGTGCAGCCATTGACGGAGCGGCCAGTCGGTGCTCCCTCACATTAACCTCCATGTTGCTGGTGCTGAGCTTCACCTGCGAGCTGACGTGACCCGAGGTTCTGCTGCTCCTCCACACACCACCACACACCACCACCCACATCTACCGAGGTTCTGCTGCTCCTCCACACACCACCACCCACATCTACCCGAGGCTCTGCTGCTCCTCCACACACCACCACACACCACCACCCACATCTACCGAGGTTCTGCTGCTCCTCCACACACCACCACACACCACCACCCACATCTACCGAGGTTCTGCTGCTCCTCCACACACCACCACCCACATCTACCGAGGTTCTGCTGCTCCTCCACACACCACCACCCACATCTACCGAGGTTCTGCTGCTCCTCCACACACCACCACCCACATCTACCGAGGTTCTGCTGCTCCTCCACACACCACCACCCACATCTACCGAGGTTCTGCTGCTCCTCCACACACCACCACCCACATCTACCCGAGGTTCTGCTGCTCCTCCACACACCACCACCCACATCTACCCGAGGTTCTGCTGCTCCTCCACACACCACCACCCACATCTACCCGAGGTTCTGCTGCTCCTCCACACACCACCACCCACATCTACCCGAGGTTCTGCTGCTCCTCCACACACCACCACCCACATCTACCCGAGGTTCTGCTGCTCCTCCACACACCACCACCCACATCTACCCGAGGCTCTGCTGCTCCTCCACACACCACCACACACCACCACCCATATCTACCGAGGTTCTGCTGCTCCTCCACACACCACCACCCATATCTACCTGAGGCTCCGGCTCTTTAGTGACCCCCCGGCAGTAGCTAAACCCCCACCCAGCTGTTCCACCAGCGCTGCACATTAAAGATGCAGCAGGTCGTCAACTCTGGGAGAGAAGACAGATATTGAAACCGCATTAGCCACAGAGCAAAGGTCCAGATGCTGTTCAGCATGCCGTCACACTGTGAGCAACTTTGCTGATGGGTTACTCCACTCTGACTGTTCATGAGTTTTTAGGTGACACTAACTGCATCATACTGAGGGATGTAGTGTGATGTCACCTATAACAGTCTGCAGGGTTGACACTAGATCACAGGGAATAATAGCACTGGAGATACTCAGCATAGTCACCTCTCATGCAGACACTCCAACTGCACAACAATGTGATATTATCATGAATAAGTAGAGGACAGACAGAGCCACTGGAAAGTGATCAAAAACCTGTGACCATCACAAATAAGAGCTGCTCAGACCAGAAACAGACCCATCAAGTGTTTACTGGTTATTCTGTGGGATCTGGTAGAGGAGGTTGAAGGTTATTTAAACACATTAGTAACTTGTATTCCCTTGTGCAACACAGCTGCTCACCTGTAGCTCCAGAGTGACTCGGTCGTGTGTTTGCTCCCCTTCCACTGAGTCTCTGAAGACCACAGAAATACTGTCATTTATGGAAATGCTTCTGTAACAGTTGATTGCATTCATTTTCTTCAGGGAGCATAATGTCAACGCATCATGAATCAGGATCTCTCCCTCTCGTTTACTCCATGACTGTAAAAGCGCTTTGTGCTGATGACACAATGTTTCCTTGTTTAAATGATGGATGGATTGGGAATCCAAGAATGTGTTACTGGAAATGATTAAAAGCTCCTTCGTAAAACATTTGCTTCCAAATGACTGGATCCATCTTGGTGTTGGCCGCTCCGTTTGCATTTTCGTAATTTCCTCTCGGATGCCTGCTTGCTCATGTGTGGGGCAGATACAGGCAGAGGGCAGCTTCTCTGAAGATACAGACACCACCACACACGTCATGGTTCATAAGTAGGGCTGGGTATCATTTGTAAAATGACGACGCCAGTGCCAATACCAGTACCCTTAAAATGAGGCCAATAGCAATAACCATCATGTGAATGGAAGCGGTGTCCCTGCACAGCGCTCATACAGCAGTTAGTACTGATAGACCGTCCCATGAACCTCGGTGGTGTTGTTCAGAAGCGTAACGGCCACCCTCCGATTCAAAGCGGTGATCTCCGTCAGCGCTGTTTGCACTGTTAGCATCTTTAGCTGTGAGCCACCGGCTGGCATCCGCCATGTTGAGAGGCAATCAAAATGCTCCCAATCTCCTATCTTGCACCTTTAAAGGTATCAAGTACAGATACCCAGCCCTACTCATAAGTAATGATTGAGAGGGATTACATTTGTATTGGCTTATACACTTATACACAGCATAGCATACATTTAAACAAAATTATCATTTTATTTGATCAGATCTGAAAATGGTCATGTTTCTTTACTAAATGGTCATGTTTCTTTACTAAATGGTCATGTTTCTTTACTAAACGGTCATGTTTCTTTACGAAACGGTCATGTTTCTTTACTAAACGGTCATGTTTCTTTACTAAACGGTCATGTTTCTTTACTAAACGGTCATGTTTCTTTACTAAACGGTCATGTTTCTTTACTAAACGGTCATGTTTCTTTACTAAATGGTCATGTTTCTTTACTAAATGGTCATGTTTCTTTACTAAACGGTCATGTTTCTTTACTAAATGGTCATGTTTCTTTACTAAACGGTCATGTTTCTTTACTAAATGGTCATGTTTCTTTACTAAACGGTCATGTTTCTTTAATAAACGGTCATGTTTCTTTACTAAATGGTCATGTTTCTTTACTAAACGGTCATGTTTCTTTACTAAACGGTCATGTTTCTTTACTAAACGGTCATGTTTCTTTAATAAATGGTCATGTTTCTTTACTAAACGGTCATGTTTCTTTACTAAACGGTCATGTTTCTTTAATAAACGGTCATGTTTCTTTACTAAATGGTCATGTTTCTTTACTAAACGGTCATGTTTCTTTACTAAACGGTCATGTTTCTTTACTAAACGGTCATGTTTCTTTAATAAATGGTCATGTTTCTTTACTAAATGGTCATGTTTCTTTAATAAATGGTCATGTTTCTTTACTAAACGGTCATGTTTCTTTACTAAATGGTCATGTTTCTTTAATAAATGGTCATGTTTCTTTAATAAATGGTCATGTTTCTTTAATAAATGGTCATGTTTCTTTAATAAATGGTCATGTTTCTTTACTAAACGGTCATGTTTCTTTACTAAACGGTCATGTTTCTTTACTAAACGGTCATGTTTCTTTACTAAACGGTCATGTTTCTTTACTAAACGGTCATGTTTCTTTACTAAACGGTCATGTTTCTTTACTAAACGGTCATGTTTCTTTACTAAACGGTCATGTTTCTTTACTAAACGGTCATGTTTCTTTACTAAATGGTCATGTTTCTTTAATAAATGGTCATGTTTCTTTAATAAATGGTCATGTTTCTTTAATAAATGGTCATGTTTCTTTACTAAATGGTCATGTTTCTTTACTAAACGGTCATGTTTCTTTACTAAACGGTCATGTTTCTTTACTAAACGGTCATGTTTCTTTACTAAACGGTCATGTTTCTTTACTAAACGGTCATGTTTCTTTACTAAACGGTCATGTTTCTTTAATAAATGGTCATGTTTCTTTAATAAATGGTCATGTTTCTTTACTAAATGGTCATGTTTCTTTAATAAATGGTCATGTTTCTTTACTAAACGGTCATGTTTCTTTACTAAACGGTCATGTTTCTTTACTAAACGGTCATGTTTCTTTACTAAACGGTCATGTTTCTTTACTAAACGGTCATGTTTCTTTACTAAACGGTCATGTTTCTTTACTAAACGGTCATGTTTCTTTAATAAATGGTCACGTTTCTTTAATAAATGGTCATGTTTCTTTACTAAATGGTCATGTTTCTTTACTAAATGGTCATGTTTCTTTACTAAATGGTCATGTTTCTTTAATAAATGGTCATGTTTCTTTACTAAATGGTCTTTCTTTTGGTGCATTTGGTGTAAAAAAAAAGACAATTAGATTACCAAAAACATACAACCTGTCTAATTTCACATAAAGTGCAGGTGATGTAGAAGCAAACATGTTCGCCCTATAAAGCCATGTGAAACAGATTGTAATATCATATATATCCTGTGGAATAAAACTGAAAACATAAACCTCTATCAAGTGGTGTCAATGTTTATCAATGACCTCTGTGTCTCCTGAGGTGTAGAGGGAGAACACTGGCCCAGCAATCTAGTTACAACGTGGTCGTGGAGTGATTGCAGCTTCATAGCTTAATTATTATTGGAAAATGAATGTGTCGTTTATCAATAATGATTCTCCTTTGACACCGAACTTATAGTGTCAGAGAATGTACTCTCTGCAGAAAACGTTTTGTAGATACATGTTGGATGAACGATCGCCGTCAGCACGATCTCTGGTGATTTTGAACTTGGGGATTTTTCATAGTGACAATCATCATGACCCTCCCCCAAACAGGTGTGTGTATGCAATCATAGAATATTGTAGAACTGTACATTCAAGTGTGGAAATAACAGGTCCCACCCAGTGAGCGCTGCAGTTGTGGTGCTTTATTTGAAGCAGTGTCATGTGAACGATATTTTACAGGATCACATATCCACCACAGTCCACTACCTCTCTGACTGGCCTGTCCCGAACTCCACTCCCTCCAACACACAACTCAAACTCAGCTCAAGAAAATCTCATCAGACACCAAACCAAAACCCAAAGA
The DNA here is from genome assembly GCA_032191485.1 of Leptoclinus maculatus. Classification (NCBI taxonomy): domain Eukaryota; kingdom Metazoa; phylum Chordata; class Actinopteri; order Perciformes; family Stichaeidae; genus Leptoclinus; species Leptoclinus maculatus. The sequence continues at coordinate 1,176,193 of JAVDOI010000024.1, forward strand.
CGAGTTAAAAGGAAGTGCACACCGACGTTTAGAGGAGAACTCTGGATAGAAAGAAGTGGGCTCATTAAAAAAAGGGTTGTTAAATAAAAGTGGAGACACGTCAGACCTGGAGGTGTGTGATTGTAAAAGGCTTCAGTGTGTGTGAGGCAGGGAGGCTGCAGGGCCCCTCCCTCCCTGTGTCAGTGCAATTCACCCCCCAACTAATAGTCTCTTATACACAAAATAGAGTTGCAAAGGCAGTTTGTTACATTTCACATTATCAGCTTTTGTTGTTATTCTTCATACTTCATAATTAATACAGTATGTACACTGGTTGATAGCATTGGTATGTAGCTCTATTTACATTTCTGTCTCTTCACAAACACATGGAACACCTGGAGGATGTCTTCAGCAGTCATAGAAAGACAGAGGAACAGTGTTTTCTACATAAACACAGCCAAACGAACACTCCCTTGCATATGTTTTCATGTTGAGTGCATGTATGTGCTTTGCCAAACATCAGGTCATGTGACTAAACCAAGTGCACAGGTGTCTGACTATTCCCTTTACTGCAGTTTGTTAAAACTCTGAGGCCTACAAAAACCAATAAAAGTCGTTGCCTTCTCAGGGTTTAAGAGAAGTTCCTTCAGAAAAGTCATGTGATCAGGACTCGAGCAGCAAGCAGTCTTCGTTCTCAGTGGCAGGCAGCATGAGCTGCTGCTCGTAGTACAGACTCTTAGCATAGTTGATTTCTTGAGAGATTTTGATGGCGAGGTTCTCACTCTTCACATGGACCTGTGGAGAGGATTGTTACACAGTGAGTAAGACTTGTTACTTCTGTATGTTTGCTTAAAACAACCTGTACAGCTGCAAACACCTCAGTGACACGAGTCATCATTCATGTCTGTACGCATGTCATCTCTCTGTTTGACATTCAATCCTATCTGTGTGAAGGATATGTTGAGCTTTGAGTTTCTGGAGTCTGTCCTCTTCCAGGTCTCCATGGTGGAGAGGAGGACATGTGACTCAGGTCTGTCTAGACACACCTGAAAGTTGCTTGCTTTTAGAATTATCTTCCTACCAAAGAGACAGTGTGTTCTTATTATTATTATTATTATTATTATTATTATTATTCAGAGTAACAGTAGTTGTGTTTCCATTCAACTGTTTATATGCACAGAAAAAAAACAACCTGTGGAAATGGCAAAAAAAAAATCAGAAAGATCAGAAAGTAGTTTGTACGCTTGGCTGAAATAGAAAGGTTGGTGTATTGATAAAAGCAAAACATGGAAAAGAAACATATTAAACGGATAAATGACATACATGAAGCATGCGACTTCAGTTCCACTCTCTTGACATTTGGTTAGAATTTGAGATACATTTGGATGGAAACTTGGTTTCTAGAGACACATTCCTGTTGAATTGAATCTTTTAGTAGCAAAAAACGAAATGCCATTCAGCTTCATTGTAATGAGGTTGAGGCACAAATCAAAGCACAACTATATCCATGGAGAGATTTAATATGTCTCTATCCAGAGACCGTCAATGAAGGACTAGTCAGATGAGTGTCTCACCATGGGTTTCTGGTGGGAGGGGCCAGGCATGGCCACACCACTGCTAGTGCTCTCAGCCTTCTTGGTGAGCTGCACATATACCTTCCCATGATCCTTAGAGACCAGACAGTGGTAGAGGTCATCATACTTGACCTCCAGGAAGATGGCCTCGCGGTCCACATAGTCCCCTGGCCTCAGGAAGTAGACCACTTTGGAGGAGATGAGGACGCAGTAGCTGTCAATGGGCTCCACAGCGATGAAGCTGGAGGGAGACAGTGAAGAGTCAGTCTGATGGAACTGACTGATTCTGTGTGTAAGAATGTAGAGAACGAGAGAGACTCACAACTCAGAGTGGATGTTGTCAGTGAGGCGGAAGAGCTGCTCCTGACCGTCAGCCTGTGTGCTCGAGTGTCTCGGCAGCAGACCCTGAGGTCCTTTACAGCAGCGAGGCTTCCTGACCCGCTGCACACTGAGCCTGATCAACACAGCAACCACACCAACACTTTACCCGCCAATCACAAGGTTACCTGTTTTCCTTGAAGATTTGCTTCAGTATTTTTAAGGCATATAAAATACAGTCATTATCTTACTTTTCAACTCAGTTCACAGCAGACAGCTGCTTAACATTCACGCTTCATGATATGTTACTACATGCTGCAGCAAATTCATCTCTCAACGTTTGCTCCGTAGAGACCTAAAAACCTCTTTGACTCCATAGAATACAGAAGGTGGAGTGACATAATACAGGCGATAGACTCAACCCACCTGTGGTTACTGAGACTAGCCATGTCCCGGACCGTCTGTGCCGTCTCCGAGGCAAAGTCCAGAGCCCCAGCCACCGGTTTGGTCACGGTGCCGACCAGACCTTTACCCAGGCCAGAGAAGAAGCCGCTAACTCCGCCCTCCGTCTTCACGCCCTCCACAGTGGAAGTGATGATGCTCGTCATGCCTCCGATGATACCTGGGGGTGGGGGAGGAGAACGACTGCGATCACTGAGGGGTTAAGCCTGAAAGAACTGGGGCAGCTTTGGAGCATCTGATTAATGGGTGAGTGCTGACACAGCTCGGACACAATGGGACCATAAGAGCCTTTCATGTATGTTCCCATATGAACTGCAATTTCAATTTGTACTGATTGCCAACAGGACTGGTCTTCTTTGACACATTGTATATTTGTTCTCTGGGCTAAGGAGCAATAACTTCATTTCATATTGTACATTATAGAAGGCTCAAAAACCTTTTTCCCCATGAATCATTGGGTCAGTCCAACCAATGGACAGATCCAATGGAACAATCAGGGATGCACACGAATAATCAGATAGAGAAGTCACATGGTCAATTTGTTGAGGGTCTCGGATTGTCAACAGACATCAAGGTTACCACTCCGACGGCCCGCCCAAGGGCTTTTGGAGTGTTAAGTGTACACTTGTGTTATGTACACAACTGCTACGTATAGGTAGGTACTGATGAGACATATCTTTGGAAAGCTAAGATTTTTGTGATTCGATTTATGCAAACCATTTCAAGATACAATCACAACAGCAGGTACAATCAACGCCTCTGTCAGACCACCAACCAACAAACAAACTATTGCAAAATTGAGGCAACTCACCGATGAAGCTTCATAGTATTCCACCCATCGATAATATTCCGACAAAAACGGTCTTGTTACATTGCCAAAGGTCCAGACGATCCAATCCAGTAAAATATTTAGTCCAAAACAGATTATTACGTCCATAAATACCCACGGACTGCTGTTGCATAATTTCAAATTAACCGGCAGATATGCCTAATTATTTATGTATTTTCCAACGTAACTCCAGTTCACATGTAAACATTGACACTCTCTGGGTCTCAAAATGGCGGCTGCACTCTGACCTTTAGATTGACACCTCACTTGACCCAATAGGACCTTCCATGTCCTGTCCACAGCCTACAATAGCCAACGAGAGTCCGCGTTGATGGAAAGTGCCTGCCCCTCTTCTTTCGTGTAAAGCTCGAGCCAATTGCAACCGATCGTTCTGATGACTGACGCTTTGTATAGCCAATGAAATTTCGAAAATAACGATATACAGATTCAGTGAGTAGATTTAAAGCCACAACCCGGAAGTAACTGCGTCACAGTGAGTCTGCTCCCTGCATCCCTGCATAAAATGCAAAGTGTGGTTTTTGAGAGTTTTGGAGACTTTAGGAAAGTGAATAATGTGGAAATAACTTATAGATTACTGTATATCGACATCAATAAGATTTAGTTTGAATTATGAATACACATTTTTACACTGCCTAGGTATGTTACTATGGTTACCATGGGTCTCCAAATGTCCTTTTTTGGAAAGCACCTCGACATACCCTTAGAAAAACATGTGTAAAATATTCATTTTCTGTGGTATTGTTCTCAGATTTGAACTTGGACTAGGTAAGGCTTCATGCTGTGGTCCCATTGTGTTTTCCAGCTAATAAGTCACAGCTATAGTCATCTGTAGGCATCTGTTTGCAAACAAATATTCAGGTGGAAATAAAAACCTTCTCCTTCAGTGTGTTCAAACTTCTATTACTCAATGCCAGTAAAACTTACAGTGATTCTGACTGTTGGGGAAAAAACATCAGAGTGTTTCCTTTCAAAAGAGACCAAAACCATGCATGTACTCCAATGGTTCAAGAACAGCTTTCAATTTACTTTGGGTATGCCTTGGATAGGCATTTTAGGCTCATTTTACTAGAGTGGTAAGGCACAGGAGCCCCTTACACATGAACTGTTAGCAGGTTTGAACTTCTTGCTGTTTGCCATGCAATTATAACAAGGCACTAGATATAAACCATGGCTATGGAAGCCCTGAGAGGCAAGTGAGAAAAGAATGTATTCTAGTGATCCATTTTCTACAGTAAGTCTGATCCATGACCTAAGAATCATGTTTTTAGGTGTTTGTAGTTGGGCCACAAGAAGCAAAAGTGCACCAAGTTTTAAGGTACATATATGTTGTGGAAAAAAGAAACTTGCCAGTAAATTATCCTGCCAAATCTTCATTTTTCAATCCGGTAAAATATGTTTTTCCCCACTTTCTCACAGATGACTTTTTTTTCAGGAATTTAGAGAGATTATCCTGATAAAACCGATTTTCCCACCTGTTCTTAAGTCATAAACACAGCAGAGAAAACGATTTAGATCAGACTTTGAAACCATCAGAGGATCACCAGAAGGAATCACCCTTCCATAAATGTCTTATCTTGTGTCAACACAGGATCTAATGACATCAGCTACTGGAGATCATGAAAAGAAACTGTACACCTTGATCAAATATTTCTCTCAAGTACAACAACCGCAACAATGCAATACAGTCTTTTTTCCAGTTTTTATCAGCTTCAGTTTCTGTTCAGTTTCACACACTGAAACTGTAAAAGCTAGTTCTACTGATCACCACAACAGAGATCACAGAGCCTGACCAATGTCTGCACAGCTTGTTCAGCCATAAACACTGAGCAATAGAGCGAGCTGTCATTTCTCCCTCACCTGGTTCTTTCTAAAACTATCCAGCACCTTATTAAAATCCAGCGCTGTGACCAGATCCTGAGACACCAACGCTTATTTCTGCACTCTCAGCAAACAGGGAGGTTTCCTTCTCGGGGTACTGAACATTTTCCACACATTACAGTTCATGGCTGTAAAGCACGTTTTTTCTACTCGACATGTCCATATGCATCTCATAAACTTCTCTACATCTCTTTTTTCATCAGTCTGCTGGGCAGCACAGGTACAGTATTTCCTCCTGGCAGCCTTCTTTCTGTGTGCTGCTCCTCACCTTTCAAAATGCAAATAAATTGTGTGCTGAAAAAATATTTTGTCCGATTTTTCAAACTTCCCCCAAAATGAGATTTTTAGGTGTTTGGGGGTCCTACGTGTTCATTCAGACACCTACTAAATGTTTCTTTGGCCCACTAGCTGTACTGTAACGGCTGAAACTGAACACAGAAATAGAGCCAGGTTGTACCATGAGCCAGTCCGTGGATCCCTGCTACCAGGTGCTCTCCGCTGGTGGCTCCGTGGTATCTGATGTACTCTCGCTCGCTCTGGTGTCGGTTGTCCATGGTCTTCCCCAGCCCGTCTGATAGAGTCCCTGCAAACTGACACACAGAGAACAGGAAGATGTTCACACTACACGGCTTCTTCCACTTTTACAAGTCTCACATGCTTTACAGGTATATGCTCATGTGTATATTACACCTGTATAATATAATACAACGCAACATTCAAGTAATACATACAAAAAAAAAGAGAAAAGGATGTTGTAAATTATATAGCACAGTAAATACAGAACAAATATAGAACAGCACAAAAGTATTCACACAGAAAAGCAGACATCATGTCATCTCTACTCAGCTATGCACAGGTGTACCTTGGCAGCAGAGTTGGACACACCGTGGGTCACATTGCGTATGAGACCACCCACATTGCCGTACTTGATTAACTCAGACATGCCCTCAGTGACGTCATTGACGAGGCCCATTGGGTTCCCCAGGAAGTCCACAGAGCCCAGGATCTGAGCTGCCTGGCTGATCAGCTCCTACAGACAGGAAACAGTCATGACCTAACAGGAGCCACACAGTGATCTGTCCATGTAGCAGCTAATAGGTGATGGAAATTATCTTTACTTTGCTGAAGTATAATGAAAGGTATGTAGACTTTTAATATGCACCCATCATTCCATATATTCCCACACGAGCCTGTGATTAGATGTACTGTATATGTTCGACTGATTGTAGCAAGAACAAATCTCTCTTATTGATTTTCTCACGAACAAACTTCGGACTCATTGTGGGTCAGACAGGTTCACTAAATATGAGTGAGCAAAATTAGTGCACATCTGGAATACATAAATCACATCAATCTAGAATGTGCACAAGATAACAGAGAAAAAAAGAGCAATAATGCCTATAGTGATAATTTGAGTAAATTTGATGACAAAAAAAGAATATCAAGAAAAAAAAAAAATGCATTTATTTATAAACGCTAAACAGTGTATGAGTGTAGAGGTAGATGCTGTTACTGTGTGGCCATTACTAGGGGTGTAACAATACACGTATTCGTATTGAACCGTTCGGTAAGAGGCTTACGGTTCGGTACGCATTACAAACTGAACAATACGTTTGAATAATACTATTGCATTTGGAAAATGCAGAAGCTTAAATTGTGGAAAATATAATGTTCTCAACATGGCAAACCACCCGACGTAACAAACAACGTGCCGTCTGACACTCTACCACGTAACAAACAACGTGCCGTCTGACACTCTACCACGTAACAAACAACGTGCCGTCTGACACTCTACCACGTAACAAACAACGTGCCGTCTGACACTCTACCACGTAACAAACAACGTGCCGTCTGACACTCTACCACGTAACAAACAACGTGCCGTCTGACACTCTACCACGTAACAGACAACGTGCCGTCTGACACTCCCACCACGTAACAAACAACGTGCCGTCTGACACTCCCACCACGTAACAGACAACGTGCCGTCTGACACTCTACCACGTAACAAACAACGTGCCGTCTGACACTCTACCACGTAACAAACAACGTGCCGTCTGACACTCCCACCACGTAACAAACAACGTGCCGTCTGACACTCCCACCACGTAACAAACAACGTGCCGTCTGACACTCTACCACGTAACAAACAACGTGCCGTCTGACACTCTACCACGTAACAGACAACGTGCCGTCTGACACTCCCACCACGTAACAGACAACGTGCCGTCTGACACTCTACCACGTAACAGACAACGTGCCGTCTGACACTCCCACCACGTAACAGACAACGTGCCGTCTGACACTCTACCACGTAACAAACAACGTGCCGTCTGACACTCTACCACGTAACAGACAACGTGCCGTCTGACACTCTACCACGTAACAGACAACGTGCCGTCTGACACTCTACCACGTAACAGACAACGTGCCGTCTGACACTCTACCACGTAACAAACAACGTGCCGTCTGACACTCTACCACGTAACAAACAACGTGCCGTCTGACACTCTACCACGTAACAAACAACGTGCCGTCTGACACTCTACCACGTAACAAACAACGTGCCGTCTGACACTCTACCACGTAACAAACAACGTGCCGTCTGACACTCTACCACGTAACAAACAACGTGCCGTCTGACACTCTACCACGTAACAGACAACGTGCCGTCTGACACTCTACCACGTAACAGACAACGTGCTGTCTGACACTCTACCACGTAACAGACAACGTGCTGTCTGACACTCTACCACGTAACAGACAACGTGCCGTCTGACACTCTACCACGTAACAGGCAACGTGCTGTCTGACACTCTACCACGTAACAGGCAACGTGCTGTCTGACACTCTACCACGTAACAGACAACGTGCCGTCTGACACTCTACCACGTAACAAACAACGTGCTGTCTGACACTCTACCACGTAACAGGCAACGTGCTGTCTGACACTCTACCACGTAACAGACAACGTGCTGTCTGACACTCACAGAAGAAAAACATTCTACTCTGGTGAGGCACGCTACGCTAAACTAGCTTAGCAGGAAAACCAACAGCAGCACACACGCTACAAACTCTCTCCGCAGTGTTTAGGTAGCTATTCCCTACTGATTCAAACAGGGCTAAAACAATCGCCACAGCGATTGTTTTATTTATAGCAGTGGATATGAGACCTACTCTGGAGTGGAAAACCAGGCTGTACGAACATGCTTAATGCTATTGAGCGCCGTGACACTACTCATTCACGAGCCCATTTCTCCAGACCATAATTCCTGCTTTGTTAAAGAAAACAAAAGCCCAAACAGAGAATCAAATGTCCGAAGCTCCCGCTGTTGCTCTGACAACAAACAGCCGGATGTCACGGACTACACAAACCTACCTGACTGTAAGGACACATTACCTCACTACTGAATGAGATGAAGAGCCATGTTCTTCAGACACAAAGCTACCTGACTGTAACGACACATTACCTCACTACTGAATGAGATGAAGAGCCATGTTCTTCAGACACAACGCTACCTGACTGTAACACACATTACCTCACCACTGAATGAGATGAAGAGCCATGTTCTTCAGACACAAAGCTACCTGACTGTAACACACATTACCTCACCACTGAATGAGATGAAGAGCCATGTTCTTCAGACACGCCTAGATAGACTTTGCTTTTTAGTATTTTTTTGGGCTACTGTCTTTTTGGATGACTTTGTTTTTTCACCATGAGCACCAACAGGAGGATGCTTGCTTCATACTTTGTATAGGTGAGCTTGTCATCGCACAACCGTAAGAGCAACGTGCACTAAAAGCAACACTCACCAGCAACATTTACTGTCTGCCCGGCTGATCTACTCCCACAAATGGGCGTTTCGGTCTTTGTCATGATAGAGTCTGTCTGAGATATAAAGTTCAGGATAGACAGACACGGCCAAAACAAGCTTCTCCTCCATTTTTGACAGTAACGTCACCAGCACTTTCTGAAAAGTTCAGAGATTTTAAAGTTGAAGGGCTTAGAGTGGCCGCACAAAAAAGGAGGAGCGTTCAGAAAAAGGACACTAAGTGTAGCAGTTTTTCTCTTGGCTGCCGCATACGTTCTCTCCTCATTGTGAACAATTGGTAAAAAAGACGTTGATACTCGCTATGCCGAAACAAATGCTACAACACCGAAAAAATGATTTGGAATGACTTGTGTAGAAGGAAGGATGCCAAACAGCTGCGGTGAATTATCTCTGATAATGTAGAGAACTTTTCAGACGAGACTAACTTCCAAACCCTCTTACCTCTCTGAAGTGCTTGAGTATGTCGTTGATGATGATCTCCTGGGTTTCGTAGGGGTGCACTCTGGTGAATGGGTACATGTTGATGACCGCATCCTCAAAGCGAACCAGAGGAAAGCCCAGGGTGCCTTTCAGGGCCTACAGTGACAAGAAAACATCCACATGAGAAAACATTGGAAGGCAAGGCAGCTTTTTGTTTTTTTAATGTAGAAATCATCAATTATGATGTGTGACAATATGACGAAATAGAGAACATTTGGCAGCACACAGAAATACATATACCAAAACAGGTATTCTTATTCCATTCTTACTAGGCTGACACATTTGGAAGGCAGAGCAGCTGTAGTAACAGGAAGTAACAGAGTGACATCTTGTGGTGACAGGAAGTAACAGAGCAACATAATGCAGTAACAGGAAGCAACATCATGCGGTAACAGGAAGTAACAGAGCAACATCATGGGGTAACAGGAAGTAACAGAGCAACATCATGCAGTAACAGGAAGTAACAGAGCGACATAATGTGGTGACAGGAAGTAACAGAGCAACATCATGCAGTGACAGGAAGTAAAAGAGCAAAATCATGCGGTGACAGGAAGTAACAGAGCAACATCATGCAGTGACAGGAAGTAAAAGAGCAAAATCATGCGGTGACAGGAAGTAACAGAGCAACATCATGCAGTAACAGGAAGTAACAGAGCGACATAACGTGGTGACAGGAAGTAACAGAGCAAAATCATGCGGTGACAGGAAGTAAAAGAGCGACATCATGCGGTGACAGGAAGTAACAGAGCGACATCATACGGTGACAGGAAGTAACAGAGCGACATCATGCGGTGACAGGAAGTAAAAGAGCGACATCATGCGGTGACAGGAAGTAACAGAGCGACATCATGCGGTGACAGGAAGTAACAGAGCGACATCATGCGGTGACAGGAAGTAACAGAGCGACATCATGCGGTGACAGGAAGAAACAGAGTGACATAATGTGGTGACAGGAAGAAACAGAGTGACATCATGTGGTAACAAGAAGTAACAGAGCGACATCATGTGGTAACAAGAAGTAACAGAGCGACATCATGCGGTGACAGGAAGAAACAGAGTGACATCATGTGGTAACAAGAAGTAACAGAGTGACATCATGCGGCACAAGAAGTAACAGAGCGACATCATGTGGTGACAGGAATCCATAGCATGACATTTCTGTGTGCATAGATGCACAAAAATGAGTAGACTAAAATCTATTTTTACCAGAACCTCTTACTACCCGTTTCAATACTTTGATTCTTATTAGAATCCTTTAAAAAGTATCGAAACGTTTTCCCCTCTGTGACATTGCGAGTGCCTGCAAATGGTCAGAGTTGAATATCGTGTGGAAAATGTCTCAAATTACTTTTTCAGAAATCTATTACAACAGGTTAAGTGATGCTATGCATTTGCTACATGTCAGTCCAAGTTTTAATGTTCCATTATTGTAAATTCCAAATTATATTTAAAGTATACGTCTGTAATAATGTTCTTATGTGCCTTTTATGTACAGTATGTATTTCTCAGCAAAACAGAGCATCTGCAACCACATCTTAATGATTACTTTAACACGTTTATTGATATTACCGGAAGGAATACTTCTGCACTCATAATTGACTTTACTGCGTCCTATTACGGGGTAACTGTGGCTAAGTGGAGAGCAGGGTCGTCCTTTAATCAGAGGATCGGCGGTTCGATCCCCGGCTCTGCTAGTCGCATGTCGATGTGTCCTTGAGCAAGACACTTATCCCCAAAATTGCTCCCGTAGCTGTGCCTACGGTGTATGAATGTGATAGAATCCGATGGGCAGGTGGCACCTAGCCCCTGCATCAGTGTGAATGGGTGAATGATGACAAGTAGTGTGAAAGCGCTTTGAGTGATCGGACTAGAAAAGCTCTGTACAAGTACAGTCCATGTACCATTTATTAAAGGAAGGAGAGTGGTTTTAGCTGCATGCTGGAACTCAATCACTTTTATGACGAATATTGTCATTTCTGTTTGTGTAAAGATTAAATTAAATGGTAAATGATAAATGTGCTGTACTTGTATAGAGATATTCTAGTCTTCTGACCACTCAAAGCAATTTAACACTACATGTCATCATTCACCCATTCATACTCTGATGACAGGGGCTACCATGCAAGGTGCCACCTGCCCATCAGAACTATTTCACATTCACATCCATTCAAACCGTTTGATTGAGCGGCGGATTGATCCGCCGATCCTCTGATTGGTAATGGTAAATGATTGAAAGACAACCCCCTAGTCAGTCGCTTCCACAGCAACATGTTGATCAGTGAGCTTTAGAGGTGTTGAGGTGTTGGTAGGTGTATACTGGACAGAGCCAGGCTAGCTTTTCCCCCTCTGCATCCAGTCTTTATGCTATACGAGGCTAACCACTCCCTGACTCCAACTCTGAACATCTGACTCTCAGAAAAAGCAATTTCCCAAAATGTTGAACAATAAACTATTCTTTTAGATTAATACTAGCCCCTCAACTGTTTCTGTCTAACAACATGCTGTTGCATGTGCAGTCTGCTGTCAGGTGATGGAGTCAATAGAAGGCGACATGCTGCTCACTAGGAAAGGTGACGTTACTCTGCATCAGCTAGGTGCAGATTTATGAAGACTGATGTTGTGTCATGTTTGGTTACCTTGAGATCAGGAGGCAGCTTGTGAGAGGTGAAGACACTCAGTTTGACCTGAGGAAGGCTGATCTTCAGGTTCTCAAAGTAGTACCGTTTAGGAGGTCCTGCGTCCTCGTTGAGCCTCTCATAAATGTTTTCATCCAACTTCTCCAGCTCTGCATTCATTACAGTTTGTTATATATGGAAGTGAAAACCACCTTCTTACTCACAGCATCACACAAATATTAACAATGATGTTCAACTGATGACCCACCAGCTTCTGTCTGTCCGTAGCCAAAGAAGCTGAGCAGCTTGAGCAGCAGTTTCTCCTCGATGATGACCGTGAAGCGCCGGGCCGTCACCATGAGGTGCTGTGAACACATCATGGTTACATCATGAATCGGTTGATTTCAGTACCTAATAGTCTCTGGCTCACTAGAAATGTCTAGTTTCAAGAAACCAGGAATTATCTGGTGAAGATCTGAAAATTGTGATTCAGCGTGTGACGCTCACCTTGAAGAGATCAGTGAGCATGAGGCTGCTAGGAACCTTGACCGAGTTGACCTGCAGGGCCGGGCCGCTGTCGCTGACGCCGCTGTCACTGGAGCTGGGAGTCACACACAGCATCACAGGCTGGGTGGTACCCAGCAGCTGGTTGTCCACCTGATGACCAACACATGAATGACCAAGTATTCACACAAAGCTCTTCACTACAACACTGGATGGATTAGTTACCGTGTAAAAAAAGATGCGATAGTTATCGAGAATGGAGCTTTAATTAAACACCTTTTTGATCATGGTCTTTGCATTTCTGAATATCTTTTTGAAGCAGTGGATAGGAGGAGAAATCTAACAACCGATAGATTAATCATTGGTTTATGAACTGGATCAAATATACAGAGTTTGTCACACAATGCATATAGATTTTGTCTCGTTTGTATCTGTGTCTTGTGTATTTGTTGTTTTTCCATTGTGGGAAATCTCCTAGAGCATCAATAGTGGGAGGTTTATGTTAATGTTTGGTTGATATTTTCCCTTTTGTGCTGTTAGATGATGGTTGGTTAACATGCTGGAATATATTGTTGTGTCTGAATAATTCCATACGGGATAGGTCATCTAAATGACTGGGGATGAAAATAAATCCACAGGAAGCTTCTGGATCAAAGCAGCACAGTGGATATGGACTGCAGTAATGTAGCATCAGTGTCAATAACACCGAGTGTCATTTCCAAACTCTTTGATTCATTTGATCTGAATGATGAGTAGGACAGAACAGGACATCGGTCAGCATTGTAAAGCAGCTGTTTTCACAAGTGATCAACACCAACTGTGTCCTGCTGATGAACTGAGAGGCTCTTTCTGACACTGTTCTTCAGTGGTTTGAGTCCTCGCCGCATAATCCAAAGTTAATTGTCCAGCAAACATGGCATACTGTGTGGGGTCCCACAAAGAATCATTACTTATCATTTCACTGTCCTCTAATGACTGTAGGCTGCCTTTCACCATCTAAGACAGACCTATTGGCAGAAATGGAATATAATGTAATTAAGTATATTTTCTTTAGTGTATATAACAATTGTTGTGTTCCGCATTTTTTTGATTACTAATTATCCCTAATTTGAACATCTTTATACAGGCTCCCCTCTGGTTTAACCATGTATTAAACATTGTATTACCATCCACGTCTGGTCCTCATCACAGCAAAGTGAAGCAGAATTGAATCTAAATCTTAAGAAGCTGGTGGGGTAGCATGATAGTCACCATGGAGGATGATAGTGACGTGCTTTAGAGATGTGCTCCAGGAAATTGTGATCGGGACGGAAAACCTTTACAGTATTTCAATTGAGATTCCGTTCTTCATTCCTTTTAAGAGCTATAAATACAGTCAATTTAAGACCATTTTAGATTTTTTAGGCCTGAATTTCAAAGTAAAGGACCCGCTGAAACCCTGTATCATCATGTGAAGCACCTTGAACTGCTTTGGAATGAAATGATTACTGAATGTTCCCACAGCTGTGGTGAGCTCACCTGGATGTTCTGAATGCTGAGCTCCAACACCTCGTTGGCAGCAGTGCGAGTGAAGTGGACATCTATACCAGACAGCGTAGTGAACACAAGCTCCTCAGGAACCTTGTTGACCAGAGACACACCCACCCCTTCCTCCAGGTTCACCAACACCTGTGGATGAAGACAGAGCAGATGTCAGAGGACACTTCTCTCATAGAGACACAGTGAGGATTACTGTGGGACTGCTTCAGTACCTGCTACGAGGTACAGCTGTATTGTTAAACACATGTGATTGAAAACATACTGAATGAATGCGTCGTGTCATTTGCCAGACATGTCAGTGACAAGCTACGGTGCATGTAAAATAGTTCCTGGTACCTCCAGCTCCTGCTCAGGCTCTCTCTTCTTTACATCCTCTTTGCATCTTTCCTGTTCAGTGGAGGATGAGCTCCGGATCATTCTCCTCTGGTTGAAGTCACTGATCTACAAACAAACAGAAGGCTGTGAGGTTCAGCATCACCATAGATAGAATCAGATGTTATCAAAGCACCAAATCGGACTTACAGCGTCTAAAGATAGAAAGTGCATTCAAACTTTGTAATATATAGAAGTATTATCATGTGAAGTAGTACTACTATAATACCTGATGCTGGTAAATCACAATATTTACTGAAATATTCAAAACCACAAATCATGTTTTCACCTGCAGGACACGCGTGGGTCCATCTGGCAGCACCTGGACCGACAGCACGCCAGAACCAGGTCTCATCTTCTGGTTAATGAACTGCTGCTCGGGGCCGGGCTCCTGCAGCCCCGAGTCTGGTCCCAGCACCACCTCTACTCCATCATACAGACCTGCCGTCCCGCCCTTCACCTGACGAGTACAAGTCGTACATAATGAAACAAAACTGAAGAACATACAATATGCGAGTGTCAACAGTACCAACATTCAGGACTGTGGAGTCCACAGCAGTGCATAGAGGAGAGGAGCTCCTGTCAACATACATGAGCTTGGTGTACTCACCTGCACTACCAGCCGGGGCAGGCCACAGGTCAGCATGCCTGAGCTGAAATACCACGTCTGGGTGGTGGTGCGGCGTGAGTCCGGCCTCCTCAGCATCAACGGCTCAAAACTGGGAGAGACAGAGTTTTTTACATTTAAATTGTCCATGATAGATGTCCACAACTGACTGTAAATGAGTCCTGAGAGAAGCATGTGGGTGTTGAGCTTAGACTCACCACAGCTGCACACAGTACCAACCTGTTGTCACTGACAGCTGCGAGCCCGGCGATATCCAGCACTAGGGAGGAGTCCAGTGGGCGTGGCTGTGCCGGCTTGCTCTGCGGTGGAGACGAGCCTTCATGACACAGCATGCCGCTCCCAGTCATCCTCCACAGCTGGGAGCGCTTCCCCGGCTCCTGCACAATAATCAAAGGACAAGTTACACATCCATCAATGGGCTTTGTCTCAATGCTTTTTCCATCAATGGATGAATATTTTCACAATAGTATACAGTATCATATCATCTTTGAGTCTATAAAATGTCAGACAATAGTAAAAACTTGCAGGATAATGACTCTATTTAAACAGTCCATGCTTTTTTCATCACCTAAAAACTGTACCTTCTTTTTCAGGATGACCCGTTGAGTCTTGGTGTCCACATCCAGAACCAATTCAGCACAGCTCACCAGACGCTTCTTCCCAACAGGTCTCTTCTCAACATTCCTGCATCAAGAAAAAAATGCTGCTCAACTGTTGTATAGAAAACGTGATGAGATATTATGATGTCATTATGAGTTCGTCATGTTGTTGGTCCATACGGTGAGAAGGTGTGTGTGGCTGCGATGTAGATGAAGTTCTCGTAGTAGAGCTTGTTGTATTCTCTGAAGAAGTTCATGTCAGACGTGACCTCTGAGGATCCGGCTCCCTTCACAGTCAGTGTGAGGTAGGGGGGCAGCGTGGGCTCATCACAGGCGTAGTCCAGCACTGAGCCTGCCTTCACCTCAGTGTGCAGCCGGATGTCAGCCACACCATGCTGCCAGAACTGGATGGGCACCTGAAGGAATTTAGACAATGGAATCTATTCACTGTATTTAGTAATTTATCTCTGATAGTGTGCACTGGTATGCCCATAATGATTCATTCATGGAGAGAGAGGTGGGAGTGGAAGTCCAGGAAGTGATTCAAGTAAGTAGAAACAGCTCATGCTGTTCACCTCAGAGATGTTGTCGATGCGGAAGGGTGGAGGCAACTGGTCAGCATCAGAGAAGGAGATCTGGTAGGTTGCTCCCTTCAGGGTGATCTCTGTCCGCAGGAAGAAACAGTTCCCCAGTGTGTCCCTGTTTAAACCAAGATCCACTTAAAGCATGTCAAATACTTCAGTGAAAACGTGACCTAATTTGGTGGAATTTGTTTTAGGTACAGCATAGAAATAAAAGCCTAGTATGCAGTGTCAGCATCACAACATACAGGCAGAAATCAGATATTACACAATAAATAATAATCACAATATTCCTCGTGGACAATGAAGAGTGGCATGTGGCCAGGTTAACAATAAACATGTATGATCCAGATGGACATGTTGGGAAGTTCAAGGTATCAGACGGCATTTAGCTTTGAAGTGAGGGTTACACTTCTACCTTCAACCTCCATTTTCAACAACATAACGTCATTACGAACATAGTAAAGCTACTGAAAGGAAATGTATGTATATATGTAGCTCACCTCATGTTGACGTGAAAGGACTTGGGCTTGTTGACCTCGAAGCCTCCAGACCAGGTGCAGTTGGGGGTGTCCATGAGGCGCACACACAGCAGCTGGTCGTAGTCGTTGCGGGGCCAGTGGAAGACGACGCTAGAGCCCGGCAGGGTGGAGATGTAACCCTCAGGGTTGGCCGTACCCTAGAACAAATGTATTCACTAATGACTAACAACTTCTGTCGAGAGAGAGTTAGATAGTGTGTGTGAGAGTGTGAGTGAGTGTGTGTGTGAGTGAGAGTGAGTGTGTGTGAGAGTGTGTGTGTGAGAGAGTGTGAGAGTGTGTGAGTGTGAGAGAGTGTGAGAGTGTGTGTGAGAGTGAGTGTGAGAGTGTGAGAGAGTGAGAGTGTGAGAGAGTGTGAGAGAGTGTGAGAGTGTGTGAGAGTGTGAGTGTGTGAGAGTGAGTGTGAGAGAGTGAGAGTGTGTGAGAGTGTGTGAGTGTGAGTGAGTGTGTGTGAGTGTGAGTGAGAGAGTGTGAGAGAGTGTGAGTGTGAGAGTGTGAGAGTGTGAGAGAGTGAGAGTGTGTGAGTGTGAGAGTGTGTGAGAGAGTGCGAGAGTGAGTGTGTGAGTGTGTGAGAGTGTGTGAGAGTGTGTGAGTGTGAGTGTGTGAGTGTGAGAGTGTGTGAGAGAGTGAGAGTGTGTGAGAGTGTGTGAGAGAGTGTGAGAGTGTGTGAGTGAGTGTGTGAGTGAGTGTGTGAGAGTGTGAGTGTGTGAGAGTGTGTGAGTGTGAGAGTGTGTGAGTGTGTGAGTGTGTGAGAGTGTGAGAGTGTGAGAGTGTGAGAGAGTGTGAGAGTGTGTGTGAGAGTGTGTGAGAGTGTGTGAGAGTGAGTGTGAGAGTGTGAGAGAGTGAGAGTGTGAGAGAGTGTGAGAGAGTGTGAGTGTGTGTGAGAGTGTGAGAGTGAGTGTGAGAGTGTGAGAGAGTGAGAGTGTGTGTGAGTGAGAGTGTGTGAGAGTGTGTGAGTGTGAGTGAGAGAGTGCGAGTGTGTGTGAGTGTGAGTGAGAGAGTGCGAGTGAGAGAGTGTGAGTGTGAGAGTGTGAGAGAGTGAGAGTGTGAGAGTGTGAGAGAGTGAGAGAGTGAGAGTGTGTGAGAGAGTGTGAGAGTGTGAGTGTGTGAGAGTGTGTGAGTGTGAGTGTGTGAGTGTGAGAGTGTGAGAGAGTGTGAGAGAGTGAGAGTGTGAGAGAGTGTGAGAGAGTGTGAGTGTGTGTGAGAGTGTGAGAGTGAGTGTGAGAGTGTGAGAGAGTGAGAGTGTGTGTGAGTGAGAGTGTGTGAGAGTGTGTGAGTGTGAGTGAGAGAGTGTGAGAGTGTGTGAGAGAGTGTGAGAGTGAGAGTGTGAGTGTGTGAGAGTGTGAGTGTGTGAGTGTGAGAGTGTGAGAGAGTGTGAGAGAGTGAGAGTGTGAGAGAGTGTGAGAGAGTGTGAGTGTGTGTGAGAGTGTGAGAGTGAGTGTGAGAGTGTGAGAGTGTGAGAGAGTGAGAGAGTGTGTGAGTGAGAGTGTGTGAGAGTGTGTGAGTGTGAGTGAGAGAGTGTGAGAGAGTGTGTGAGTGTGAGTGAGAGAGTGCGAGTGTGTGTGAGTGTGAGTGTGTGAGTGTGAGTGAGAGAGTGTGAGAGAGTGTGAGTGTGAGAGTGTGAGAGAGTGAGAGTGTGAGAGTGTGAGAGTGTGAGAGAGTGAGAGAGTGAGAGTGTGTGAGTGTGAGAGTGTGAGAGAGTGAGAGTGTGAGAGTGTGAGAGTGTGAGAGAGTGAGAGAGTGAGAGTGTGTGAGTGTGAGAGTGTGTGAGAGAGTGTGAGAGTGAGAGTGTGAGTGTGAGAGTGTGAGAGAGTGAGAGTGTGAGAGAGTGTGAGTGTGAGAGTGTGAGAGAGTGAGAGTGTGAGAGTGTGAGAGTGTGAGAGAGTGAGAGAGTGAGAGTGTGTGAGTGTGAGAGTGTGTGAGAGAGTGTGAGAGTGAGAGTGTGAGTGTGTGAGTGTGAGAGTGTGTGAGAGAGTGAGAGTGTGAGTGTGTGAGTGTGTGAGTGTGAGAGTGTGTGAGTGTGAGAGTGTGTGAGAGAGGGTGAGAGTGTGTGAGTGAGTGTGTGAGAGTGTGAGTGTGTGAGAGTGTGTGAGAGAGTGTGAGAGTGAGTGTGTGAGAGTGTGAGAGTGTGAGAGTGTGTGAGAGTGTGAGAGTGTGAGAGTGTGAGAGTGTGAGAGTGTGTGAGTGTGTGAGAGTGAGAGAGTGAGAGAGTGAGAGTGTGTGAGTGTGTGAGTGTGTGAGAGTGTGAGTGTGTGAGAGTGTGAGAGTGTGAGAGTGTGAGAGTGTGTGAGTGTGTGAGTGTGTGAGTGTGTGAGTGTGTGAGTGTGAGAGAGTGTGTGAGTGTGTGAGTGTGTGAGTGTGTGAGTGTGTGAGTGTGAGTTGGTGTGTGTGTGTGTGTGTGTGTGTGTGTGTGAGAGTGTGTGTGTGTGAGAGTGTGTGAGTGTGTGAGAGTGTGTGAGTGTGAGAGAGTGTGAGAGAGTGTGTGAGTGTGAGTTGGTGTGTGTGAGTGTGTGTGTGTGTGTGAGAGAGTGTGTGAGTGTGAGTTGGTGTGTGAGTGTGTGTGTGTGTGTGAGAGAGTGTGTGAGTGTGAGTTGGTGTGTGAGTGTGTGTGTGTGTGTGAGAGTGACCCAATCTCACCTTTCCTCTTGCAAACTCTCTCTGAGCGAAGGCCAGTTTGTGTGTAGAGCGGTTGTCCAGCAGGTAGCGCGGGGCAAAGGTCACTATGTGAGTGTCCCTGTAGCGTCCTTTTCCTTTCCGCACGCTGATGCCTGTGTCCATCAGAAGAGGGATCAACCAATGCCTGACAAACATTTGACTGATAATGTATTAACAGAGACATTTTAGCTTGAATATCAACAGTTGGAGAATAAAAGTCAAGATATATTTGCTACATGCATCAGAGTGCTGCTTTATTCCAGAAGATTATCTGTGTGCCAATAGCTGTCCGTGTAGATTCAGTACAATTTATAATATGATCTATATTGGCCAAAGAGAAGCTGCAGTGATGCACCAGACCTTCCATTCAAAGCATCCAAAGAAGGGAGAATATTATGATGAAAGGCCATGAATACATTCAAATAGATTACTGCAGTTCAGTATTTCATTCCTCTTCTTATATGCCTTTGCAAAATGAGACACTATGCACCCAATGATCAGGGCCCATCCTGGGTATCGGATTATTATTCAATCTGGCACTAGTTTGGTTAGTGCTTTCCATTTGTACTGTTTGTGAGTGTACCAACTTGCCTATGTTGTATATGAGGCCAGGTCTGTTCCCGTGCTGGATAACCTTCACCGCCCTGACTCCACTCCCTCCGTCCAGGGAGAAGCCCTGGCACCAGGCTGGAACTCCGTCTGGGTGTATCCCTTTCCCGATCCGCATAGTACACCTGGGATCAAGACAGACGGGGAAAAGATGGAATGCAAGGATGTGGCAGATGGGACTCAGGAGGTAGAGCGGTATCCTGTGCACATGTCAAAGTGACAGACACTAAACCACAGGCAGGCCGCTGCCATCGGTGTGTGCACTGTACTTCTCCGTAGTCTGCTGGGGGAGCAGCATTGGAGCCGGAGACACCAACAGACTTAATAAACTGGTTAAGAAGGCTCCATCATTGGCTGCAAAACAAGACAATCTGGAACAGGTGGTGGAGAGGAGGACACTGAAGAAACTATTATCCATATTGGATAACCAGGACCACCCTCTCCACCACCTACTGCAGGGACAGAGGAGCACTTTCTCCAACAGACTGATCCAGCTCCGCTGTCACAAGGACAGATACAGGAGAACACTTTATAACAAATCACCTCTGGCCAGATCAATCACACGACTATACCACTGCTACACTGTTGTTGCTGCTGTTGGCGATCTTGTGCACTACTGTTTAGTTTATTTTTTCCTACTTAGTTAATTTAATACCATTCTATTGAGTGTATATACTGTGCATTTTTCTGCATTTTTTTTTTTTTAATTACGTTATTTTCTTAAATTGAATAGGTCCTGCTCTGTTATTTTATTGTATTTTATTATATTGTATATATTGTGTATTTTCCATACTTAATATTTTACTGTGTAACTTTGTTTGCTGCTGCCACAGACACATTTCCCCTTGGGGATGAATAAAGTATACATCTAATCTAATCTAATCATCTACGATAAAAACATCAGAAGGACGTCTGTTGGGTAGAACATTGCTCACTAGCGAAGACATTATGGATGCTCAGGAACAGAGTGGTTTGGTCTCTCATACACTTACATAGCAGGCTGCTCCTTGTCAGTGTAGCAGAATAGTAACGGACTGAGGCTTCGGGCCAACTCGTGCTCCTCAAACTGGCCTGCAGCATCGGCTTTTCCATTGTCCTGACGGAAGATTAACGGCAGACCTGCGGGAGAAAAGTGGCTTTAGGGAACGAGAACAGTTCTTAAAGCAAAGACTGGTTTGGGATTTTTTCTGTAAAATGTACAACTGAAGTTTATAACACCAACGAGAACATTACCAGTCTTGTTTATCAGCCAGTAGGGGGCAGAAATCAGGATCTTAAGGGCCCCCTGTGCTCGCAGGACGATGCGGATGGTGAGGCAGAGCAGCTGTTTGTTGGTGTCATACAGCCTCATGCGTACCACATAGTTCTGAGTGCCAGGTGGAATCAGCAGCTCTTTGCACACAGGGAAGCTCTCCAGCAGGACTCCTTGAGGACACACACCATGAACAGTGAGAACAGGGAAAATGTCTAAACACTAGCTAGTGAAAGACTTTCGGCAAGTCCTGACCTAGCTCCATGTTCTGCGAGGTGTCTGCAGCGTGAAGCACGGCCTCTTTTCCCGGCTTCAGGGCGCCTTTGATGGACGTTCCTTTGATGAAGTAGTTGAGGTCACAGGGCAGCAGGTTGGCCAGAACCATGGTGGGCAGCAGGTAGATGGTGTGGCCTGGCTGTCGATAGATCTGCTTGGCGCTGCCAGAAACCGTCTTGGCAGGTTGCTGATCCGGGTAGTTCTCCTTTTTGATGACCACACAAAACCTGCGAGAGACAGAGAGATGAGGGGAACGGTCCCAGATATAAGGAAGAACCAAGAACTAAGTCCGGCTGACTGTATTTACCTGAAGTTGCTCTTGAGGCTGTCGTCATAGTCTGCTGACTGACACTCCCTCTTGCTGCTGCTGATGTCTCCGGGCCGCTCCACGCTGGTCCAGTGGATGGGAACCTTACAGAAGAACAAGCCCAGGCCTTTGGGCCGAGACTGCAGCCTCCAGGACGTCAGGTGGAGTGGGACCGCCAAGGCCTGGCCAGGAAGGATCGGAGGCAACACCACTGGTTCTGTCAACACAGAGACAGTTAGCTTCATTAGAATGACACAAGTAATAAGATAATACAAATGAAACAAAACCGTCTCTACATGTACTTGACTTTTGAATAAGTATTGGTGCTTAGTCAATGCCCTAAAGTGGAGCAGTGTCTTACTGTCAGGAGCAGAGGGGCTATCCAGTCTGACCTCCATAGGAACATCCAGCCGGTTCTTCACCATGAGGGCGGAGCGGACAGTGATGACCTTCCTGGCACTGCCCTCCATCGTGATGGAGAAGACCACTCTAACTGGAGGCAGGGCCGAGAACTGAGGGGTCCAAGGGATTGGGCATGGGATGATATAAAAATGTCATGTCATGATTATCCTGGCCAAAACAATAGTGCTTCACGAAATAACCCCTATAATGATCAAAATATGATGTAAACTCTTGAAATGGCGGTGAAACATTCTGGAATCTTTACCTTTCCCTACATTTTGTTAAGAAACAAATGGTTTTATTGCATTACAGTTAGGACACATTTATTCTTACTGAAAACAACAAGATAATCATAAATCATAAGGTCCACCTCTCAGGTCTGTTCTTTCTTACACGATAATTCCAGTATTTTAAAAATCAGACTCATGCGTCGACATTCACGATCATCCCAATAATAGAAATTCATCACAATCAACTTATTGTCAGCGTCTTTTTTAATTGGTGATAAATCCTATATGGTCCCTACAAGGCATTCAGGTTTAAACTCATACTGAGCATTTCTGCTGTTTCAAGGGCATTCACCAATGCTTTTATTTGAATAATAATTATTATCATCATAATTAAAAACAGACCCTTTTGTCTAATGTCCCAGTTTTATTAGCATGTGCCATCATACAGTAGTTCAGTTAGAGGGCTGCCTGTTCCTTCATGTTCCCCTGAAGTCTTGATACTTTCAGTGTGACGTACATCAGTCCATCAGTACTTCAGAGTCATGTCACACTCACCACTCTGCTGCTTGACTCTCATGACTGCTGTGTAAATGTACTGTACATTACGTGTGCTAAGTTTATGCTAAACTATTATAAAATAATGAGTTCCATCTGCACTCAATGAATACCGGGCCTTTATTAGTTCATGCTAGACACTATTTGAAACCGGTCTTTTACTTGAAAATCTTTATACTTTTATGTTCTTTATTTTTGCTTCATTAGCCAAGTTGTTCTTTATCTTGTTTCCTGGTGTATAATGCGTGTTACAGCTGCTACTGTGGCAGCATATGCTTACTTAGACTGCTCACTGATTTAGAAACAAGACTCACATAAACGTGCGGGTGGATGATGTTGGTTCTGCTAATAGGACTGCCAACCTGTGGAAGAGTAAAGGAGAAAAACAAAGGTTTCACATCAAACTCTGGGCCAAGTCGTCAGCAACATCATCAACATGAACGTTGCTTTGGAGGTTTGGACTTGTGCTCACAGTATTGGACGAGTTGTTTCTGTCCGGAGCTGCGTAACGGAAGAAAACGCCCACTTTGTCCACAGACACCGGCTTCACTTGCTCCCATCCACACACCCGCACCAGCAGCTGGTGCAGCTTCAGCTCATGAGTGTGTCTGCAGAGCAGCAGGGATACATAATCATTATCTACTGAATGCACAATTCACCATCACTCAATCATTATACTAGGCTGTGTTTCACAAGCCAAAGCACTGCACAGTGATGTAACAACAATGAGACATTTACTGACCACCACATCACTGGTGTTCACATTGAACATGTACATGAACACCAGATTGTTGCAGTGGTTCTTTGGCCTTCAAGTGTCATCACTCTAACAGGTAACATCAACATAAATATATACAGTAGTGGATTTCAGCTTCACAGGAACATACATATGTATATATTATTAATAACCTGGGGTTCATTTGAGCTATCAGTCCTATTGGCTTTGATAATAATTGTGTTCATTAGCTTTACTGTAGAATCAATGCTAATGTCCTACTTATACCATTACGTTGATGTGTAGTTGACATGTCTCCAAGTCCCTGCAATCAAGCTGATGTAGAACATTTTAAAGTATAACAGAGAAGGAGAAACACAGAAGAGTAAGAGACTAATGTGACCTGATAAGAATACCCTCCTATCTATTCAGAACGACCATTCCACTTTCAGACAGATGCTCACCACAATTACTGCAGAGTTAAATGTAATCAAACCAGTAAGAATGATGGCCAAACTAACCAACAGTTTCATAAACATGTTCGTATTCATTGAACTAAATCCACAGGTGCTGTGAATGTGACTCAGATCTGTACCGGTGGCGGAGTTTCTCGCGGGCTTCAAACTCAAAAGGAATCTCCTCTCCAGGCAGCACCTCCCTCCACTGGCTGACATTGTGAGTGTCATCAGTACCTGGACCGTGGCCCTCTGAGATGGAGTCTGCACTACTGCTGTGAGACAGTGCCACCCTGTGGGGAACATGTGGAGACATTTATCTGAGGTGAGTTTCTCCTCTCAAGCTGAAAGTGTGTGCTGTGAAGTTAAACATTACTGTCACTTCTTCTACACATCTTCATACCATTGCTCACATACACTTTGTCCTCCAGTATCGTCATAACAAATGTTCTACAAATAGAAACACGTGGTGATGTCACATATTTACCTATAATTACTGTGATAATAACAAAACTAAAAGACTACAAAGAGAGCACAACAGCTCCAAAGAGACACCAAGAGACTCACGTCAACTAGGAAAAGAGACACAAAACAACCACAGACAAAAATACTACAATACGAATAAGCAATTACACAGTGACACAAAAAACTACAAAGAGTGACCAGAAAGAGACACAAAACAACCAAAAAAAGAGACTTAATAACTATTAAGTCTGTGTGTCTTGCTGCTATATAGGTACGGTGTTGGGGCCTTTTGCATGCATGTGCCCATTGTTTCGTAATCCGCCCACGGCCACACTTACCTTGTGGGGGTTGTAGTCAGAGTGGCAAACCACATGGTACATCCTGTGTGGTTGCGCAGAGCGTATGGAACAAATGGCTGCCTCCTCTTGGACAGCTTGACATCGGCTGGAAGCACAAATGAACAGTGAATCAGAGCGAAGATGAGTATGCTTGGTCTTTACTATTATTAACTTTAGTAGTGTATGGTCATGCGCTTGCTTTCTTCTTGGGTTGTGAGACCTAAACAGCAGATAGGGCTCAGGTGCCTTGGAATTCTTTCCTTTAAAGGAGACCTCAACTAATCAACCTGTGAAAACAGCTGTGTCTCTGAGACAATAACTTGGAGATCACAAACCAAACACAAAGCCTTCTTTATGAACTTGGGGTGTGTTCCTCAACCATACGGAGTTGAATACTAAGAGTCATGATATCTCTGCTCCTGCTGCTTTCATTTTGACCATTATTCTTTAAATGTGCCCTCAACTTTATAGAGATCACTGGAGTACCCCTTTCAAATTCATACTTGCAATTATAACAGTTAGAATTGGCTTGGCTAGGTCTAGTGCTCATTTTCCATGTTCTTCACATGGACATAGAGTATATAGAGATCAATGGCAGTTTGTGTAAATCAGTAAACAGTAAATTGAACACAATGCTGCCTTATACAGCATTTTGCTCTTTACTTACCATCACAATGGATTATTACTGATTTTACAAAATGACAGAAAATTCTTGTCCTATTCAATAAATAAGTCTGGAATCTTATTGAACAAATAAAAAAAAAAACACACAGATTTAAGCAAACTGCTGTCCATTTTCACAATGGATTCATTCATTCACAAATGACAAACGAGTCATGCTGTTCAGGCAAAACACAAAGTAGAGAGAAACATCGTTCTTAAAGAGGAGGAAAGACAAGACAGGCTATGATCTATATACACCTATTCAGACTGTAGTCCACCACTGAGGATACAGTCGGTCATCATTCAGCTGTGAAGCAGATGTAACTGAATCACAGCCAAAGGCAGCAGACAGAAGAAAACATCTAGAACCTTTACAGCAGCGTGTTCTCAACTATGAGAGGTAGGCCTGCTGTAGTTGGTTCTTTACTAACTGTAGAGTTGTAATAAACTACAACTAGTGCAACACTATGGTCCAACTTCACAAAACCTTGGTGAGAGAAATGTGCTTGACTAATGAGCAACTTGACTATGAAGTCCTATGAATGATAAAGGTAACTAATGAGTCGCAAGTGTAAGTAATCAGTGAGGAATATAGTTTAGATTTAAAGTGAGGCTTAAAGTTTGAAACTTGACTTGAATGAACCTAACATTGAATGAACTTAACATTGAATGAACCTAACATTGAATGAACCTAACATTGAATGAACCTAACATTGAATGAACCTAACATTGAATGAACCTAACATTGAATGAACCTAACATTGAATGAACCTAACATTGAATGAACCTAACATTGAATGAACCTAACATTGAATGAACCTAACATTGAATGAACCTAACATTGAATGAATCTAACATTGAATGAACCTAACATTGAATGAACCTAACATTGAATGAACATAACATTGAATGATGCTAACATTGAATGATGCTAACATTGAATGAACCTAACATTGAATGAACCTAACATTGAATGAACCTAACATTGAATGAACATAACATTGAATGAACCTAACATTGAATGAACCTAACATTGAATGAACCTAACATTGAATGAACCTAACATTGAATGAACCTAACATTGAATGAACATAACATTGAATGATGCTAACATTGAATGATGCTAACATTGAATGAACCTAACATTGAATGAACCTAACATTGAATGAACCTAACATTGAATGAACATAACATTGAATGAACCTAACATTGAATGAACCCAACATTGAATGAACCTAACATTGAATGAACATAACAAATCAGTTGGGGCTAAAGCGGTTCCATAAAGCTCAATTCAAGTTCACGCCATCAGACTAATTTGAGTCAGGTGCTGTATGAAGTGCTGCTTCATACTTCGCCACAACTTTATCCCTGACCGGTTTGGTGAGCTCCTTGGTCTTCATGATGCTGTTTGTTCAGTAATGCTCTCTAACAAACTCTGAGGCCTTCACAGAACAGGTGTATTTATACTGAGATTACATTTCAGACAGGTGGACCCTATTCCTGCACTACTGTTCAGTTTGTTTAGTTTACCTAGTTGTTCATTTGATACCATTCCAATTCATTGTATATACTGTGCATTTTTATTTTATTCTATTTTATCTTATTTTTTATTCTATTTCTTCAATTCAATATCTGCTCTGTTATTTTATTGTACTGTATATATTGTGTATTTCCATACCTAATATTTTATTCTACTCTGTAACTTGCTGCTGCTACAAACAAATTTCCCCCCGTGGATAAATAAAGTTTCTATCTATCTATCTATCTATCTATCTAATTATGTGACTTGTGAAGGCAATTGCTCGCACCAGATCTTTGTTAGGGGTTTCACAGTAAAGGGTTGTGAATACATATGCACTCAACACTTTTCAGATTTTTATTTGTAAATAATTTTGAAATCTATGTAATATTTCCCCCCACTTCCAGATGATGGACTATTTTGTGTTGGTTACATAAAATCCCAATGAAATAAATTTGAATCTGTGGTTATACCATGACAAAATGTAGAAAAGTCCAAGGGGGGTGAATACTTATGCAAGGCACTGTATATCTCTTCTAAATGGCTGGTTTACCTATTCAAGATAATATAAAGTGATGTGGAAATGACAATAAAAATGATCAGAAATTAGCTCCTCTCATGATTTATAGAAAAGGCCTATTGTGAATTGGGTCACCATGGTTTGTCATTGTTAATAAGAGGGTCCCCTGAAACAAGGCTTGGGAAATACTGCTCTTATGAGTATTTGTGGCAGTAGGACGGTGTGTGTGTGAGTCAAAATAAACTATGAAGGATCATGTCAGCCAGTACAACAGTGTGAATCTTTGATGCGTTTTAAAAGTTTGTGGACTTTGTGGTTCTATTGGTCAGAAAAAGAAGATATATTTTATACAAACAATATTTGTAAGTAGATACATTTGTTGGGACCTGACCATGTGGTCTCGCCATGTGCTGTGAAACAAAGAGATTGGGCCTTCCATTTTTGCAGGGCAACCTGGAGCCTGATTTGAGTTTGATAAGCATTCAAACCCCCCAGAAGGAAGTTCACATCAAGGCAGTGGTGGGCCGTCAGGGCCTGCAAAGCCTTCTCTGCTGGCCTAAACAGAATCACAAAGTTATAGCTATTTTATAATTTAATTTTTCTTGAATACACTACATGTATTATAATTTATAAAAATATTTTCCCATTATCTTATTTTCTCATTGCACAGCTACTGTCTTCCTCAGTTGCTCTGCTTCCAGTGCAGCTTGTTTTAAGTAGAGCTTTTATCCAATCAGATTTCACCTCTGTGTCTCTAGGTAAGAAGAGAGGCCCGAGGCCTGCAGACTCACAAGTGAATCCATGTGCCGTTTAAGTGAATGGGGACGATATTGTTGATTGTCATAGTGTTCAACCAATCAGATCTTTAGTTTGACATGTTGGGCGTATTCTTTGACATGTCAGAGCCTGCTAGCTGGCCTAGCCATACGTGATTGGTCAGTGGGCTAGCCTGACATGTTGGGCGGTGACAATCCCAATATCTGCTGCCTCTGTCGAGCGGACATGGGGAGGCTCGACTGTCTTCACTGGCGTCCATGAATCGAGAAGGACTTCTTACTGGAACTAAAACGCACGGATGTACTGAACAACCGTGAGATTAAACTCTTTATTAACAAAGAAAGGAGGATGGACTTTGTCTTTAAATAGTGAACAGCAGCTCTGGTAAGTTAACTGCGTTTGTTTTTACATCTGCAGTAGCTTTAATATGCGTGTTTATATATTATTATTTGTACAACTTATGACGATGGATTTTTGTTTGGTTTCATATGTGATAGGAACCATTGTTACGTCCTATGTTGCTCTGGGGACATATTTAGCCGGTGCCAGTGTTGCCAACTTGCCGACTTTCTCGCTAAATCTAGCGACTTTCCAAACCCTCATGGCGACTTTTTTTGTCAAAAGCTACTAGCGACACATCTAGAGACTTGTTCTGGTGTTGTTGGAGACTTTTCTGGTGTTTTGACTCGATGACGTTAAAACACGTACGTTCTACAGTTACTGTGGTGAACGAGCAGCGGGTGCTGCCGTGATTCCCTCCGCCGCTCCAAAGCACTCACAGGCGGGTACTCTCACAGAAGCCTCGCGCTGCAGTCAGAGCAGAGAGGAGACGCACTCTCGGTGTATTCTCTGCAGTTAGTGTATCTATAGGTGTTGAGGATCATTTTTACACAAAACAAATAATAACCGTAGCTGTGTTTCAGCTGCAGGACAGCAGTGAAGGCCCAGGTATAAAATGCACGGCCCGCCACTGCATCAAGGTGTGAACTCGTCACACAATGCAACACTGCGATCTAATTGGCCGAGAGCCACAGACTCCCCAGGACCCCTGTGGTTCAGCCCCTGTTTCTATAAAACAGTCTTGCTCCCCCTCCTCTATGCTTATCCCACTGACGTCGAGTCGGTGCAAAGATAGCACACGCAGCATTTTACCAGAAAATCAAAAGTCTAACAGGTTTATATTCGCTGGACGAATCTACTGGACTGTTTGTTTGTTTTGTTTTGTTCGCATCCTGGACGAGGAAGCGAACCATTTTCCTGCAAAGGTGAAGAAACGGACTTCTTCAGAGAGAGAGAAGCGCATTTCTCCTCTACACCCAAGCCGCCGTTGTTCCAGCCGTAAGGACGTGAGTTCATTACTGAGCCGAAGAAATTCTCTGACGCACAGAGAGTTATATCACAGCGCCGCATGGAGCCGCGCAAGCTGAGTCAGCCAAAGACTCGGAAGGACCGCATCGATCGCCACGATTTCAACTCATAGTAAAGCAAATTGAGTCTGGGCAGAGTTAGTTTATTGTGTTAATTATCTTGTTTTGTGTTGCTAAATTACTGTCATTTTTATAACGTGGTGTATGCTGAACAATCGCCGAGATCGTTAATGCTGTGTATTTCAATACTGCCGCAATGTTGAGATAGTTCACCGCTCGCGGAGGCGGAAGTTGTTTTCTCATCAGTTCAGAGGTCAGAACCGCGGCTGTGACAAAGAGTCGCCGGCTGCATTTCTATAGCTGAGAGAGAAATCTTCCGTACTCTGTTTTTGGAGGACCCCTTTTGTTTCGTTTGCGTTCTCTCTTCTTTTACTAACCCACACACACATATAGCTTTAAGCTAATGTAGCTCCGGGGTTGCGCTAACGGCTTCAGACACGTGTACATAACGAGGTCTCTATTGTCCGCCATGGTAGAGCCTCGTGCCATCGTTCAGATTACGTCATACCTTGTCTGAGCTGTTCTCTCACTCCTCTCCTACTTTAAAGCAGCTGTCTGTGATTACTTTGTGCATGTATTGTGATAATAGCTGATATGTGGTCTGTGCTCGAACTTAAACCTTCACTTTCACTCTGAATGTGTAATAGTACTCAGACTGTTGACATTGTGAGTGAACACTAATTATGAGACTTAGTTTATAGTTTGGTTATTGGTCCCTGTTCACAGGGTGGTGCCCCGTTATTATTAATAATTGTTACTGACATTAATAATTCTATTGATGTCAATCATTTAGTTTTCTTAAATGCTGATAACTCAAACACACTCCTTTTCGTTCCCAACACATTCACGTTTTCTCTGTACATGAGATTTGTTGACAAGAAGAAAAATATTGATTATCACCAGACTTCCAGAATTCAGTCAGTAACGTCTTTTAGTGTACTCTTAAAGTTGCTAGATACACAAATAGTCACTTCATACTTTCTTCTGTGTGTATTTAACTGTGCATGCAGATTGTGTTGCCATGTTAGCATGTTCTTTCTGACTAGCATTTTCAACTACGAAGACAACAGCAAATAAAGATGAAATCTGCTAGCATAAAGATTAAGAGGCTTTCAAAGCTTAAACACTTGTAACAGACGGTGAAGATGAACATGTCCTCTGCAGTCGTAGTATAGGAGCTCTCTTGTGCAGAGAAATTGTTCCCGTCAGTCCCCGTCCCACATGTTTCATGTAAACCAGTAAAACTGCTTTGTTTGTTATGTATTTGTAATGCAGAATGACCACTTGCCTTAATTCGAGCTGTGGTCTGTTGTTTGATGTCATCCGACATGACTTCAATTCGTCTACTGATAGTGTCATTAGACAGAGGGATAGTCTTCAGCTTATCCTCTGCTGATATTAGCATTACAAGGCATTAACGCCAAATATTGTTAAGGAGCGTGATTAGACGACTCTCCGCTGCATAAAAAATACCCTTTTTTAGGCAAAGGCCCGCGACCCACTGAAAACGGGCCCGCGACCCACCAGTTGAGAATCACTGATCTAGGATGCCTTACCTGGCCATCCGTTAAATCAATTCCAAACATATTGTAAGTATTTCTGTGATTTCTTTGTGGAACTGTGTGTTGCTGGAACTCACTTATTCCGAAGCTGGGTGGGTCGACTGAGGAGCCCATCCAGGGCAGGGGGGGTGAAGACTGGGGGGTGTGCTCCTCCTCCTTACAGTAATCAGCTATCCAGGCGCTCTTGGTGGTGTTGTATTGTTCTGGAAGGATCAGATAAGTGGTACTGAATACTCTGACAGGATGCTGTTCAACCAGCTGTGCGGTCTGTGAAGAGAATGTCGATAGGAGCACTTTCCAGCCTTTACTCACCCAGCAGGACAGACGTGATGTTGACGTCCAGTCTCTGCTTGGCTCGGATCCCCATCTTGAAACGTGGAGGATGGAGACGGCCGGCGGCCTGCTGCTGCCAGGACAGAGAGCAGGGCCAGGGCTCGATGAAGGGCTCCCAGCCTGGCACGCACACACATGCACACACACACACATGCACGCACACACACACACACACACACAAAGACGTAAGTCACTATCCTAACCCAATGCATCATGGGGTATTCCCCAAAGAAATCAGCCATCAGTGGCCATAGTGATCATCACCCTGCAGCTTTAAACTTAGATAGGCTTTGTTATTGATGAAAACATTTCCATTTCTGTTGAACCACTGCAGTTTGCTTATTGGTCCAATCAATATGTTGATAATATCTCACTTGCTCTGCACTTTGCTGTGGAAAATCATGATAGATGTCAGAATCCTATTAATTGGTTTTATCCCTAGTTTTAACACAGATCCATTCAAACCTGTATGAAAATGAGACTCTGCTTGTGATGAATCTGAACATGAAATCAGTGTTCTAATGCCACCAGTTAATCAGTAAATCATACCCGACAGCTCTCTGTTGTAGTAGTCTCCTGACAGAGAAAAGCTGGCCTTTCCTTCCTGAGTGGAACCAATGCGCTGCAGCACATACAGCCCTGCAATAACAAACAGAGATACAAGATGCTCATCCTCAACTTCCTGTAGGGTTAGTTATTTATCTACTAAACCATTCGATTGTTCTTTGGTGAAGCACCGTTGGTTGTGTAAGTAGTGCAGTGAAAGACTCAAAGAGTTCTGAAATTCTTCTTAATTACAGACATGAAAGGGATAGTCGTGATGTTTACAAGTGTGGTTGTATCACTTTGTTGGTTGTGTTATTGTGTGACTTTGTGTTTTAAGGGTTAGTTTGGATTTACCAAAGTCACAAACAGGAACAAACTAACTAACTTATTGCAAAGTAAAATGATTGTTTTTGTAAAGAGGTGAACATATTCTAAACATTGCTACACTTAAACCGATACTGATTCTGTTAGGAGTCTGAAACACATCACAGCAGTACATGACTTCGCTCCTGTCTGGTTCTCCTGTAGTAACACACTGAGTATGGAGAAGAACCTCATACAACATCTGAACTATCCCTTCAAAGTCTCTTTGCTTGTTTTTCAGATATTATTTTACCAATGTGGCTATATTTGATCGTGAGAGAAGAGAAGTGTGTGGAGCAGTGTAGGGCAACATTAACCAACACCAGAAGGATGACTGTGTAAAAGCAGTGTTTGCTTTGCACCAAACACTGAGGGCAGACAAACTGAATCTTCCATCATTATAATAATACGGGTTGTCATTTTAAGTCCTCATCATACGTTTGATGGTTCAGCTGTATCTTGTGTAAATCAGACTTACTGGAGAAGGTGAGCTCAGCCAGTGGTATGTCACAGTCCAGACAGTCGTCGATGAAACAGATGCACACACTCTCAGCCTTCACCTCCACCCCCGACAGAGGAGCAGAGTGGCTGCTGCCGGAGCCAGTCCGGGATCTGGCATGGCCCGCCATGTTCTCAGCGTTCTCCAGCAGCCACGTGGCAGCCTGGTCCAGCTGGCCTGGGGGACGCATTGTCTGTCTTTAGCCTTTCATTAAATAATGGTGACAAGCCTACCAGGAGTTGGGAACAGTGTTAAAGGTCTCACTCACCTTTACAGTGGATCAGGGCCCTTTTGCAGTCCTCTTTCCTGAAGCCAAGGTCTTGTAAACGGGTCAGCTGGCCCTCTGTGGAGACAAATGAATAGCTCTTCAGCAATAAGTAGTGGAATAACAGTATGCCATCACTGCAGCTAAATGATGATTGAATGATAACAATTCAAGATGTATTCAGACTTCAAAATGTTGACAAACGAAAGCATTTAGATTCACCGTCATTCTTCATTTTATTATTAATTCAAAAGCGACCATCACTGTGTTGACGTACCTATGAGGGCCTCAGTCTTCTGCCTGAAGCTGTCTTTGGGCGTAGCGGGCTCGGTGCTGGGTGCAGTGCTGGTATCACAGGCAGAGGGCAGAGCAGAGCTGGAGGTAGGGATGGACTTAGCGATGGCCAAGAAGAGCTGAATGTCGTTGTAGGACAGACGGATGTCCAGAGTCGGGAACTGAATCTGCCAGAAAATCACATGCACTATTAAAAAGCATCAATCCAACCGGTTTACATGTCAAAGTCACTTCACTACTAACGGTGAGCACTAGCCATCCTGTGAAAACAGTAGTTTTGCTTCGTCGAGTCTGAGAAAATGACTCGATTGGCGTGGCTGTCTCAGCAAGGACTTGGAGACTACTCGAGTCTTCATACAGGCAGAATGTTGGGCTCATGCCCAGAGGGAACACTTGAACATTTGGCAAAGCAACATTGTCAAACATTTGAAGGTAATAATAGATTTAACATGGTGGATGTGTTCTAGGGTTATTGTTTTGTTTCTACAATGACTCCACTACCTCACAGTGGTTACATGTTCCATCCATTACTCTGGAGGGCTGGAGCCTATCTCAACAGTGTTAAGTGTGTTAGGGTAACTTCTGTATTTTTCAACCCTAGTTTTCCATATTCTTGTGTCTAAGTGACTTATGGAGAATGTTTTTGTGTTAAAGTTGTTGTTGTATTGAAGGAGAATGAACAGGCTGTAATGTAATCATATCAACTCCTCACTGTCAGTTTATGTCCAAAACAAGTGCTTGGTTTGGCCACTGTCAGGCTCAGATTGGTATAAGTTTCTGACAATGTTATAGAAAGGACCAAGTTTCGCTGAAGGAAAAGTCTTGTGAGAGGCGACTTGATGCCAGACGGTTGAGACGTGAGTGAGAGTTGGAGAGAGCAGTGATGGAGTTGTTGGAGTACAGAAAGTGTAGCTTAGTGTTATCTAAAAAAGTATCAGTGTCATGGCTAAATATATTTAGAACAGTGTGGATGAGGTCCAACTAGTGTGCAAAATACACTAGTGGCAAACTGCTGGGCATTAGTACGCTTTGAAAAGACATTTGAGACACAATTGCAAGAGACAAATAACTCTCTTTTTAAGATTTCAGAGACTTCCCAAAATGTTGCTGTTGAGGCTTTCAGGGGGTCTATCAAGTCTCAATCAAGTGAAGCAGCGTTCTCCCTAAACACTGGACCCATTTCAAAAGCTGTTGTCCCTGTTATTCACTTAGACACAAAAAGATAAAATATAAGGAAAATATGGTCCAGGTTGAAAAACCCTGAAGCTACCCTTTAACCTCAGTTACATGTTGCACATCTTATTTTGGTTGAGGTTAATTCCTGACCTCCAGCAGCGGTGGGATGTCCTCAACATTGAAGGCATCCAGTAGACCGGAGCTGCTTTGGTACGTGGGGCTCCCACACAGCTCCACCTGGATATTGACTGGGTCGATGATGGACAGCGCCGTCTCCTGCTCGCTGCCCAGCCGACACGAGAACACCTGAGGCGGAGAAGATACCTCTTATCATAGCTAATAAAAGATGATCTGAATATTGGGTCAGTAGTTAGTTGCAGTAGTAGTATGTATCACTAAGTACTGATCTTCACTGTATACCTTTTGGCCATCAGAGGAAGAGGAGGAGAACATGGAGTCGTAGGGCAGTACTGGGAGCAGTTTTAGCATAGCAATAGTAGTACAGTATTTGCAATAGCAAAAGTAACACAATTAGTAGCAGTTCCTTGAGTTGAAATGTTAGTACAAGTAGTATAGTACAGCAATGACAGTAGCAGCAATAGCCGTATTTCAGTGCATTCACATCCGTTTCACATCTGATAAATGGTAAAACTAGTTGTCTCAGTACTACTGTTTGACCATGAGACGGTGCTATGACAGTGGGAGAGCTCACCTCTATTCCTGCAAGGCTGCCAGAGAAGGGTCTGTCCAGCAGACGGGGTTTGTAGGTGAGGACAGTGGTGCCTTTTAGAATGATGGCGTTGGTATCCAGACAAGACGAGTCTTCCACGACCACAAACTCTGTGCCTGCAGATACACACAGACCAGGAGCTCATATGATAATAATAATTACAACCTATTCTGGGCCGGTCCCGTATAACTTACAAACCCAGGAGGGAGGGATTGCATTTTGTCAAGGTTCAGCTTAATGACATTATCAAATTCAATAAAGCGCCTAAAATGAAAACACTGCACACACAATTATATGACAAAACAAATGATTCAAATGTAAGTGTGCTTGCTGACTGAAAGGGGACATATCAAGCTCATTTTCAGGTTCATACTTATATTTTGAGTTTGTACTAGAACATGTTTACATGCTTTAATGTTCAAAGAACACTTTATTTTTCTCATACTGTCTCTCTAAATATACATAGGGTGAAAATATTCACCTTATGTCTGAAATGCTCAGTTTTAGAGCCCGTCTCTTTAAGCCCTCCTCCCAAAAACGCCCAGTGTGCTCCGATTGGTCACCGTTTCCTGTCTTTTCGCATCTGCACTGTCCACAGTGTCACTACAGCCGGGGACTCCTTGTGTGTCAAGTACACTTCTACTGGTGACATCACAAGCTTCACGGTCCTGACGGCCAGTTTAAAGACACAGTTTCTGAATTACGGCTGTGTGCATTTCTCTCACAGTATGTATACAGCACCTAGACATGCTTCAGATAACAAGTCATGGACATCTCACCTTTTACAAAGCTCACTGGATATTCAGGTGGTTTCTTAAATCCAGTGGCGCGCTGTGCATTTTATACCCAGGCCTTCACTGCTGTCATGCAGCTGAACTACCACCTTATAACCACATGATGGCGCCACAGCTATTATTCGTTTCTAAGGCTGTAACTATGTACGTACTCGTATTAAACCGTTCGGTACGAGGCTTACAATACGTTTGAATAACGCTAGAGCATTTGGAAAATACAGAAGCTTAGATTCAGGAAAACATCATGTTTTCTGTGCTCATGAAGGACAGTGGGTCTCAGCTGGTCTGGCTGTGGGACCCACCATCATCCCTTAATGACAAGCCTCAGCCCTCTCATCTCTTTAGGAGACCGTCTTATGATTTTACTTCTACAACCCAAACGTTCAACGTACTGCTCTGCAATGTATTTCCTCGTCTCAGCCCCCTGTGTCACGGTGTGTGGTACTCTGCTGTTAAGTTTCGTTTCACTTTAGTCACGTGCTCGCCCACTGACCAATCACAGCACACCCTGCACTTCGTGGCAGAGCTGCACATGGACATGTAATGATGACGTCGGTGTAGGCCAGCAAGTATGGGGGTAGCGGCTGCTGACACTCAAAGAATACGCCCAACATGTCAAACTAAAGATCTGATTGGTTGAACACTATGACAATCAACAATATCGTCCCCATTCACTTAAACGGCACATGGATTCACTTGTGAGTCTGCAGGCCTCGGGCCTCTCTTCTACCTAGAGACACAGAGGTGAAATCTGATTGGATAAAAGCTCTACTTAAAACAAGCTGCACTGGAAGCAGAGCAACTGAGGAAGACAGTAGCTGTGCAACGAGAAAATAAGATAATGGGAAACATATTTTTATAAATTATAATACATGTAGTGTATTCAAGAAAAATTATTAAATTATAAAATAGCTATAACTTTGTGATTCTGTTTAGGCCAGCAAAGAAGGCTTAGCAGGCCCTGACGGCCCACGACTGCTTAAATGTTCAGCAGCAGATACTGTGTATGGTGATCATAGCTCAGGTGTTACTACTGTAAGTGGTTGCCATGAGAATGCTTGGTGGTCGCTAGGTGGTAACCAGAGTGTTCTGATCATGACATAATAGGCTGTTCTGGTGTTGGTAAGTGGATGTTGACTGTGTGTGGCTGCTCGTGAGGGCTGTACTAGTAGTTCCACTGACGGTAGTGACAGCAGCATTAGCAGGAGCCACAGAGATCCAGCTCCAACAAGCTCTTTAACTAGATGCGTTTTATCATTCTGTTGTAATGATGCTTCAGTTCTCATAAATCAAATGTTATTTATTGCCAAGAGTTGGATTTAGAAGAGTTTATGGCCCCCGTGTGTGTAGTACCTTATTTATAGTATTTAAAACCAATCAAAGAGGTTCAGGGTATACTCTTATCTGCATCATTCTTCTCTGACCTGTGACGTTGATCTTGACCTCCAGGTAGCGGTCCTGGGTGACCGGTACCGTGGACCTCTTGGTGACCACACCGCTCTTGACTGTCTTTGGCATTACGGCACCGATGGTGCTGGTGGTGGCGGTGCCCGAGTCAGTGCTGGTGTTGCTGGGCCAACGCTGACGAGGCTCAGCACCGCCGGATGGCTTCTCCACCGGCACCCGCAGAAAGTCTCGCACTAGCTGAAGCCAGTCGAAGATGAGGAATACCCTTAGGTTGTTGAGGACCACCGTGAAGCAGGAGGAGTCACGTGTAGATCTGTCAGAAGGAGGAACACATCATGTGTGACCAAGTCTTTCCTATCCAACACTACTTAAATATCAATTTCTATTTATGTTTGGATATGTTCCATTAGCTTGAAAAATCCCCCACTGTACCTGTAATGCAGCTCCAGCTGCAGTGACGCCCGGTTCGTGCCTGTTTTGGAGGGCTGGAGGATGCAGTCAAAGACATTGTGCCTTGCCCCATCAGTTCTACCCGTGCTCGGCTCGGTGCACCGAGTGTCGTACGCCAGCAGGGAGTGAGACACCAAGTTGATAGACTTGGATCCATTGGACAAACTCTCAAAGAGAAGCTTGGATTTCATGAAGTCAAACCTTTGCAGGAGAAATACAAACATAATGTCAAAATGACATTGTTGTAGGTAAAAGGTCAAGTTTACAATTCTCACGTCTTACACAACACAGCAACAATCTACAACTGGCCCATCAAAGGTTATAGATGAACTAGCTATATGAAAATATACCATAACTTTGTTGAACATCACAATAACTGAATGAAAGTGTATGTTAGTCTGCCCAAGATCTGACCACATTGTATTCAAAATGACTGAGTTATTAAACTATCACAGTGTTTACAGCTACAGTAGTTAAATGGTGATGGTAAATGTTTTGCATTAATATCAATAACTTTTATTCCAAAGTGTTTTACCATTTAACATTTGAGTGGACAGGAAGAGCGGGGGATCAAACTGCCAACCCTGCACTGAGTGGACAACTACCGCCTGAGTCACAGGCTTTAGTAGAAGCTGTTACAATTTTAATTTCCTGGTTGAAACACGTCTGAAACACGTCTCTGAGAGTAGGCGTTTGAAACTGTTCTGAAATGTTTCGTCACAGACAGAAATAGGACCAAACAGGAAACATTGCTCTTCTCATGCCACTGACAGGTCATTGGTCTCATGGGTCTTGAGAGAAGGCAGCTTGCTGACTTTTAGATAATGTGTAACAGTGTACACGATAAATTATATAAAATGTAAGTGCATGTGTTGGAATTTTGCAGAGCTCAGCGTCAGGTGAAATTTTCCAAATGATTGTGAATTGACAGCTATAAGGTTTTTTTTTAGCTACACATATTTTACTGTCCCAGCTTTGGCTGCACGTGTAATGCTTGTTGGCATCGTTAAATAATGTCTTGTGGCCTTAAATACACACACACAATCAACCAATCACAGCCAGCAGAAATCTTCTCTTTCCTCCGTAAATGTTATTGGTCCACAGTACATAAGGAGGAGAAGTTGATGGGTTTAGTGCAGGGCTACCCGGAGATTTACAATCTGTCCCACGGACTATCATTTAAAACACACTTAAAACAACATTGTCACAGTGTTAAGTTATTATTCAGGGTGGCTGTGGATTAATGGATAGAGCGGGTTGTCCTTAACCAAAAGGTTATAGGCAACAATCTGGCGATATGATCCGTATCATGATACAGGGGTTACAATTCAATATGTTGAAGCAAGGCAAAATCTTGCAATTTTTCAAAATTTCATTTTATGAAAATATAGTATAATGCAGTGATTCTCAACTGGTGGGTTCGCGGACCTTTGCCTGACATAAAAAAAAAGAAAAAAATGTTTCATTTTATTTTGAAGGGCATTTTTTATGCAGCGGAATTATTCCAGCATTTACGCCACTTGTTCAGCGGTGCAGGAAAAACACCGACCAATGCGTTGTGAATCACATCACGTGATGCAGCTCAGCCAATCAAATATGGGCATTCTGACACGTTTCCTGACTCGAGTGAGCTGTACACACACCGTGACACACGGGGGAGAGACGAGGAGAGAGAGAGCAGAGCAGGACTGTTGTAGTGAGAGTTGTGAAAGTCAAATCATAGGACGATCTCTAAAAGAGACAAATGGCCAGAGAGACCAGAGTCATTAGACTCTGACTGGACAGACTGATATCGGTGAATTCTTCCCATATATAATTTGGCATGCGGCTTGTCATTAAGGGGTCATGGTGGGTCCCGCAGCCAGACCAGTTGAGAACCACTGGTATAAAGAACACACTCAGTCTCAGTTTTCAATCAGAACAGTGGGATCTGCAGCTCCTGTAACATCCAACATCATAGCTCTGTTTATTCTATCTGAGCAACTGTTTATGTAAACTATTAATTAAAAACTCAAAGTATATTGATATTTTCTTACAACCCTGTTGTTATGTAAGAAGATAGAAAAGGCCCACCTTGCTAATGAGCGCTTATGTTCTGTGGGTGTGGGGCTGTCCAAGAGCTCCAGACTGACACCCATCATGTCCACCAGGAATGACAAGCTGGTGTAGACATCTCCACCTAACACCGTCTGAGCAGAGACAAAACATCAGTCCATGAACTAGGACATACAGGGGACTATTTGGAAAAATGACATGCAATTGACAAAACGATCATTAAAAGAGACGGAGAAGAGACATCAGTGTTGCTACAAAGATGTCGACGGACTGCAGTAAACCGTCCCGATGGTTGGTCTCACATAGGTGCTGGGGTCTTGTAGGTTGTAGGGTCTCAGGAAATCTTCAACAGGCTCTCCCAGGTTGTTCTCCAGCAGCCCTCTGATCAGCTGGTAGTGCTCCAGGTCCAGAGAGCAGTGTACTGAGGAAAGGCTGCCGTGGATGGACATATCGGGTACCGCATGGCTCAGCTCCCTGACAACAATCATGAACACAAGCCTGAGTTTGGATTATGAGTATGGTCCTATACTGACACTGGGTACATTCAGAACTACAGGTTCTTTACAGAGAAAAGGGCTATGTATCAAAGTAAAGTAGTTCCCAGTCTCTTTGTGAAGTACTGCTCTCCATAGGCCATCCCCAATATTCAGAAACAAGAGGCACCACGCCTGATGTACTGAAGCTCTGAGCCAAGCAGCGGATTGCTCAAGTCTTACCATAGACATATTATCGTTTGTATGGGGGGAGGTGATCGTTAGGGGGAGATAGCAGGTCAACAGTTTATGCTCCATAGAAGTGCCATCATCTGAAAAGTGGGAACCTGAATATTCATTTGAGATGTAGCTCAGCAGTGTGTGTCAAGTTCTTCTTCTGAAATAAACAATGTTTTGGTTAGGTGCCGAGTCAAATGTTGAAAGGCTGAGAACATTATGATTAATGTATACGATGGCCATTACCATGCTCTATTATCTCTCATACGTTGTAGCAGTAATGTCTGGACAGATCTTTAAAATCGGACCAGCTCAGCACAGATGCCAATCCTCAGGATCAGTTCAGGACATCTCTACATTCAAGAATATTTGATTGATTAATTGATTCATAAAAATGTTTGTATCAGACAGCTGGTGTCATCTTTAGTAAATACAAAGAGTTAGAGAGGCTCCTACATACTTGTGATTGGTTATCCACACAGGATAGAAGGTGACCTGCTTTATACTGTTGTTGGAGGGCTGGCTTTGGCCCACGGGCCACTAGCCGACTGTAAGAATCAGTAGGAGGCGTATAATAAAGTATATATATGTATAAAGTATTTTCCTCAGACACAGAGATACCCCTATGACGACAAAAAGCCGTACAGCCTCGCTGTTGTATTCCTCAGGTTGCAGTTTACATTAATGTCTGCCCAAAACCTCCAAATTGTCTTAATTTGCATTTCATTTCTTGAGTTTCTCGCAGTGACCTTTGACCACCAAAATCTAATCAGATCAACCGTGAGTTGGAGTTGACGTTTGGGTTCCTGAGATATTGCTCAGGAGAATGGAACAAGATGAGAGGTCACAGTGACCATGTACAGAACCACAACCATTGTAAAGAGGCCATAACTTCTGACACCGACGAAGTAAAAAGCAGGCCGTACTTGTCCAGGTTGCGTTCCACTTTAAGCTTGAGACGGCAGCAGTCTTTCAGCAGGTTGTCTCCGGTGCGGCGCACAGAGTACGAAGGAAAGATGAGGTCTGAGGACTCGGGAGGTTTACCACCGCTGTCCCTGGGCTGACAGGGCAGACGCTCTGCAGCAAAGATATCCATCTCCTGCAGGTCCAGAGCAATGCAGTCCAGCAGGCACACATGCTCTTCTGATGGGGAAAACACACCAGATGGCACAAACAGCTACTGTAAGAGTTTCTCAGGAGTAGGTACACTGTAGGCATTTCTT
Source organism: Leptoclinus maculatus (assembly GCA_032191485.1). Taxonomy (NCBI): domain Eukaryota; kingdom Metazoa; phylum Chordata; class Actinopteri; order Perciformes; family Stichaeidae; genus Leptoclinus; species Leptoclinus maculatus. The sequence continues at coordinate 1,218,522 of JAVDOI010000024.1, forward strand.
CAAACTACGCAGCCATGCTAACCTAAGCTGCGAGGTTCATCCCCCTCAGTGGCCCTCCATGTGTCTGGGACCCGTGGCCTGCCGAGGGTAAACCCTGTGGAGGAAGAGGAGCTGGAGGTGGATGGGGGGGTCCGAGGCTTCTCCTGCTCACTTCTCCTCTCTGCTGATTTCTGGACACGCTCCTTTTTCAAGACAAAGGAAAGAGATAGCACATTAAGTCCAGTTAGCAATATGCACATCACATCCTCACAATTCAGATTGTTTTTTAAAAGGGGCAAAAGAACTCAAAACATACACATCAGAATGTGCCATTGTTTGAATAAATACTAATGATTCGTTTCACTACTGGAAAGACGTTACCGATCTCTTCACATCAAAGCATTTTCAACTTCTTAACGTTGAGCACAGTACTAACACTGATGGCATGGGAGGGCTGGGCATGTAGTTGTGCCAATGTATGTAAGACGAAGGTAAGAGGATGTTCCTACAGTTTGCTAAAGGTGATAGCTCACTGAATTCTCCTTTAAACAATAAGACCTCAGTGACATTGTGCCATTATCTCCCGAGCCAGAAGAAACTACTCAACACAGCAGGGGGTTAGTCTTTTCCACGGTTGTACTGTAACTTCAATAGGAAGTCCACCTTTGGCCAAAGGAATTACTCAACCGATTTGTTTGTATTTTGAACATTCTCAATGACAGCAACGTAAAAATTCCAAAACACTATTATTCTTATTACCGTATAAGATCAAATTGTATCAAAAAAATACACCAACTTCTGCAAGTAAGTTCTCTGATCAATATACATAGTACTCAATATACCTGAGTGAAGACAGGGACAGCGCATCATAAGAGCTGTGTTGAAGGTACGGAGGTTGATGTGTGTTGTCTTAGGTTCTACTTTGACTGTCTTGCTTTGCTTTGCTGTTAGGATTCTGGGTCTTTGTATATGATGTAGATTGTGAGAAATCTAAATAAAACCTCATCAAAAATCACACAACACAAACACATCCAAGGAACTTGGAAAGTTGGTGTATTCCTAATAAACAATATATGCAACACACACTGCAGAAAGCTCAGTCCATCACATAACCAACTGCAAACATGCAAACTGCAAACCAGAGGCCTGTTTCACGGAGCGGGTTCAACATCTTCAGATCATCTGGCTTAACTACCCCCAACAGATCATGATCCTCTGAACGCCCCACGACACTGGTCATCAACTCAGTAAATCCAGCAGCTTCTCTCAATGTGGTTGTGAGCGCCTGTTTGCAGCATCTGACCGATCACAACCTTGGACAAGTCTGCTGTCAGCAGAGCGGCACATTTTACAAATGAAGAGAAAACTATGATATCAGAGGAATACGTCAAAGATAAAGACATCATTCAGGAAGGACAGCTGGAAGAAATCCCTGAGTGTGTGAATGTGTTTCAATCAATAGATTGATAATCTCACTGCTTCATATAGAACACCAGAGATCTGACTAGGATTACATGTGTCTATTCTCTAACTCCATGTGTTGCTTGGATGTATTCTTATTCTTTCAGCTGTTAGGCCGCTGGTGTGAAACAGACTTGGTAACAATTCAAATCCATATAAAAACATAATTCATGGTAAGAAGGTTTCCTTCCATAACTTCTAATAACCCACAGCAAACATTAAAGTAACGCTGCATCCAGTCTGTGAGTGGAAGACAGGACTCCAACACGTCACACTGCAACACACGGCTCACACACAATGAATATATGATATGAATATATGAGGAGAGAATATGTACCCATTTGTCCGCCGGGGTTACAGATGAAAGAATACGGCTAAAATATTGTCACACGCCATCAGAATACATCTGCAACACATGAACTTAATAGAATACACACATGAGATTACAGTCAGACCTGTGGTGCTCGTGATGAAGCATTGATATTATAAATCTGTTCATTTACACATTCACACTCAGTGATTCATTGCCAGCTGTCCTTTCTGCATTTGTCTGTTTAAACTGTGTTGCTGTCAGTCTGAATTATGACTGAAACGTCTTCGTACTTCTGTAATACTAGTTTACGTTCTACGTACTGAGCTGTGATTGGTCAGTAGGCGGAGCCTTTATACGAGTCCATCTCTTATCTGGAACATCACCAGCTCTGGAGCAGGTTAGATGTTAGCGTCAGTAACCGTGGTGATTTACGGTAAGAAGTGAACATCTGGATAACCTCTAATCCTGCTTCGTAGTACAGGCCTCAGGGCTGGACGATATTTACAACTAAAGCAATGTAACACCAAATCAGCAGAGGTTCTGAAATACAGGAGCATTATGAATGTTAACACAAACCAAATGCTCCCACATCTCAAAGTGTTTTCACTGACATGTACTGTCATCGGTCAGCTGTCTCTAGTGTTATTGGGATAGTTTCTGGTACTGTGAAACTTGGTGAAGGACAAAAATTGAAAAGTAAAACAATTATATTGTGACAACTCTTCTTCACGCCAAAGCAAAAGCATGCTATTGTACCTTGTAATGGGATGGATCCTTGTATGAATTTGCATGCAGTATAAAATTCTTCACAAAAAAACAAGATGCTGATGAAAGACCAAAGCAACATTTATGTAGTGTTCTCCTTCCAAAACCACTGATCTCCCAAACAAATGGCTGTGTGAACACCTCACGGAGTCAGCTTCATGTGGCTTAACATGTAGACGTGGTCAGAGGCTTAAACCCACACTAACTCATTCACAGTGAGCTGGGTCATGACCAGATGAACTCTATATACATTCAATCATTTTCCCTTTACATGAATCATTAGAAACATTTTGACATGATCATGATTTTGGAAAAGAACAAGTTAAGTCTGACAGGACTTATGCAGTAGTAGTATAACATATCAACACAATAAGGAAATGTAAAAACGGTACCAGCTGGTACACTCAGATATGCTTTAAGACTTCTCTGGTCATTTGTGTTTCATATGGTTTTCCACAGAAAAAGGCAATAACCTTAAAAGCACATCTCCTCCATCTCCATTGAAAAGACCTGAATTTATGAATATGCAAATGTTTTACTTTTCAGAAGATGTAACAAGTATTGTAACAACCCACTAGTCATCAAATACCGCTGCTCTGTCTCATCCAGACGCTAAATGGTCCCTCAGTCAAGACGCAGAGTGGTGATGACCTCAGGTTTTACTTTATAGAAAAGTGCATTACTAATCAAGGTACCGTCGTCCAAGACTAACAAATCAATATTTCAACTGTGTCTGGATTAGTTAAGCCAGGTTTGAAGAAGAGGACTGAACCTCAGTCTTCTCCTCTGATGCTCAGTAAGATAGCAACACCATAATATCATTAATGTTGGACTGTTTCTTTAAAACACGACATTTAACAAGTGAGTGGTTACACAACAGTTGTTGACAAGGTTTAGTTATTGAAGCATATTCCAGTGAACCATCCGGTAATGCTGCATTCATTGATCATTTCAGATCAGATTTACATAATAAGGTCAATTATTTATAATAAATAAGAAGATGATGAGAAATCATCTGTGCAGGGTTGCTATTGGTTTTCAAACAGGAAGTGGTATGTGGTATGTTGGCAGTATCAAAAGCTGGCGTGGATGTTTTAAGTTGGGTCACACCATTCAATGCATACATGAATTCAGAGTTAGAGAAAGGACAGCCAGGGCACACTGTATGGGTGGATGAACGGCAGTGGGACTCACCAGAGAAGGGAAAAAGGCATGTGCCATGGTGAGTTTCTCTACCTTGTCTCGGAGGGAGAAAGTCCCATGAGCCCCAGCTGGCAGGAAGCAGTTCTGCACCCTCAGCTGACCGAGGTTGGCCACAATGACCCTTGGCGAGCACGAGCTCTCTGGAATGACAATGACCGGGGCTCCGGCCTCAATATCCAGCAGAACCCTGGAAGCTCGCTGAGGATGATCACGCACCTGCAGAGAGAGACAGAAGACAGAGAGGACAGGGACAAGAGAGAGGAGAAAGTAGAGGGGGGGGGGGGGTAGGAGAAAATTCAATTTAGAGAATAAGTTGAGCAGGAAACAGCAGAAAAATATTATTCTGACATCAAAATATTGCTGAATAATAAATACAACCAGTCACAAGTTTGGAATCGACTATTTCAACAGATGTAAACTCGGACCAAATCATTATTGACATTGTTTTGGCAAGGAGAGTACTTTTGAATCCAGAAACCCTCGATCATTATTGAACGGCTCTAAATATTGAGTCTCTCTGTATTCTACTCAGTGTGATTTGTTCAGCTGATATTCCAATAGTGCTAACCCTACAATAACCTTCTATTTCTATTGTGAAGTAAATATTGAAGCTCGTTCTAGGCTGCATTATTTAGAAACACTTGACACTGGAACAGGAAGCTGTTCCTGCTTCTGACTGCTGATTTCTTCTCTTTGTATTCAACTGTTGCTCAGAGGATCTTTGTCTCTTTCTGCCTTTAACTTGTCGGTCTAGTTGAACCACTGTACAGCGTTTTGTTCTCCATTCTATTAAACAACACGCCATCTATTAGTAAAGGTAAACGCATGAAAGACTATTCAAACAGACATCTGGAATGGTAGTGCATGTTGGACCTGTATGCATGCTATCTGAATCAAGCTCTATCAAACTACAATCAAATGATGTTGGTGCAAACTGGAGCACTCACAGCCTGGCCCTCCATTGCAGCCCTCTGCCGGCCCAGGACATCCTGTAGCTGGGTGAAATGTTGGATGAAGGCCACCACCTCAGCCTGGAAGCGCTGCGTGTGGACGTACTGCACCGAAGCCATCTGCAAAGACACCTTGATGTCACATTCCCGCTCCAGGTAAGGATCAGGCTGGCCGTACCTGAATGGAGCAGCAAACAAAGGTGAGTCAAAGAAAGACAGATTTTTCAGTGGCATGCAGAATAATTCTGTTCTGTGATGTATACTTATGGATGTTGAAAATAAGAGCCTCCCCTCCTCGTGTGGTGAAGCGCTCTCTGTAGAGATCACCATGTGGGGTAAGGTCGCTCAGGGACAAACTTCCTAAACTGCCTTGTAAAGTCAGGTCACCATCTATATCACAAGATATCATTTAGTAACATTAAACATATAATTATGTTTACGAGTCAACCAATTTACATAGAAGACAATGATGTTGTGTGGAGGGCTGCTTCTTATTGAAGCAAGGTAAATATACACACCCAACATTTCCAGATGAGCAGATAATTTGGACACACTAGCTCTGGCAAGCTCGTTGAGTTTCTTGTTTAGTACAAGAGACAAAGAATGGACCTAAAATGAAAACATGGACAGGTTTAATCATCAAACATTTACTTCAGAGCTGACATTTGAAGTCACACCAAGAAAAGCAGAGCGAGACTAGAAATAACAATGAAACACTTTCAGAGGAATAAGTTAGTATTCACCACACTGGATGATGTATTACCATCCAATAATCCCTCATTATAGAGAATCTCTGTGAAATAAAGCCGCTACAGTCATATATACTATAACTATCTAGTAATAGTTTGCAAATCTATCTAAACGTTTTGAGATATTTCACTCAAAACTGTGAACCTGCTGTGTTGCTGGAGGAAACGTCAGTGGATCACCAAAGCGCCATCATTAATGTGCTCTGGTGTTTCAGCGAGTGCAGGGCTTAGCCTCTTAGCATCTATTGCACGGTAGCCATTTCGGTCCAGTGACCTACCTTTAGGTCCACTTTAGTGTTGACGGCCTCTGTGGTCTCCTCCTCACTGAGGTCTGGCTCGTACAGAGGATGTCCGGGCTCAGCAGGAGGTGACATAGGGGGCACTTTCACTGCATGATTATTGGCCGTGGAGCCAATACCAAAGAAGTCGAGGATAACCACCCAGGTCTGCAGTGTGATCAAAACGTCCAGGCAGTTAAAGTCAACGTCCACGCTTCGGCCCACTCTGCCATAGCGTGTTTTGAACTCTGGGTGGTTCTGGTCCACCAGCAGCACATTGATATGAACTAAAGAGTCATCAAAGTCTGGGGGTGGCTGGGGGGACGGTGTATGGTGGGTAGGAGAGGGAGGTGGAGTGCTGGGACACTCCGGGTCCCTCTTGGATTTGCGACTGCTAGCTGAAGGGGTGCTGGGATGCCTCTGGTAGAGCTGGAAGACGTTCTGGGCCTCTTCCATGTGAGTAGGCAGGGAGCGGGGCATGTCTGGGAACAGGGCATTGGATGCTGATGGACAGCTTTGGGAAAGGTACTCCTTTGGACTGAAGGTGGAGGGCTTGGGTGCTCCGCGAGAGACCATCAAATGTTTGTACTTAGACTCAGGGTTCTGTTCCAGGAGGTCCTCCATTAGCAGTGAGCGCAGAGCCAGCTGGACTGCCAGTAGATGAGGGTGGTCTTTGGTAAAGTCTCCCTCCAGATCTTGGAAGCGCAGGCTGACCAAGCCCTGGGAGCCCTGAGTCAGATCTGCACTGAGCTGGACCTGCAGTTCTGCCACGTGTAAGGTGACTTTTAGCTGGGTGAATGAGGTGTGAAGAGCGGGTTGGTGAGACTGTAGAGGCAAAGGGGAGGAGAGCGACGAGTGGGAAAAGCTGAGATAGGGAGGGTCCCTTGCAAAAAGCCCTCCCTGGGGGTCAGGAAAACGGTGTGGTCTGGTGGTGGAAGGAGTTGGTGGAGGGGGTGTGGGCGGTTGGCTGGGTGTGACACGTTGCTCCTCAATCAAGGACAAATTGTCCAGTGTCTGGAGGACTTGTTCATACACAGGCTTGCACAGGAACACCTAGAACCAGAGTGTCAAATATTGATACAATTAATAACCAGTCAGTAACCCCAAATCAAAAACTTAATTGAACAGATGTTTTCACATATCCTGGCTGATTAGACCTCTGTTCAACTCGAGGGGGTGGTGGAGCTATGCTCCATCCTCTAATAGGAATAATAAAGGTGTGATGTGTCCTGCCCTAATAAGAGCTGATGATATGTGGTCTAAAACCATTATTATTACCACCAGTGAGAGTTTACCATGGATGTGCAGGGCCTTGAAAAACTTTGATCAAAGATTCTGTTCTAAGTCGAGTGTGAAGATGGCTGCTACATCTAAAGTTACTTTAAGTTGCAATGTAATCTACTATACTGTACTTTAAATGATCACATATTGTCTGTTTTTTTAATCGATTTCAACTACAGAAGGAACCAGGCCTTTGTCTAAAACAGGTTTGTATTAGAGACGGGTCGTTATTCCTAATTTTTACTTCAGGAAGGAGCCTTTTGATTTACTGTTGATGCAAACTCCACACTACCTGCTTATGTGTTGTCTTGATTAATTCAGGACAAGGTTCATGTCCATAGCATTATTCTACAGCAGAAGTCATGTTCTACTCTCAATCTGTTGCTCTGAATTGCTCTTTTTACCAAAGTGAAAACAATCACTTTCTAAATAATTCCAGTTGTTCTACTTGTCGTTTTTTTTCATTCAGTGCAAAGTTAAAATAAATGAAACTCAACACTTCCTGCATAGATCACATTAAGAACATTGCAGTAGCTTAATGGAAATAATCTCTTTCCTGGAGGACTTTGTTAAAAAAAAATGGACAATAACAGTTGTAGTTTAACAATAATGGAAATAATGGTACAGTAGGTTGTAAATAAAGAGTGAATAAGAACAGTATATCTGTTAAAAAGAATACGTGAGCAGCAGAGTGGTGATTACAGTAGAACATGACTCTGTTGTACTGATGGAATAAGTGCTGTGGTTTACTGAAGAGCCATTGTAATAAAGCTAACTCCCTCTTTTTCACAAGGCCTTTACTTGGAACTGATGTTTCTTAGTTCAAGCTGGAAACTATATAAATACTGCTAGTATTTGAGACTTGTATATTATTTGAGAATTTACAGTATTGATATGGTGTATACCTGAACAGGGTTGACAAATTTGCCCTCAATTCTCAGTAACCCTGTGCTCTTCCAGGGCTCTTCTGCGGTGAGGAAGGAGAACTGTGTGTCTTCATCAACGGGAACTTTCTCCAGGGTGAACTGTATAGTGGTGTCTTTCAATATATGGAAAGCTGATGAAGAAAGTGGATTATGTGAGCATGTATCACAAGCTGCATATAAAACGTATGCTTGCACTATTTGCATTACCAAGCACATTTGAACAGATTTGTAACATTCTCACCTTTTCCACGGCTGAGGGATTCAAAGAAGTCATGACGTGTGAACTGTGGTTCATCCTGATTGATGCTTCCATTGCGGGATGGTGACATGCCACCAGCCTTATCCCCTCTGAGTGCCCTCTTCAAGACCAAATGACTCATGTTGACTGAATACAGTCGAATATCCCTCACCAACACCTGCAACTTCTCTCCTTCGGAGTCTTGCCCAGTAATAAAATTCTGGATTGTTATGCTGCCCAGGTGACCAACCAAGAGCTCAGGGTGTCCAGGTTTACGTGGAATGGACACAACTGGTGATTCAATGCTGATATTAAGGGTCAGCTTCACCAAGAATGTGTCTAAGGCGGATTCAGGTTCTTCCATTGGAAGATCCTCCTCCTCCTCAAATGGATAAGGCCAGCTCTGACTCTGAGTTCGAGTTCTCCGCGAGGGAGTCTCAAAGAGCGAAACCCTACCACTGTACTCTGCCGTCTTGGTGGCTAGAACTGTTGACACTTTTGTGGCAGCACTTTTCAGCATGGAGCGGAAATTGTCTTCTACCTCATTAGCAGACAGACTCAGCTCCTTCAGGAACTTTGCTGAGTGGTTATAGTGCAAGGATGCCATTTGAAGTTGCAAGGAACACTCCCCTTGGGATTTCTCCATAAAGCGAAAATCTAAAGCTTCTGAGGGAGAACCTCCTGTGTCAGCAAGGAATGTTATTCCGCCGAGAGTTGAGGAACTGTCAGCACTACCAATGCTGACCACAAACTGGCTTCTGCCTCCTTCCTGGGTCAGGTCCACCAACTGCATGGACCCGAGTGAACCATTGATGTCCAACCGACTGCCCATGGACACATTGACCTTGGTGCCAGTGATGCTGGCAGTGGCAATCTTCAACCCTTTCTTCTCAGCACCCAGGACAGTGCCAGTGGACACGGTCCGAAGGAGAAGCAGGTTCAGACGGTGGATCTCCACGGTCAGCTCTTTGTTCTGGTCATAGGTGGCCTGATATGTACCCTCCTCTTCCTCACTGCAAGGCTGTGTTGTGTGTTGTTGCGCTGACGATGTCCAGGTGCTTTCCTCTTTGGGAAAAGACTTCTGGAGGAACTTGAGCAGCTCTACCATGGTTTCAGGGTTGAGAATGATGTCCAAGTTATTGACCTGCATGCTTGTCACCTGAAGGGAGCTGTCCAGGTTCATGGAGGGGCAGTCTGAGCTCACAAACTGGTATTCAAGCTTAATGAGGGCCTCTTGGTCTTTGAGAAAAGAACTGAAGGGTGAGATTCTATCCATGGGCATACCAGAGGACAACTCCGTATGATGGCCCTGATACTCAGGGGACCTGCCATCAGAAGACACAGGGGACGAAGGCTGGCTCTCTCGGAGGCTGCCCGTGGGTATGTCAAAACTGAGATTCTTATGAGAAGCCACAAGGAGATCGAAGTCTGAGCCATAGGTCTGTAAGGTGTCCACCAGCAGAAGACCGTGGACAGTCAGAGAGACTTCCGCATCATACGGGCGCTTGACAAAATTAGCATTTGTGCCAAATACCTTGAGAACAGATATGTAGCGGCCGTCGCTTTCTACACCAAGCTGCATGTAGTTAATGTTGAATTCAGCTAATAGTAGACGGGATTCCACCAGGACTTCACGTGTGTGCTGCTCTAAAGTCATCACGCTCTGGGTCAGGTTCTTGGCTGAGCCTTGCAGCTTCCAGGAGCTGTCCTCCCTCTGAAAAATCTTGTCATGACGGAGGGTAAGGGGGTCGGGTGACCTTATATGTGGGCTTCTCTCTTGGCTTTTGTCCCCTTGACTCACAGAGGGACTGCTAAGCCTAGCCAGACAACTCCTAAGTGCAGTCATCTTCTCAAGGTTGATATGGACCTTGAGGTCTGGTAGAGTCCCTGACAGCACAGCCCCAGGGAGCTGGGGGTCTGATGTGTAGCGAAGTCTCTGCTCAAGCTGCAGCAGCACATTAAACTTCTCTACCACGTGAGTAGGCCCTACCTCACTCTCTTGAAGATGTTTCCAGTTGTCCTTACAGCGACCAACCATTATCTGGAGATCCTTAAAGGACAAGGAGTATTTTTCGTAAAGCTTTCTGCAGTAGGCCTGTGTACTTTCAGGGGATCTGAGGCTGGGAAGGTCAGGGCTTTTGAGCTGTTCTTTTAAAGGCATGTCTAGTTCAGGTGGTGGAGACTCTGGCGGGGTGGCAAGGGGTGTCTGGTACTCATCATCACTCATGTCTTCCCTCTCAGGTTGAGTAGCCTCTGAGCTGGCCTTAGTGTCATCTTCAAAGAAAAGGAAGAACAACAGGTATGACCTGAGTTACAAACCTCTATAAGCAAAAGAATGAAGATATTGGGGTCCTTTTATTTGGTAAAATGGTTTGTTTTACCTTGAGAGTTTGTGAGAAGAATCCTGCCTAAATCAACAACAACTAGCATTGGGTCCTCTGACTGGAAGTCATCAGGGAAAATCACCTGGGGTGCGCAGATGTCCAATTTCATGGTCCAACGCTTACTGTTTTCCTACAAAGCAAAAACATCAGTGGCATGTAGAAACGATTCAACTGCCAATTATCTCATGTCACATCCAGTGAATCACTCTTACGATAAACTCTCCCACGAGTAGCTGATCAATGGTTTGTCGGATCTCTGCCTTGGTCTGCATCTTCAGCTTATTGTACTGCCTCCTGGCAGCCTCTGCCACTCTGAGCTCCAGCTCTGACTGATATCCAAAACCTATTGGTTCAAATACAGGAATCTGCTAGTATTCAAATGTATCAGAAGTAAATGAGAAATGATACTACTATTACTTGGTTTGAATGGACTCAGAATTCGGGTGAGTAATGTTTCTTTGAAGTTATGGTGAAAGATTTTAAACATTTCCATACTTTTCTTATCAGTTCACACATAAATGTATTTTTTAATAATCAGAATTGTTATCAAATTTAGTGGGACATTTGAAAATTACCACTTGGAATTAAATTTGAGGACAGTAATTGTTTCTGCATTGTTGCACAAACATCCCTTACCGGCCTTATCCTTCGTGTTTTACTTCTTTAAATCCGTTTTAAAAACAGCTCTGATGCAGATTGGTATAAAGAAAGACTAAGATTATGAAAAAAACAACAACTTTCCTTCTTAAAATTTAAAATAATTCTGTAAAGGAAACCGTTAGAGTATCTGTCTGTGACTATAATGTCCATAAAATTGTGCTGAGTAATGTATTTACATTACAAAATGTATGTATGCACTCCAAAAAGGGTCAGTGAGGTTCAGTACTTACCTGAGGTATGAACTCTTCCTTTATAGAAGAACTCGGTCACTTTCTTGATTGCTTGTGGGTTGTAGATGATGTTCAATGGACTAGTGTTCACTTCCAGTCTCCTCTCAAACTTACACCTCACAGGGTTACGCTCATAAATCATCTCAAACACTGGTGATGGTGAGCACTCTGCATTGTATCCTGACAACACAAAAACAAAACAAACTGGTATGTATTCATTGACAGCTGGTGGGAGTATGGTGCGTTCCCACATCCATACTGTAAGAGATGTCAAAAGCCCTGTAAGTGCCCCTAGAGGCTGGATATGTCATTACACCACACAGACTGAACATTTTGGATGGACTCGATGATTTAACCATCAGTCTCCAATTTAAAACACACGTCAGCCTTTTGTTTGCTATGTCATTACACACAGACCAGGACAGAATAAGAGCATAGCAAGCTGCCTTTCTGTATGTCATTCACATAGCTCGAGAACCGCTCATCCATTCTACTTCACACTTAGTGGGTGTATTGTTGGGGACCCAGGGGAGTGCTTTGTCGAATTCAGTGCAATTTGGACACGCGACATGTTCAATATTAATAAACTTTAACTAAAGTTGATCAAACTGATGTTTCTGACCAACCTTCTGACCTGGGCGTGTTTTTCAGGGGCAGATTTAGTGATTTGAAGGACCCAGGCAATGTTGGTATTAGCAGTGGTAGAAGTACCCAAAGATGTTTCTTAGGTAAAACTATTAACTATTAATAGTACAACTATTAATACAGTACACAGTGAAATGTAAAAGTCCAGCATTCAAATGATTACTTCAAGTGACAAGTGAAAGAACGTTATAATCAGCACATTGTAGTAAAATGTACTTAATGTCTGTCCAAGGTGGAGTTTTCTATTCCAATATGATGCTGGATTTGATGTATAATAATGCATAATGTTTTTAACTGTGCATATTTTGTGAGCAACGTAACCAGAGTTGAGCTACTCAGTAGGGGTGACTGGGCAGAGGCCAAGTTACACTACAGTAAGGTGTAGTGATGAAAAAGCATAAAACATTATGTATTCATGTATTTATAATGAAATATACCAATCAGACAAATCTGTAACCACAAGCACCTAAAGAAAGAGTTTTGAGCAAACTGGCATTTTATTACAAACACCAGCAGCGAGGCAGAAGAAAAGGTCGGGCGAGCTGCGTTTCACCTTCCAATTCAAAACCAGTGCTGTCAGAAGCAAAGCCATGAAGTTAAGCCTTCAACTAGTACTATTTATTAGTAACTATTGTTAGAGAAGAAACACTGTGGACATGATGTAAAGAACGTGTGTTTAAGGACCTGACAAGGGTACAAATATGCAGAAGTATCCTCATCTGAACAGCATTCAGCCTCTCTCTCTCAGATCTCACCAGCCAACTGGGAGATCTGCATTTGTTTACTGCAATACAACTCAACTCTAAAGCAAAAGATCGCTCTTTGTGAATTTGTCTTTGTAGTGCCACATATTATTAAAAAGGAAAAGAGAACTCTTACCAGAGGAACTGCTGGACTGGCCGGATGGCTGGTTCATGGCAACAACAACTTTGTCCTACATCAAGTGACAGATGTTGAAAATACAAGAAGCATGATACAACACACAGTAGAACACAAATATCATGTTTTTTCAGACCTTTTCAAACTTCTCTCTACATTATGAGCTCTCTGCCCAGCCCGGTCCATCACTGCTTACCGTTTTGGGAGACACCAGGACAGGGAAGATGGTGCCCTGAGTAGTCAAGTCTCTCAGGAACAAACCACCCAGCTTAACAGACAGCAGGGAGGACTCAGAGCGCGGGAGGGACTCCAAAATCACCTTCACCCCTGTGGAAGCATGGTCACAGTCAATGAGAGGCAGCAGTGCACATGCTCGGAGTCTATGGGACAATAACACTGTTAACTCAGTGGACTGTAGAGTCATAGAGACAACCCTCTAGCCCTTCATTTTTCACATGTACAATCTCATGGATTAATCAATTAATCTGTTCATTATCTTTACAATGATTTGATTCATGTTTTGTTCTCAATAAACTGTCAGAAAATAGTGAAAATTGCCCATCAAGGGTCCAAGATGTCTTGTTTTGTCCGATTAACAGTCCGAAACAGGAAGACATTCAGTTAAATATACAAAACAGAAAAAGCAGCTTAAACCACACAATGGTTAACGTTTTTATTGATAATAGATCAACCAATTATCAAAATAGAACATTGACAATTAGGTTGGAAAGTATGCTGACATATACTGTATGTATATTAAGATGATCATCAACCGGTCAACCATCAGATGTCCTAGGGTTGTTGTGGGTTCAATAAGCTTAACTACTAAGTTACATGGAGTTGGATTTACAGGATTTTGGCATCGTTTTTTATAAAACCATTTCATCCATATCACCCACCCCTAACCAATGGGGCAGTGGTGGCCTAAAGGTTCCTAAATCTGGGGGTGGAAAGTGAAAAGCAGCGCTTACCTCTCCCTCACTACCACCACTGAGTTTCCCTTGAGCGAAGCCCTTAATCTGCTCAGTGATCAGCTTCCAGGTGTGACTGGAACTGTGTGAATGTGATCACCACGTTCTCGGAGAGCATTGCTCTCAGAAAAACTCCCCCGAGTGAATAAAGGTGAGAGAATTTTATTGGCATTAAAAACGTCTGACTCCACTGATATGGATCAAACATGCAATCTCAACCCAGAAAACCCTGTAACATGTGTCCATCTGTCCAAACAGTGCCTCTGTGTACCTGAGAACTCCAACTGGATGACCCCGCTCTCGTGCAGCGCGTCCCCCCTCCTGTCCTGGTGGGAGAGTGTGACTCCGCCCTTCTCCAGTAAGAACTCCAGCCGGGCAAACAGGTGATCTCGCCTGGTGAATGTGTTCAGAGTGTGAGAGTCCTCCAACGGGTCAAACAGGTCTTCTGTCTCTGCTGGAGAAGCATTATATCATCAGGGTCTCAACCAACACTACAGAATACCAGATGTAAAGGTAATTTATTATACCGGAGTGTACACTTATTATATGATGCAACAGAATATATAATGCAAATTAAATTAAATTTAAAAGCCCTTCTCTGGCCCCAGACCGGAGTGAGTCTCTCACCTAAAATGTCCCAGGAGGATGGGCTTGGCAGCAGCTCTTCAGGCCTGTCTGGGTCCTGGGAGTCTCCATACCAGCCCCCCCAGCCTGGGAACCAAGACTGCAGGTACTGGATCATTCCTGAGCTCCCACTCTTGGGGATGGATGTGGTGGCTAAACAGGGCTGGGGGTCAATGCTGGGCTCTCGCACATTCTGAAAAAAAGGAATGAACACAGGCTGAAACTATAACTAAGACACCTCAAGAGGATCAGTGAATGTTTGATGGATGATTGTGAGTGGTCATCTTTGTGTCATCAGTTGAAAGTTAACAAGAGTTTAATGTAAGGCAGAAGGGTATTTCTCTTCCCACAAAGATCATTGGACATGTTGGAACTTCTATTTCATACATGACTGACTAACTTGTGTATGAATCATCTCAACTCACCTCTGCCATCTCTTCCTGCTTTCGAAACCAGTCGTGGACAATTTCTCTGAGACACTGCAGCTCCTCTATGGTCTGCTCCTCTTCCACTCGCTCCAGCTCACTCTAGGTGATGAAGATAAGCGCAGACATCAGTGCACTGAAGTGTGTTTGAAAGTACATCATCTCTGTGATTGGTTAGCTGTGCAGAGGTGAGAAAGGAGCCAGGGTTTGAACTTCTTGACACAACTAAGTGTTTCCGTTATCTCTGTATCTAACCACTTCTGTTTGTTGTTCACTCCACCTTCCAGAACTAGAAACATTTTTGATTTCTGACATGGTCTTTTCTAGTATAACCCAGCACTTAGGTCGGCAACTAATTAATATTATCATTCCTGCAGAATGCGCTGATTTCTTCCATAATTTAAATAAATGAATCACATCTGGTCTATATTACATTTCCGAAAATGGTGAAAAATGTCTAACACAATTTCTCACAGGCCAAAGTGAGTTCTTCAAGTAACTGGTTGTCGGACCAACAGTCCATAACTCAAAGATGACCAGCACATATTCACATTTGTGAGCCTAGAAGCCAGAGATTTGACTTAAACAATGAATTACTTATCTGCACTTCATTTTTTCAATCAACTGATCCTTTCAGCTCTAGAAAGTTTCTTAGAGACACTTCTTAGTGTCTCTTTATGCAAATGTGTGAGTCAGACATGAGCACACAGTATTGTGAGAGTATTAAAGGAACCCTGTGAAACGTTTGGCCACCAGTGGTGCTGTGGAGCAATGTGATGAAGCTTTGATTGATGACATGCTATTCCACACATCAACAGTCAGCGGTAACACACCAAGAAATATAACAAGGGGGTATGTATATATTGACAAGATACAAACCAAACAGGACTCACTCATTAAAACACAGAAGTACTGTTTAAATGTCAGTAAAATAGAGGGTGCAAAGACATCCGCTTAGAGAACATTTGAATTCCTTAAATAAAGTAAATGATCATATCAAAAAATAAAAAATCTATACAAAAATCTCACCTTTTAATAGGGGACTTATGAATGGTAACCACTGCTTTCAGCAATACTCTTCCATCACATGTACAGATCATTTATCAGTGCATTCTGTGCAGCCACACTACTGCCAACAGTACCGCACAGTCTGAGCCAAAGGGCTACATGCTTTCAGGTGAGTTTCTATTACTGGAGTGAATATATTTGATGTGTTTTATGATATCAGTGAACCAGCAAGTAGTAGCCTAAAATAAGGGTTAACACAGTGATTTTCACCAGTGCGCCGTGAGAGATCGTCAGGTGTGCCGTGGGAAAATGTCCAATATCACTTAATGAGTCCAAAAAAATATTATTTAGTTGTTGTTAGTAGGGGTGTAACGGTTCACAAAAGTCACAGTTCGGTTCGGTACGGTACAGTGGTGTCACGGTTCGGTACGTTTTCAATACAGTAGAAAACTATAAATGCCAGAGAAACGTACTTGATTTTAAAATATATTTATTCATTAAAACTAACATCATAAAGCTATTCTTTGACTTTGAACAATGATGGAACTATACCTGAGTGACCCATCTTCTGGGGTGTCTTCTTAGCAACACATAAGCATAAAAAACAAAACCTGCTTCTTAAAAAATGTAACGTTAATGTAGTATTGTTACTTACATCTTCTCCATCATAATTGTAGTATGAACAATGATGGAACTACACCTAGTGAACGTGGCTCTTCATCTTACAGTTACTACTTAGAAAGTCCCTCAATTTACTACCAAGTTTTCCTTTTGTTCATTGGGATTTTATTATATATTTTCCATGACAGACAAAGACAGTACGAGGACCAACCAGTGGGAGGAGGGAGGGCAGGGTTATACTGTTACATTATTTAATGTATGCATTTCTATTTGGACTATTACGTTCAACCGTAGCTTCCATAGTGTTTTTAATGTTAATTCATTGTTGCAGACACGTCTCACCGGCTCTTAATACGTTCTCTCTCCTTCTCTTCTCATTGCTCCGTTACGGAGGCAGCATGTCCCTCAGAGCGCCATGAGCGTCCGCTTCAACAGCACCGGCACGCAGCTGCTGGCGTGTAACGGGCTCAATAACATTCAGCAGGTTCATAAAGCGTTTCCACAGAACCTAACCCCAGATATTAATGAACTGGCAGCCAAGAAAAGATGCCAAACATCTGGCTCTGGCACATATGCATAAAATAATGTAGCCTACCTAAACATGTGTTCTTTTTGCACTTTGTCCAATATCCCTTCTATCCTGTTTATTAAATGGTGACTCTATTTGGCCCTCAACGTAGTCCAATTTTTAATTTTGTCCCTCCCTGGGATTGAGTTTGACACCCCTGACACATAATATGCTGTATTATGCTAAAAGGTGTCCTTTTGTAACGTTTTTGGTTGTTGGTGTGCCGCGGGATCTTTTTAATGTAAAGAAATGTGCCGCGGCTCAGAAAAGGTTGAAAGACACTGGGTTAACAGTTTATAACTTCTGCTAGTTTTTGCTAGCTAGCTGTGACCATGTGGGATGTAGCTTGATGTAGCATGCTAGCTGAGGAGTTTTAATATCTCTTTAATCTCATCCATTTTGAAAGTAAAACGTTTCTTTTATAAATTAGTTTTCCACTATAAACCCTAAGTTAGCACACAGTTCACATTGTCTGCTAGAATTTTCTGAGTAGATTTTGCCATTAGTTTACTTGTGTGCTAGCTAACTCACCACATGGCACATTTCACATGTTATGTGCATGCACAAAGTCTTACTCTTCAGAGGGTTAATCAACCTGCGTAGCTATTTATCTGTACTAGCTTTTCCCCCTCATCTTAACTGAACAATGCCACTACCACCATAGCCAATAGTAATGTAAGTTAAACTCAAATTGTTATTAGGTGTCATGAAAAAACAAATAATGATAAAATAAATATTAATATTTCTCTACTGATCTGTGCTATAAATGTAATTTCTGTATGATTCCAATCATTTCAAGCATTTTTATGATCAAAATCGCTGAATTTGCGCATGTCCTGTTCAAACAGAGAGGAGACACGAGCTGCCTCACCTCAGATTGCGCAATCCCTCACAAACTGGGTTGAGCCCGTGCCTTTTGCTTTCTCATTGTTTGTCACCACTATAATATTCGTAGACACTTGTATTATATGTCCTTTCTTTCCATAGAATAGAATGTATTTCACGTATGTGTAGAACATATTTAGTCTTGCTGATCTGACAGAAACCGCAGTGAAGAAGCACAGAGGGGAGGCAAACAGTACCTCTGCCTCAATGAAGAGGCGCGAGAGCCCACGGGTCGAGTTCATGCTTGTTCTGCCGTTGTTCTTCTTCTACACTTCTCTTCTTCTTATATTTTGCTCTGCTAAAGATACGCACTGAGTCTATTTTTTGACAGACCCGAGCTGAAGCGGTCAAGCTGCACAGAGCAGATCGACCCAGACAGGACAGAGCATCCGGTCATTTTTTAAAATAAAACACTATGTGCAGCCGGATCGCGGCGCACACGCTTCCAGTGGAATCAAATATGTACCTTACCTATGTGTGTGTAAAGAATGCTGATATGAAATATGAAAAACAACCAATGTGCAAGCTGCCAATTGAATGGTGATTTAAGCTGCTCTATGGGGTCAGTGCCTCACCAGACACGAACCTCACCGCACGTCACTGGTTTACATTTATGTCTGTTGCTATCTGCGTATAACATGGTAAATATTTATTGATTTGATTGACATTACATTCCTGTTAATTCCTATGGGAATTTTGAATATCCCTCAAATTTTGCAATCCTAATTGGGTCTATCCATTGTTAAAAAAACTTCAATGAAGTGTACAATTCCAGGTGGAAAAGCTTTGTGTACATCCTCTTTAGATTTGTGACATTGTTAAATCAGATCATTTTATGAGCTGTGTAGGTAAAATAAATGGAATGTGAGGGACAAAACAACAACAATATTTGGTAGTTTTTGTAGTTCAGACTCATATTTGGGTTGTATTTAAGGATATGAGCAATATAGTTATTTAAATACGAGTTGATAGATCATTACAGTGTAGTACCTCTTCCTGAGGACTCAGTGGGACTCCTTTCAGCCTTCTGAAGTAGAGGCTGGTGTAGGTCTGGGCATCTCGTGCCCGCTGCAGGGCAAAGGCCCAGCTGCCTCGCCGCCGCTGTTCCCTGATCTCACTCAGGTTGGCCTGGATGGCAAACATCCACCACTGCCGGCAGCTGCAAGGAAAAACAATGTAATGCAGGCTCAGATCTGATTCAAGGATCACATGACCGTTTGCACCCACTATAAAATAAGAGTGAACGTACCTCCCAGAAATTGGCACTTTTGGTCTCCACTTCCGGTAAAGCATCTCTCTCCTCCGACGGTCCAGCTCTTTAAGGAAAGCCATGATCTGCTGGTATTGGACCTACGAGAGAACAAACACACACACTTAGTCACTGCTCTGTCAGCATGCTCAGTAGAATGCAGATCTCCATCTCCACTCACAAACAAAGACTTGAATCTCACTCAGTTGTCCCTCCAGCCTCAAGATGGCAGTGTAGATAACAAAAACAAGATTTATTCTTCTTGTATCGTTCTCGTAAGATACTCTTCTCTCTGATACCGTTTGCGTTCACTGATTCATTACAATTCTTCTCTACCCAGTTATTGGTCTCTATTCCTAGCAAGAGATTCTGTCTGAAAGCAATTCCAATGTAAGGGATGAGGGACCAAGTCCACAGTCCTCATTCTGTCATCCTAGTTCAGCTAATGCTAATATGAAGCTTCAACAGAACTTTGGTAGATCCCTGCTCCAGAGCTGGTGATGTTCCAGATAAGAGATGGACTCGTATAAAGGCTCCGCCTACTGACCAATCACAGCTCAGTACGTAGAACGTAAACTAGTATTACAGAAGTACGAAGACGTTTCAGTCATAATTCAGACTGACAGCAACACAGTTTAAACAGACAAATGCAGAAAGGACAGCTGGCAATGAATCACTGAGTGTGAATGTGTAAATGAACAGATTTATAATATCAATGCTTCATCACGAGCACCACAGGTCTGACTGTAATCTCATGTGTGTATTCTATTAAGTTCATGTGTTGCAGATGTATTCTGATGGCGTGTGACAATATTTTAGCCGTATTCTTTCATCTGTAACCCCGGCGGACAAATGGGTACATATTCTCTCCTCATATATTCATATCATATATTCATTGTGTGTGAGCCGTGTGTTGCAGTGTGACGTGTTGGAGTCCTGTCTTCCACTCACAGACTGGATGCAGCGTTACTTTAATGTTTGCTGTGGGTTATTAGAAGTTATGGAAGGAAACCTTCTTACCATGAATTATGTTTTTATATGGATTTGAATTGTTACCAAGTCTGTTTCACACCAGCGGCCTAACAGCTGAAAGAATAAGAATACATCCAAGCAACACATGGAGTTAGAGAATAGACACATGTAATCCTAGTCAGATCTCTGGTGTTCTATATGAAGCAGTGAGATTATCAATCTATTGATTGAAACACATTCACACACTCAGGGATTTCTTCCAGCTGTCCTTCCTGAATGATGTCTTTATCTTTGACGTATTCCTCTGATATCATAGTTTTCTCTTCATTTGTAAAATGTGCCGCTCTGCTGACAGCAGACTTGTCCAAGGTTGTGATCGGTCAGATGCTGCAAACAGGCGCTCACAACCACATTGAGAGAAGCTGCTGGATTTACTGAGTTGATCTAATTGTAAGTGTTTGAGTGAGGAGCGTCATTGATGGAAGCTTAAAAAAGGCTTAATGGATGCAACTGTATGAAGAGAACAGGTCAACATGGAGAAGTGTTTGGATTAACAGCCACCTAGAAGAGCAGCAGATCTAAAAACTAACATAAGATTGAATATTATAATATAAATATTCAAATAAACCGTAATATCACTGGCTTTATAGTTGGTCTGATTATACAGAAACCCCTCCAAAAAAGTAATTCAATAATCAAAACTGTGTTTCATAATGAGTGTATACTTTGTGTTGTTTTAGACCTGCATGTGAATACAGAATCCAAACACCAGTGCATCTGGGAATCAATACGACTAAATAATAAAGAAAACCTATTATTAATAAGGTGCTTAGCTGACTTTGGAAAATGGAAAAGTCACACCAGGGGCCTACAGGTAAATGATTTTAAGTATCAAAATATGAATCGTTTATTAATTCAACAGTTTCTATTTACATAGGTTTATGTTTGGAGATGAAAAATGTAAAGAAAAAGTAAAAAGATCATTGGCCTTCTAGCCCGTTATAACACTCAGAGATATAACCTGTTGATTCAACTTCCAGGTGTTCATACAGACCTGTGACAGGCGTAAGCACATGGGCTCCAGCTGAACTTGGCCTTCAATCCGGGGGGTGTGTCGGGACCTCAGAGGCTCCTTGGAGGTGTTTCTCCTGAGCAGCACGGAGGCACACACTGGTTCAAAGATGTACTGATGCTCCCGGCTCTGCATGCACTGGGTCATCGCATCCTGTGCAGTAACACAATAATCAGACCACTCATATGGAACTTTACCTCTTGTACTGGATCATTCAAGAGGATGTGTAACTGGCAGTACCAATCATTCATTATTGAAAATCACCAGCTATGGTTAGGCATTAAATGATGAAATACTCCTGGAAGCACAAGTCACTTCTAACCCCAAGTACAAACAACAAGTCCCTATCAATCAACGCTGTGTGTAAGACCTAATACTCGGTCTCCAGGGAGCCTAAATGTTGAAGTCCATCGAGTCTCTGACCTGGATCTGATTTGCGGGCAGCTTTCCCAGAATTTCACATTGTGTATCCCAGTAGACGCTGAAGTCTTTTATCTCCAGCTGCTTTTGTCGGAGGAGCTTCTGGACCTGCAAATAAAAAGAAAATCCCCGTTAACCTCAAATACAGACCTGTGGTCAACTACGACATTACAATACTTACAACATATGGCTCTCATGAATAAAGCCAAGAGTGCTCCGACGATCAGGACTTTTGGGCCGATCCCTGGGACCAACACAGGCTCTATTTGAAGCCCGTTTATCGTGTAGCATTATTTATTTATCCAACTATTCTTAACAACATTTTATATGAAGTGATTCCATTAAGAGATCTCATCATGAATTAACAAATCTCTCTTAGAGACACAACTGAGCGTAGAGAAATTGTCATCTGGATCACCTTTATAGAGAGCAGCAATGAAACTATTTAGAACCAATATGAGCTGGAGCACCTTTATCATCAACATAAGATACAAAGTTATTATTACAAGAAACCCTTCTTCAGTGAATGTAAAGTATTACTGGCTTCACTAAACGTTTGGGTCCTCGTGTCCTCTGAAAGCCTCCAGAAATAAGGACTGAAGTGTGTTGAAGTGAACACTGACCGTCTCTTTGGAGGGGTTCTGAGCAGAAACGTTGTTGATGCAGACCCCAAAGGAAAAGGGCTTCTCTGGGTTGGAGAAGTCATCTTCAAATCGAAGATGCACGTCTTGGATCTTCAGCTGCACAGAAGCATAAGAAAATCAAAGTTCAGTCTGTAACTCAACAAACGTGCAATACCAAATTATTATGGGGAAGGTATTTACTTATTCAGGTATTATGGGTTTGTATGGGTTCAATCTTCAGTCTTTGTTGTGTAGAATTGTTTTGTATCATAAACAGTTGCCAGTATATATATAGTATACCCACATGAACACTGACTGCTGGAATCGTTCCTCATGTTCATACTGGTCATTAACAGATTAGGGCTCGATTCCTCCAAAATGTATTCCAAAGTTCAACCATCTGAAAGTGGATGTCTTCCCAAGTTTTTAGTGCACATTTTGGAAGATAGATGCTCACTTGATTAGACTAAGTCAGACTGCTAAAGCCTCATATTTTGTCCCCCATTACTTACATTGAGATCCCTTTAGGAAGAGATCTTTTAATTGCCAGTACGAACAGAAAGAATGATTACAGCAAGCAAACCCTGTTTCAATGTCCGTATGGGCTCCTGACTGTTTGAGAACAGGCCTGGAATAAATGGATACTAGAGGTGGAAATGTCTCCACTAAGAAGCTGGTTATGTTTGAGAAAAGAGATCATGAACGATTCTGCATCGATGCAGTGACCAAACTTCATCAGGTTTCTTAACTTAATTGACGAAGTAGCCATGTGCAGTAATATAGAAAATTGAGGAAGCAATCCATTGAGAATGGTTGACAGGTTAAGAGTCCTGAGCCCAGTGAAGACTCACAGCTCTAAGGGATACATGTGTTGTTTTTGATACAGTCCCAGTGCTAGTCTCGAATGTTGGATGGCTTACCTCAATGTTCTCCACAATCCTAGTGACCGCTGAGGCAGTGGCAGAGTACCAGTAAGACTCTCCCCTCTGTTCACACTCACTCTGGAGGAGACAAACACACACAATCATATATATATATATAGATATATACACGTCAAAGAATACGCCCAACATGTCAAACTAAAGATCTGATTGGTTGAACACTATGACAATCAACAATATCGTCCCCATTCACTTAAACTGCACATGGATTCACTTGTGAGTCTGCAGGCCTCGGGCCTCTCTTCTACCTAGAGACACAGAGGTGAAATCTGATTGGATAAAAGCTCTACTTAAAACAAGCTGCACTGGAAGCAGAGCAACTGAGGAAGACAGTAGCTGTGCAATGAGAAAATAAGATAATGGGAACAATATTTTTATAAATTATGATACATGTAGTGTATTTAAGAAAAATTATAAAATGATAAAATAGCTATAACTTTGTGATTCTGTTTAGGCCAGCAGAGAAGGCTTAGCAGGCCCTGACGGCCCACCACTGATATACACACACAGTAGAAGTTAGACACAATAAGAAAAGTGAAGGAGGCAACGAACAGAGGTTAGTTGAAGAAGGCCAAGCTACAGATTTTGATTCCATTATTTGACTTAAGGCCATCAGTAAATAGGAAAATAGGGATTCTTTTTTTATGACAATTGTGACATGTAAACCCGTTCTGCTGCTACCAGAACAATCTAATAGCAATACCCTCTTTGTCTTACGTTTAGAAATCTTTGTGAAAACACCAGAAACAATAGTTCAGGAACATAAATTGTGTGTAAAGTGACATACAGCACAAAACACATGTTGCCAGTGTTTAGCTACCCTGGAGGCTGTAATGCTCATTAGAACCAGAACACTTGATTGCTGGATGGATGACTACTTCGTACCATTAGTGGGACAAAGAAAAGCACATTCTATGATCCAGTGTTTATCCACCTACTTTGAATTTGTCTTCGAGAGCCTTGAGGAGGCGTGTTTTGCGCTCCCTCTCCTCCTCTCTCTCCTTCTCTCCGTCATATTCCTGCTGCTGGGCGGGGCCGATGATCAGGTTGAGCTGGGACATGGAGATGACCCATGGGTCACTGTGAGGCCGGTAAAAAGGGATCTGGAGAGTAATCTTTCCAATGAAGCCTGGAAAGAGACAACGTGATGCATGGATCACACTACAGGAAACAGTCTGTGGGACATTTCTGATCCAGATAAGATGCTGTTTGGGATCATCTCTTCCAACCGTGTGCTGGAAGTGTTGTATTGACATTTCAACAGCTAAATGAGTTGTTTGAAATGAGCCTGTTCAACCATGCCCCAATCTTTAACAGACAGCCTGCTTTAACACTGGAGGCATGGGGTTTGATAGAAAAGAAACACGAGGGTCAGATGTGTTCCTGTCCAACCTCCACAGTCCAGATAACAAGCAGCAGCAAGTGCTTCTGGAACTTTCTTTTGGCCTGGGTTTAGCTTCTTAGGTGCCATTTGATCGTTTAGCGTATATTTATTGATTGTTTTTACTGATATCTTTATTTATTTTTATTACACTATATTTATCCCTTTATGGGGGACATTTTTCTCTGCTTTTGACCCATCCCTGTATATATGACCAATGCCAATGACAGGCGCCCGGGGAGCTAGGGGTACAGTGTCTTGCTCAGGGACACTTCGACACAGTCAGTCCAGTCAAGGATTGAACCTTCGACCTTGCGGTTACCAGACAACCCTCTTAACCCAGGGAGCCACGGTCGCCCCATGGTCGGATATCAGCAGTTGTAACCCCAGAACATATATCATCAACTGAGCAATACTGACTGAACAATCATTTAGTGCAATAATTCAAATGTGTAATATTCTGGTTTGCTCTGGCATTAACACTGTATTTATTTATAGTGGTCATTTAAACCAATATTCTTATTTGTTTATACTATTTATACGATATATATTTTCACACACTGAATCATAGATCTCATTTTTCAGCATTATCATTGGCTATATATTATATTATACATTGTTTACATATTAACTTATATTTTCAATATGTATTGTTGTTATATTGTAGTATAATGCACATATTTGAAATACTATTTATATTTTCTCTATGCTATATATTTCTACTCCAGAATGGGAGGAAGTGTAACGTAACCCAAATACCCCTGGGGATCAATAAAGTATTTCTGATATTCATACAATACACTAAAGAAAGGTGCTTCATTCAGCTGGTGTGACTACAAGCACAGTTCAGTGCATCGTGGACTCAGAGGCTTTTAGGGACTGGATTTGTGCCAAGGTTTTTGGAACCTGAAAGACAACAGCGTTCTCACAGAAACATCGCTGCTCTTCGTCCTTACTTTAGAGCACACGTCACCAGACAGGAAAATCCTGATTCAGTTTGTTACAAGAGACTCGCTGACGGGCTCTTTGAGATGTTTCAGCTACAAGTCAAAAGAGAAGAACCAGTAGAAGCTTGTGGTGGAACAACATTCTTCATGTTGGCTTGTTCTTTCATTTGTTACTAATCTGTAGGATTTGAGTGATTTAGGTGAGCTGACTTTTTAAGACATTTCCTTTAAGACACTTTGTTGCCATTAATCTGTCAAAATATGTTCTTCTCCAACATACTGTGCTTTACTCACCAAACATTTTGTCCATCTTCTATTTTCAAGCACAATGTACACAGGAAATGTGTGAAGTGTGCAAAGAAGTTCAAATGAAACAAGCTGCTGGGTGGAGATCAACTATACCAACAAAATCAAACATAGTAGCTGACTGAAACAGTGGGGCTAGTTAAAACAATGACCTGTGTGTGATGTCTATTTGACTAATGACACCATGGCCCCTATTAAAGATACAGGGCTCAACGTTAAAGGTGATGATGTGTGTGTTATCAGAGCTTCTCTGTGCTTTTAGTGCATGTTAGTGCATGTGAGTGCATGTGAGTGTGCCCCTCTGCACTGCTCTCATACAGCGGTTACAGCTGATAAGGTCGTCCCGAGCGACAGTATCATCGTGGAAGCGTAGCAACCCCCCTCTGGACTGAATCAGGACTCAGCAATCCCTATTGCTGAGTCCTGATTAGATATCATGTTATTTCAGATTAGTAAAGTTTTAGTTCATCACTAAAATCCATCAACTTCCAAAAAACACCTTAACTCCTGCACAGTACTCTGAGGGAAACACATGGACCAATCACAGAGAGTTGATGAGAGCAGTTCAGACACAGCCATACAGGAAATGTGCAGCCTTTGCCTTTAAGAGAAGTCCCCACTTTAGTTATAGTTTATAGATTAGTTGTGTTAAAACGTTGTGAGGTCATCAGTCAGCGTGTCTCACCTGCTTTAACTTCAAACGGCAGGTCAAACTCTCGGAGGGCATCTTTCCTCAGAGGGAGGTTCTCCAGCTCCACTGCACCTAAGGAACGACAGGAAACAGACAAACACGTCTTTGCCAAGTTTGGACTGACTCACTTTACCAACAGCTGTTGATCATCAATTAAACCCATTACGATTGTTTATAACAGTGAGCGAATGATTGTTCCAACGTTCTACTGGTTTTAAATGATTTAAAACAGTTTCTGCAATAACAGACACTAAGTGGCCAGTTTATTAGGTACACCTGGCTTCAATGAATCCTCCCTTCATCAAGATTATAATGTTCAGGAAACTGTTTTGAGAGGCTTTGAGTCTACTGTATGGTCATTTTGGTGGTGCTGTTGAACTGTACTGTGATGTGTGATGTTCAGAGAGGTGCTTGTGTTATTCAGCCTTCCCTCATTGATAGAAATGGGGTGGATGAAATAATATAGTTCAGCAGAAATCCTTTTCACTTTGATTGATTACTCAACCAAAGTGTTGAGTCTATGCAAACTGATTTTTGTACAGAAGAGGAAGAAGGAAAATGTTAAGTGTAAAACCAGTGACCAGAAAGATGGATGCGCGTGTTTACCTTTCAGCAGGGCGATGGAGAGCTGGTCTGTGTTCAGGTTGCTGACATATTTTCCCAAGTATGTGTTAAGCACCCAGGCAACAAGGCCCTCCAACATCCTGGTGGCTCAGGGCTGATGAGAGCTACTACAAGGTGTGGGAGGAAATTCTGACGACCGTCTGGTTTGAAGCCCTCACAGGGGAGGTGTTCAATGTCTGACAAACGCAGGACAAGTCTTATTAATCTGTAGAGATACCGTGGTTTTATAATCTCATCAATGGCAGCATTACAGTTAGTTACAGGATGAACTAAAGGAGTGACGGTGTCTAATCACAGCCGATGGCTTACCATTGACTGCCCTCGCTTATCCGGCGTTGGCAGAGTGACAGTAACTTAAACTTCAGTAAAGTTAGCATCAAAGCAGCATCGTAACATACAAACAGCAGTGTTGCTAACTCACCGTCTAAGACGACAGTTGTCCGTTAGCTCTTCATCCACCCAGCTTTCCTGAGTCCATGCCAGCCAGACGCCGTTGTCAATAGGTGACCATGTCCTGTCAAACCCTCCGAGGACAGCACTTTACAGGGACAGTTAGCGTTAGTTACATCAACTTCACCCCGAGGACTGCCAAGCAGTGGTCCGACATTCACTAACATAAACAATGACAACGGGTGTATTAAGAAGCTGTCACCGTTAGCACACAACACACAACTCAGCGTTGTTGTGGTGACGGACAGGGCAAGGTTGTGATCTTACTTAGCTAGCCACTTAGCTCAAACTAGCTTGCGAAGGTTGAGTAACGTTACTCACAACCAAAAAGAGACAGCTGGCGGTAAAAGGGACTCAAGGGCGAAACCAACCTCGTGCGTTTTCATTGAAAACAGGCTTAATCCTTCAAGAAGTGATGGGTAATTGTTGTATTTCGAGACTTCAGAGCTGTGTGTCGCTGCATTGTAAATAGACACACTTCCTAATAGCGCTGAACGTCCGACACATACTTCCTGTCATGTGACCAAAACAAACCGTTCTTCTCA
This sequence comes from Leptoclinus maculatus, assembly GCA_032191485.1. NCBI lineage: Eukaryota > Metazoa > Chordata > Actinopteri > Perciformes > Stichaeidae > Leptoclinus > Leptoclinus maculatus. The sequence continues at coordinate 1,246,786 of JAVDOI010000024.1, forward strand.
TGTGGCGTTGAAATCAAACCGGGAAAAATAGGCATTTTTGTATTAAACTGCCAATTTTACCGTTATATGCTTAACTTTTAACAAAGACTGTATTCTCTGGTATAATTAACTGAGCTAACGTTAGATGAAAACATTGCAATGTAATGCAATTACCCAAGTAAAAGTTATTTACAAAACATTAACTAGGATTTCGTAGTATTTCTGAGATGCTGATCCGACGGTTAAAACAACGTTTGTTTCTAGCTGGTAGTGGTGCGCATATATCCCTGACGTCTTTAACATTAGTTGGAACAGTAATTTCCACTGGGAAGTTATCTGAATGATCTAAATGTGGTCCACGGCCAGACAAGAAATAAAAGACTGAGACCGCAAACCCCACATGTTGTCGTTTCCTCCGCAGGGGAGCGCTGTTGTACCGAGACCCGCTGGAGCGAGAATTCAGCAGCTTACAGCATCTGTCAAATGTAAAAATAACCAACGTTCAAAATACTTAGAAGTTAAATTTTGTCTTTTTTCAGATGGCTTATCTATCTCTGGGATTTCTGCCTCCACTCCATTACAATTGGGGTGATTATCAATATGACCCCAATCAGTGGCGGCTGGTCCATAGAGGGCGCTAGGGCGCCGCCCCCCCTAGAGCTACAAAAAATAAAAATAAAAATAAAAATAAAAATAAAAATAAAAATAAAATTTAAAATAAAAATAAACTATACAAATTGTCAATATTTGTGTTTTTGAAACATGGAATCACCCAGTAATATGTGTAAAATATGATATCTGCGGTAAATATATGCTTTTCCTGCTTGTCCTCTCTGCCTGTCTGCTCTTCCTCTCTGTGTGTGCACGTCTCAGCTGGCTGGGGCGCTGGAAAAACTGCCCCAAAGAGGCGGGTCTATAAAGCAGTTTAGCCAATGCTGAGTAAAGATATAAATGAGTGACATACAATTCAGCCAATCAGCGTCCTCAAATAGATTCAGCTTGGGGCAGTTTTTTTCCTGCCCCAAGCTGCGCGTTCTCGTCAGGAGAAGTCTCTACAGGAGAGCGCCAGTGTGAGCACTACTCCTCCAAGACCCGTTTGAGAGGAGAACTGAGAGGAGAAACTACTGAAAGAGCTGATCCCAGATCAGCCTGACCTCACAATCAGACAGCAGACTAGCAGGAAAGAGAAGCAGTACATGAAGCTTCTCTACTAGCTGTACACCAGACAGGTTTGACTAGCTGGATGACGTCATGATAATAACTTATTTATCTTTTTAAAACAACGGGGACAGATCCAGCATGGACAGTTAGGGAGTGAGGGACATGAAGCACCTGTCTGAGAAATGGATATATAGTTATATATATATATATATATATATATATTATTATATATATATATATATATATATATGTGTGTGTGTGTGTGTGTGTGTTTTATATTATAGTGAATATTATTATATGACATATATATTATTATATTATACAGAATATTATATGATATATATATTATTATATTATACAGAATATTATATGATATATATATATATATATTATTATATTATACAGAATATTATTATATGTTATATATATTATATTATACTGAATTCCCTGTGAGGGTGACTAAAATAAGAGTTTGTGAAAGTGTTATTTACTGCTTTTTTTCGTGTTGGAATAAATGTTAAATATTTAACTGCAAAGTAGTAATGCGCGTTTGATACCTTAATTTGTTTGCATTAAATCATTCTGGGATGTTTGCTGAAATTGATTGGATGTGGCACAGCCCTACCAAGAACATTTTCCACCAGCCGCCACTGACCCCAATACAAGGTGCAGTTATATAAAATAATAGGGTAGATGAGGATGTCTGGATACTTGTCTTCCAGTGGTGGGCCGTCACACCTCTGTGTCTCTAGGTAAGAAGAGAGGCCCGAGGCCTGCAGACTCACAAGTGAATCCCTTTGCAGTTTAAGTGAATGGGGACGATATTGTTGATTGTCATAGTGTTCAACCAATCAGATCTTTAGTTTGACATGTTGGGCGTATTCTTTGACATGTCAGAGCCTGCTAGCTGGCCTAGCCATACGTGATTGGTCAGTGGGCTAGTCTGACATCTTGGGCGGTGACAATCCCAATATCTGCTGCCTCTGTCGAGCGGACATTTTCAGCCTCAAATGCATTAAAACGTATTCAAGAAATACAACTGGGGAGGCTCGACTGTCTTCACTGGCGTCCATGAATCCAGAAGGACTTCTTACTGGAACTAAAACACACGGATGTACTGAACAACCGTGAGATTAAAGTCTTTGTTAACAAAGAAAGAAGGATGGACTTTGTCTTTAAATAGTGAACAGCAGCTCTGGTAAGATCAACATGACCTCATAATCAGACAGCAGACTAGTGGGAAAGGGAAGCAGTACATGAAGCTTCTCTACTAGCTGTACACCAGACAGGTTTGGCTAGCTGGATGCAGTCATGCTAATAACTTATTTAACTTTTTAAAACAACGGGGACAGATCCAGCATGGACAGTTAGGGAGTGAGGGATGAGGAGGTAAGGAAACATGATAACACCAGGGCACACATGGGGTACTTCTCAAGTCTCTTAATTGTCGTTTCCTCGCTCCTCGATCCTCGCTTGAACCGGAAGTTGTTTCTGCGGCGCCATATTGACGGCCGTCCCAAAGCTCTAATGTAGCTCGGAGGAGCGAGGATCGAGGATGGAGGAAGGACCTCGGAGGAGCCATGAGCGAGGAACCACGAGAACAGACTTCCAGGAAGTCTTTTAACGGCCGACACGCCCCCTCATTGTTCATCAGTTATGTGATTGGACGCTGCAGCTGATCAGATTTTTCTAAATATCACTGGAGTTTAACACCAGAGTGAAGACAGATCACAGATTAAACTCTAGTTTATATTTGATTAGTTTTCTGATTCACCGTCTGGTTTAAATATATGTTCATTGTAGACTGAACAACAAAAGGACCACAAACAACTTTCTTCATTTATTAGAAAGATTTGTGTTTTCATGATCTGATGTTTCCCTCAATAACTTTATTATGGAACAATTAAAGTGAGAGAGAGCTTTTTACATAATTTATCATCATTTCATTCAGTCACGTGAGGCTGATCATTCCTGAGTGTTTGATGAGTTTTATCATTTAAGAGAAACAATAATCATATTCTGGGTTATTTAATAATGACATCACAGTCACAATTTAAAAACGTACAGATGCAAAT
>JAVDOI010000024.1:1255000-1355000 GCA_032191485.1 Leptoclinus maculatus
AGTCAACAGAGGACTCTCTGAACATCAGAGGGCTGTATTTTAGCTACAGTTCAAGAGGTTCTGCTATGTCACTGGGCCTCATTCATGAATTTTTTGTTACTTTTTCTAAAATTTGCTGTAGAAACAAAATAACAGAAAAAGAGACAACTTTAATGTCCCCTGTGATGGAAGATTTCTATGTTAATCGGGAGAAGAGAGTTTTGTTCACAAATCAATAATAAAGTCTTCAGAAGATTCAAAGTTGTCTTTTTCCATTTATACACTTGCGAGTGGGAAGAGAACACAACAGATACGTATTCAGCAGTCTGTGGTATTAACTTCAAAAAACTACAAGACACCACATCATCTTATGCATACAGAGGTTCACACCTTTAGATAAATCATACAAAGGGGAGTAGAGGTCTTTTGACACAGGCTGTCTTGATCTGGTCGTCTGTTGTGTTCAAATAGGAGTCAGTTACGGTTTCAAGGTAAGATGAGACTTTCATCTATAAGTTCCTCATTACTGCATAGTTTTAACCACACGTAAGTTTCGGGTTCACAACACGGACACAGTCGTCAATATATTTTCCCATTACACCCCAAAGGACCAATTTGTGGTACAGCCAAGTAAACATAACTATAGTATAGACACAATTAAAACACTGAACAACAGAGATAAGACCATGATCGTGATCGATCAATAAATAAGACAAATTTTGCACATCCCTATGTTTTGCATGCCCTTCAATCTATGAGTCAACATTAGATCCTTCGACTCTTCAGTATGTTGCACGTCGCCACATCACAGCTCGGATACAATCATAAATGTAAGCCTGTAAAGATTGACAAAAAAACGAATGTGTGTGAATGCGCTTCAGTGTTTGTAACATAACAGACTGTCAAAATAAATGCAGGTTTAAAACCAACTGTTTGTTTGTGCAGGTAGCTCTGAAAATCACTGCTGAGTGACTCAAAGCGGGAAGAGTCAAGAAGAAATGACAGAATGTATAGTATGTGCAATATATGTGGAAAATAAACTATCTTTTTGTCGAGAAATATGTTTCACTATCAAGGACCACAGCAATAACAATATGAGTTTCGAGAGGTTTATTGCGTGATGGAATGATTGTTAGATTTAGGAAGCGGAAGGGGTCGAGGGAGAGGGATGTAGGGTAGGGATAGGGGTAGAGGGATGAAGGGGTCGAGGTAGGGGATGAAGGGGTAGGGGGATGTAAGATAGGGGTAAAGGGATGTAAGGGTGAAGGGAAGAAGAAACGAGGAGGGTAGAGAAGGTCGTAGAACGAAGGTTGGGCGAGCGATGGGGGACCGTTGGTGTCTGATGGCTGGCGGGAACTGGGGGAATGGAGACTGTAGAGTGGGGGCTGTCTCTTTGGAAGCTCTGGTGGTGCAGAGTCCCCAAAAAGATCACGAAGTCGGATGCCGGTGGGCATTTCTGATGTCGTTCAGATTGGAGCAGATGTAAGAGAGGTACGCGGGGGAAGACAAACGACCAAGAATCTTAATAATGTGGTCGGGAATTCCTTGGCTTGAAGCGGTGGAGGAGGTGCCGATGCGGAAAGGATGGCCCGAGTAGACTCGGGGGGTATTCCGGTTCTGGCTAAGATATGGCGAAAGTGGTGGTGAACCCGGGACCGCGTGGCCCCTTTGCCTGTGACAAACGGGGGATCTTGCAGAAAATTCGGCTGGCTGAACTTGAGATTGGGCTTGAGTAGTCGCGGATGGAATCGTACGGGTATGAGTCTAGTCGGAAAGGTAGATGGGCTGGAGTGGACTGTATTGGTTGGTCTTGCTGCATTTGGGGTGATGGGCGACGGGAGGTGTCGGGAGGATGGATGAGATGTCGGGTGCTGTGGCATGTCGAGACGGATGGTGGTTGGAGTTCGAGGTGGTGAACTCGGAGCAGTGTAGGAAGCTAAAGAAAGCCAGCAAGAATGTGGACTTTAATACTTTGTCCATGAAGGGAGACAGATAGCTTGAGCAGAGTGTACGGATGCAGTAGGTGAGGAGGTCCGAAATGAGGGGCAGACGTTTAGGTGTAGGGCGTGGTTCAGCTTCACGGAGACCTTCGAGTAGCATAGCAATGTGTGAGCGGCTGCTATGACTATGGGATGCATTTCGTAGATCGCGGAAGGAGTGAGGGATGGGAATTCAGGCGGCCATGCGGCTGAGAATGGAGTTGACGGAGAATAGTTATCGAGAGCTGCGGGGAACGTGGATGGTTAAACGCAGCTGAGGTTGCTGGCGACGAAGCGTGGTGAGAGAAGGAGGGAGCTCCGGAACTTCAGGATATGGCTGGTCACCCAGAAGGGTTGAGAAAGAGCCTTTGTGCAAGGTAATTGGTTTTAAGATTTTGCTCGTCTGTCGTACATTGTGTTGAAGCTGAGTCGAAGTTTGTTTGTTTGTCTGTCGTACATCGTGTTGAAGCTGAGTCGAAGTTTGTTTGTTTGTCTGTCGTACATCGTGTTGAAGCTGAGTCGAAGTTTGTTTGTTTGTCTGTCGTACATCGTGTTGAAGCTGAGTCGAAGTTTGTTTGTTTGTCTGTCGTACATCGTGTTGAAGCTGAGTCGAAGTTTGTTTGTTTGTCTGTCGTACATCGTGTTGAAGCTGAGTCGAAGTTTGTTTGTTTGTCTGTCGTACATCGTGTTGAAGCTGAGTCGAAGTTTGTTTGTTTGTCTGTTGTACATCGTGTTAAAGCTGAGTCAAAGTTTTTTATTTGTCTGTTGTACATCGTGTTAAAGCTGAGTCAAAGTTTTTTATTTGTCTGTTGTACATCGTGTTAAAGCTGAGTCAAAGTTTGTTTGTTTGTCTGTCGTACATCGTGTTGAAGCTGAGTCGAAGTTTGTTTGTTTGTCTGTCGTACATCGTGTTGAAGCTGAGTCAAAGTTTGTTTGTTTGTCTGTCGTACATCGTGTTGAAGCTGAGTCAAAGTTTGTTTGTTTGTCTGTCGTACATCGTGTTGAAGCTGAGTTAAAGTTTGTTTGTTTGTCTGTCGTACATCGTGTTGAAGCTGAGTCGAAGTTTGTTTGTTTGTCTGTAGTACATCGTGTTAAAGCTGAGTCAAAGTTTTTATTTGTCTGTTGTACATCGTGTTAAAGCTGAGTCAAAGTTTGTTTGTTTGTCTGTCGTACATCGTGTTGAAGCTGAGTCGAAGTTTGTTTGTTTGTCTGTCGTACATCGTGTTGAAGCTGAGTCGAAGTTTGTTTGTTTGTCTGTAGTACATTGTGTTAAAGCTGAGTCAAAGTTTTTATTTGTCTGTTGTACATCGTGTTAAAGCTGAGTCAAAGTTTGTTTGTTTGTCTGTCGTACATCGTGTTGAAGCTGAGTCGAAGTTTGTTTGTTTGTCTGTCGTACATCGTGTTGAAGCTGAGTCGAAGTTTGTTTGTTTGTCTGTCGTACATCGCGTTGAAGCTGAGTCGAAGAGCTTCTGCTTGTCTGTCGTGTTGAAGCTGAGTCGAAGTTTGTTTGTTTGTCTGTCGTACGTCGTGTTGCAGCTGAGTCGAAGAGCTTCTGCTCGTCTGTCGTACATCGTGTTGAAGCTGAGTCGAAGTTTGTTTGTTTGTCTGTCATGCGTCGTGTTGAAGCTGAGTCGAAGAGCGTTTATTTTTCTGTCGTACGTCGTGTTGAAGCTGAGTCAGAGAGCTTCTGCTCATCTGTCGTGTTGAAGCTGAGTCGAAGAGCTTCTGCTTGTCTGTCGTACGTCATGTGAAAGCAGAGCCGAAGAGGAAGTGAACAGATTCGTTGTGCTTAAATATTTTGTGCGGAGGAAATTAGCGTTACGGGCGTGGTCCATGTTCCTAAACTTTGTTCATAAAACTCAATTTAAGCCGAAAGGTGAGCCCATGTATTATAATCTATAATATGAATTAGGCTGGGTGCAGTTTGATCGGATTTAATAAACTTCACGTTCAAATATACTTTCCCCTCAAATCTGGAACTGCCTCAATAAATTCATTAATGTGCTGCCTGGCTGATATCAAAAGCTGGCTCTCGCTACATTTTCTATGCCTCAACGAAGGTAAAACAGAGATCATGCGGTAGCACTTTATAATAACTACACACTATGAAGCATTAGTTAAGCATGAGTAAACACTTAATTCATCATTTATAAAGCATTGTTCCTACATTAATAATTCATTAGTATGCAGTTCATAACAACAGTTATAAATGTTTTATTCTTGATTAATAAGCTCGTCTATTATGTTTCATTGTTGTGTTTTCATACTTTATAAATGATGGATTCCCCATTTGTAAATGAAGTATTATATATTTTACAAAACAATAATTAAGGAGTTGTAGATGATTAATAAGTTAATTTATAAAGTGTTAGTAAATGATTAATAACTTATTTAGATGTACATTATTCATGCATTTATATATATATAATGATTTAGATATGCACTAATGGTTAGGGACTATGCTAATATATGCTTTATAAATGCGTATTAATACTGCAATTCATGATTAATTAATGATTTATTAAGGTAGTTACTTAGTAAAGTATTTTGTGTGAGCTCATCTAAAGTGAGGACTATCTATGCCTTATAAAGCATTTATTAAGTATTTTGTGTGACCTCATCTAAAGTGAGGACTATTTATGCCTTACAAAGCATTTATAAATGACATTGAAAGGCCAGCAGTGCCTCAAAACCCATAGTTTTTTAACAGAAAAGGCAAATAGACACAACACAAAGTGATCAAGAACATATCAATATTTATTGCAAGATGCAAACAATATACTATTAAATACAAACCTCTCAGGCATTCATTCATGTAAGAAACAAACAGACAAAGACATTCTCCTTCAGGAGAACATGGCTGGATATAAAATATATATATTTTTTAATTTGTAAATATACAACTGGAGCTAACCAGGAGCTTTGCATATTAGTTTACATTTACTTATTTAATTATTAATTTCATACCAAGCATATCGATCTCATTCACATCCACTCCACATATAACAGCTAGTTAGCCATCTGTCACCTGGATCGCTCTATTTACAACGGAGGTGACGCGTTAGCGTGCGCCTGTCTCAGGACCTCTAGTGCTAGCTGGAAGGCTAGCTGGATACTCATCGTCCATAATGTGTAACGTTACGTGCCAGCAAACTAAGAAACATACTGACGGGCATTGGAGGCCCGTCGGCAGTCATTCTTTCTGGCGGAGGTCCGCGCGCCCTTTCAGCTTAGGTCGGAGTTTACCATCGCATAAGTGCACTTCCATATCAGTTCATGAGCGAAACGTTTGTCCCACGTTGATGACGTATGAAGCGGTCTTTTCCTTTGTCCGTCCCACATTGATGACGTATGAAGCGGTCTTTTCCTTTGTCCGTCCCACATTGATGACGTTTTGAAAGCGGGATTTCAAACGATTTCACTTATTTCGCTTATTGCAAACAATGAGCAGATTCGGCCGGCTGCCATCGGGACATGCAACTGAAGAAAAGTGCGAAGAGTGGAGATCGATATGCTTGGTTAAAATGAATAGTTAAATAAGTAAATGTAAACTAATATGCAAGCTCCTGGTTAGCTCCAGTTGTATATTTACAAATGTGTTATATCCAGCCATGTTCTCCTGAAGGAGAATGTCTGTTTGTTTCTTACATGAATGAATGCCTGAGAGGTTTGTATTTAACAGTATATTGTTTGCATCTTGCAATAAATGTTGATATGTTCTTGATCACTTTGTGTTGTGTCTATTTGCCTTTTCTGTTAAAAAAATATTGGTTTTGAGGCACTGCTGGCCTTTCAATGTCATTTATAAATGCTTTATAAGGCATAAATAGTCCTCACTTTAGATGAGCTCACACAAAATACTTTACTAAGGACTAGTAACTACCTTAATAAATCATTAATTAATCATGACTTGCAGTATTAATACGCATTTATAAAGCATATATTAACATAGTCCCTAACCATTAGTGCATATCTAAATCATTATATATATATATATATATATATATATATAAATGCATGAATAATGTACATCTAAATAAGTTATTAATCATTTACTAACACTTTATAAATTATCTTATTAATCATCTACAACTCCTTAATAATTGGTTTGTAAAATATATAATACTTCATTTACAAATGGGGAATCCATCATTATAAAGTATGAAAACACAATAATAGAACACATAATAGACAAGCTTATTAATCAAGAATAAAACATTCATAACTGTTGTTATGAACTGCATACTAATGAATTATTAATGTAGGAACAATGCTTTATAAATGATGAATTAAGTGTTTACTCATGCTTAACTAATGCTTCATAGTGTGTAGTTATTATAAAGTGCTACCATGCTAATGAATCCCTCTCGCCTTTCAGCTGCTTTCAGTCCCTCATTGTGCAACCCACTGCAAATTCCATGTCAAAAATCTGGGTGTGATTTTGGACTCATCTTTTATATTGGACCACCAAGTTGCGTCCATGGTCAAAGTCAGCTTCTTTCAGCTAAGACTCTTAGCTAAGGTCAAAGCCTTTCTATCCTCAAACGACCTGGAGAAAGTTATTCATGCTTTTATCACCTCTAGACTGGACTATTGTAATTCTTTGTATGCTGGAATCAGCAAAAAACTTCTATCACGCCTTCAGTTGGTGCAGAACTCAGCAGCGAGACTTTTAACTGATACACGCAGGGGTGAACACATTTCACCAATCTTAAAATCTCTTCATTGGCTACCTGTAGAGTACAGAATTAATTTTAAAATGTTGTTATTTGTTTTTAAGTGTTTAAATGGCACCTGGCACTGCAGCCCTATACCCCACCTCGCTCACTAAGATCTCTCGGCCAACAGCTTTTAGTTGTTCCGAAAACAAAAATGACAACCCGGGCCGACTGGTCCTTCTCTGTTGCTGCCCCTAAGCTCTGGAACAACCTACCGCTTCATATTAGGTTGTCATCCACCTTACCAATGTTTAAAAGCCGTTTGAAAACCTATTTCTTTTCCCTGGCCTATCACCTATGATCTTAACATGGCACTTTTGTGTGATTTGTGTTAGTTTGTCTTGATTTTAATGTCACTTACTGTTATTAATCCAGTCTTTGATTGTATGACTGCTTATCTACTGTATGTGCAGCACTTTGGTCAACCTTTGTTAAATTTTAAAATGTGCTATACAAATACATTTTGATTTTGATTGATTGATTAATTACTTTACATTACGGCCTGGCTCTAACTAAACAATTTGCTTTAATATTAATGAAAACTCTATGTACAAGCGTTATTTGAAAACGATTTGTATCCAATTTTTGCTCTCCAAACATCCGCCACACCACATCCACGCCGTTCCATGAAACCTCAAGTTTTTGATAACTTTTAATCCCTAAGGTCTTTAGATTGTACTGACCAAATTTGAAGTGGATCTGATTAATTCCTTAGGAGGAGTTAGTTAAAGTACAGCGCCTGGAAATGGCAAAAAGACAGGAGAAATTCACACAAAATTCCAAATGGCCGACTTCCGGTTGGGTTTAGAGCAGGGGTCACTAATAGGCAGACCGCAGTCCGGATCCGGACGCCGTTGTATCCGGACCCTGGACCTAAAACCAATAGATAATTGAGAATTATTAAATTTTGACGGAACCCTTCTATCCAGCCTTTACGGCACTCGTTCAGCGGTGCAGGAAACACACCGACCAATTACATGCGTAGAAAATCACATCACGTGATGCTGCTCAGCCAATAAAATATGTGTATTCCGACAAGTTTCCAGACTTGAGTGAGATTTACACACACAGGGGAGACGGAGCGAGAGATCGAGTAGTTGGAGAATAATAGTATGTGAGTCAGAGAAGTTATTTCACATGGCGTTCTCCAAAAAGAGGAAAGTGTTTTTTAACCAAGAATGGACAGACTCTTAAATTGTAATTCTTCCCTGGGCAGTTTAAAAGCCAGTTTGTCTCAAATGTTCAGAGACCGTGGCGATTGTTAGAAGTGGTAATGTGAAGCGTCACTACGAGACAAAGCATAACTCTTTTTAGCAAACGTACCCACTCACATCCAAAATGAAGTCACACAAAATAAACGATCTAAGAGCCCAATATGACCAGAATCCTAACACATGAAGCTCTAGCGTAAGTTCAGTCAGGAAGACTATACTCTTGCATGCCTAAGCCCGTAGTTTATTTCTCATACATCTGCCAATCATTCCTCACGCATGCACACTCATTATTTCCTTGCTGTTATTGTTTGGGGCTGTTGATCATGATATCAGCTGTCTAGATCAGCTGGTGTCTTCTATCCAATAGCACAACGACACAATTGCATTGGTAGGATATCATCTTGCTGCTGTCTCTCTTAAATATGATTGTCTCTTTACCTTCAGTACGTTCATGCCGCTGTTGCGCACCCCTCCACCTCCCCATCTCCACCCAATCTTCATCAGATTCCTCATTCTATCAGCCTCATCAGCCACCACTACCAGTGTCTGGACTCCACAGATGAAGTCCATGTACACAAATTTCTCTTATTAGAAGATGAGAAGAATATGATGTTATTTTTGTTTGACATCACTTCATACCTGAATAAACTGAATTTAAAGCTGAAGGGCAATTCAGTAAAATATTTTTTTTCTAAAATTAAGTACTTTATTTTAAGATGCACATGTTTCAAAAGCTTTCTGTTATGTAATTTATTCTTTAATGCAGCCCTTATTTTACATTTATTACTATTATTAGAGTATGTATTATTTTATTCATCCAGTTAAATTTGAAATCGATGAAGGTATATTTGTGTCTTTATTACGCAAACAAACAAAAAACGTTTTGAGAGCAAATTTCTGTGAAAATATAAACTGAGAATAAATTATTTGTTAGTTTTGCTTATGAAACTAGAATTTTTGGTTGCAAATCAAAAACCTTTGCTTTAAAAAACAACAACTACGCTTTCTAAAAACAACAACTACGCTTTCAAAACGAAAAGCTACTACTTGAGTTTGGATGTAGTGCTGAATGAGCCAGGAGTTTCTATTGGTGGGTTCGACTTGGATCCCGGTATCTGCTTCCACTGTAAACACTGCCTATGTCCCAATCCAGCGGCTGCATCCTTCGGTGGACCCAGCGCTCGCTCGCTCCACCACGTCGGCCTCGTCCTTTGAGGACCACGAAGGCTGGACTGAGCGGTCTCTGAAATGAGACGGCCTATGCTACAGAGAACTTCCTGTTTATGTCACCAGCTCCCCCCTCTTGCTGCTCCCGTGCCTAGAATGCCTGCTCAGAAAGATTATACTGTATATACAGATATATATACTGTAAAGGTTTTAGTTTTAATCAGTTTTTCAATCATATATTCAATAATTCATTCATAGTTCTGTTTCATAATATAGTTTTTCTAAATTAATAATCAGTTAATAATTAAATCGGTTGCTATGTTAAATAACTCATTTTCAATCATTTATAGTTCTTGTAAATAAAATAATGTATTTATCAATAACGTTTTTTTTTTATTCACACATATATATATATACACATATATACACCTATATACATACATGTATATATATCAGTGGTGGGCCGGGCCGTGCATTTTATACCTGGGCCTTCACTGTTGAAATACCACCCAATAACCTCATGATGGCGCCACAGCTACGGTTATTATTCGTTTCTAGGGCTGTAACATATACGTATTCGTATTAAACCGTTCGGTACGAGGCTTACAAACCGAACAATACGTTTGAATAATACTAGTACATTTGGAAAATGCAGAAGCTTAAATTGTAGGAAATATAATGTTTTCTGCGCTCACTAGGAGACAACGGGCTGTGACCTCTGAACCGGAACAAAAAAAACAAAACAAAAAAACAGCTGGTGCTCCGCAAGTGTTCTGAGAGGCTAGGCTAACTAGCTTCACGGGAAAACAACAGCAGCAACACACATTCTGCTACACAATCAAGGGCCATTCAGATATTAGATGTAAAAAAACAAACCATTTGACTTACCAAATGCTGATCACATCCTCCTTTCTTTGTTGACAAAGAGTTTCATCTCACAGTTAAATCCCAACTCAAAAATCCGTTTCTCCTTCAATTTCAGTCATTGAGTGTTAAAAAACAAAGCTAGGTAAAAAAATAAATAATCTACACCAAGCAAAATGCAAAATAATTCATAATTTCTTCCATATCTTTCAATTTGAACTCTCACTACTCAGACTAAGCTGCTGCTGTAAGTTTCGTTTTCCAATAGTCACATGCTCGCCCACTGACCAATCACAGCACACGCTGCCCCCCACAGCAGCGCTGCTCCTGAAAACTGAGCTGCATGTAATGCTGACGTAGTTGTGGGCCAGCTAGCAGGCTCTGGCACATCAAAGAATACGCCCAACATGTCAAACTAAAGATCTGATTGGTTGAACACTATGACAATCAACAATATCGTCCCCATTCACTTAAACTGCAAAGGGATTCACTTGTGAGTCTGCAGGCCTCGGGCCTCTCTTCTTACCTAGAGACACAGATGTACGTGATTGGTACAGTGGGCTAGCCTGACATGTTGGGCGGTGACAATCCCAATATCTGCTGCCTCTGTCGAGCGGACATTTTCAGCCCTCAAACACATTAAAACGTATTCAAGAAATACAACTGGGGAGGCTCGACTGTCTTCACTGGCGTCCATGAATCGAGAAGGACTTCTTACTGGAACTAAAATGCATGGATGTACTGAACAACCGTGAGATTAAACTCTTTATTAACAAAGAAAGGAGGATGGACTTTGTCTTTAAGTGAACAACAGCTTTGGTAAGATAATAACTGCTTTTGTTTTTACATCTGCAGTAGCTTTAATATGCTTGTTTGTATATTATTATTTGTACAAGTTGTTTTTATGAAGATGGATTTTTGTTTGGTTTTATATGTGATCGGAACTATTGTTACTATGTTGCGCTGGGGACATATTTAGCCGGTGCCAGTGTTGCCAACTTGCCGACTTTCTCACTAAATCTGGCGACTTTCCAAACCCTCATGGAGACTTTTTTTGTCAAAAGCTACTAGCGACAAATCTAGCAACTTTTTCTGGTGTTGTTGGAGACTTTTCTGGTGTTTTGACTGTGACGTGAAAGCACGTACGTTCTTCATGCGGGAGCTGCCGTGAACGAGCAGCGGGTGCTGCCGTGAGCCCCTCCGCCGCCCCAAAGCACTCACAGGCGGGTACTCTCACAGCAGCCTCGCACAGCAGTCAGAGCAGAGAGGAGACGCACTCTCGGTGTATTCTCTGCAGTTAGTGTATTTATAGGTGTTGGTTTCATTTTTACACAAAACAAATAATAACCATAGCTGTGTTTCAGCTGCAGGACAGCAGTGAAGGCCCAGGTATAAAATGCACGGTCCGCCACTGGTTTGATGTGATGCACACGCTGACAACATTTTTTCTTTTAGCACTTTCAATGGTCCACGTACACTATGGCCAAACACCAGTTCAGCTGGGCTGAAATCAAGAGACTCCTGCTTCGCTTCAGGGGCAGCAGTGAGTAAGAAAGACAGACCATCATCCCAATCTTTCTCAGTCTCAAGGCAGTATTTACACATCATTGATTTGAGGGTCTGATGCCATCGCTGTAGCGCACCTTGTGACTGTGGGTGGTATGGACTGGAGACAACATACTTAATACCCAAGGACTGTAAGGTGAGCTTAAATACTTTGGTCTGAAAATTGGTGCCGGGATCGGTTTGAATCACTCTGGGGAGACCAAAGGTTGTGAAGAATTTCAGCTTTGGTTACCACTGGAGCAGTGATCTCTCGGAGAGGGATAGCCTCAGGAAAACTGGTAGAAGAACACATTAGGGTGAGTAGAACTGATTACCTGACCCAAACCCAGACCAACAGCAGGTATGGGTTTGAGAGGAACAGGTAGAACCACTTGATTAGGCTTACCACCAATTTGGGAAAATCTACATGTTCTACTTTGCTACGTCAGCCTTTAGACCTGGTGAGAAGAAATGCTGGAGGATACGGTCATAGCTTTTTGTAACCCTTAAGTGACCTGACCATGGATGTTCATGTGCTAGTTACAAAAACTTTTGTCTGTACATAATGGGAACAACATGGTTCACAGTACCCCAATCTTCATCCATTCCCTCGTCTCTTAACATTAGGCCGTGAAACCCATCTTCGCATCAAGATCCCATATTCTGCATAGAAATACTGTGCCATTTGCTACCTCCGTCACTCCCTCAAAACATTTAGCGAGACTAGCATCAGCCTTCTGAGCTTCAATCAGGGACTCAAGCGTTACAGGCAATGGTGACAAAATCACGATGGGAGTGGTTAGGTCCTGTTCAGGAGGTGTAGAATCCCGACGATCAACGGCGGGCAGCTGGTCTTCTGCAAAGACATGTGCAAGTATGGAGTCGGCCAGGTTGGCTTCCTCTTCCTGCTCATGAGTCTGGTATCTGGTGAGGACACTGACAGAAAACACGTCAGGATGACTTTTTGACACTTCATCCTTATCTGGACTATTAACAGGGATATCCACAACCTTATCCCCAGCTATATAATTTCCCATGATGAACTCAACCCCTTGTATAGGAAATGAGTAGCGCGCAGCATCATCAAAGAACCCAGAGATGAGCTTTGACTGGATATGCACACGATGAAGTGGGGCAGGTACGTAACCCATCTCAATGCCCCGTACTATTGCACTAGCTTCACAGGAGGTCTCAGTGCTGAGAGGCAGAAGATCAGCGAGAAGGAAGGACTGCGACCCACCAGTGTCTCTCGGTATCCTCACCGGCCTCTGGTCTTCCACAACTCCTGTCACTGACATAAATCCATCAAAAATAAATGGCTTGAAACATTCATCAGGTTCTTCAAGCATACCAAGCGTTACCGGGTAGTTGGAAAGATTAACCGTTTTGATTATCCAATACCTTTGGCTTGCATTACTTGTCGAGGCTGATGTTTGCGCTTGAGAGTCAGACACTCAGCGATGACATGACCAGTTATTTTTCAAACATCGTTCGGTGTTTCACTATGGGAATCGCTTCGGCGTGACCAACTATGGAAGCTCGAATGACACCACGTCTGTCAGTGACAGATAGGTCATCTGTGTTAGGTCCCTACCTATTATTACAGTCGACTGCATCCTCGCAAATCATTCTAGACCAATTTATTTCCGTGTCAATGCAAAGAGGGTTGTGACGGTGAAACACCTCACTCTGTTATCAAAGAACCAGGGATTACGTTAAGTAATGCAGAAGTTACATTTCATGTATATGTATATGATGACTTTAAAAAATGTCGTCAGTGATATCTTTGGTACAGTTGGGGCTCTTAAAGATGAGAGATTTTCAGTGCTGGGTCGCAGTGAGAGGGAAAATATCACACATCACATATCATATGCGTAGTAGCGCTCCATCAACCCTATCAGGGTGGGGAGCAACCATGTTGGGCAGAACAGTGAATGGCAGCTGGGACCCAAGGCTGTCTCAGACTCGCATAAACCTCTTGGAGCTCTGGGCAGTGTTTTATGCACTGAAGCGTTTTCCAAAATGTCTCCAAGGACACCATGTCCTGGTGAAAACAGACAACACCACTGTGGTAGCGTACATCAACCGCCAAGGCGGCACTCGCTCACTACAGTTGCACAGGTTTGCACGGAAGATAATCGTGTGGAGCAGCACCAGGCTCCTGTCCCTCCGAGCAATACATGTTCAGGGCGTTTTGAACAAGGGTGCGGATCTTCTGTCGCGGGGAAACCATCTGTACGAAGAGTGGTGTCTGCGGGTGGAGAGTGGTGAAGCAAGTTTGGCAGAAATACGGCCAGGCAGATGTAGATCTCTTCGCCTAGCGAGAAAACATTGACACCATTCAGAGGGCTATCCACTCGCTCTCTTTATAGTGGTAAATGGCGGGTTTTTGAGGAGTGGTGCCAGCTGAGGCACACCATCCCTTTTCAGTGTTCAGTGGTGGACCTGCTGTGTTTCTTGCAAGAATTAGTAGATAAGGTTAAGGCCTTTTCTACTATTAAAGTTTATTTAGTGGCTATCTCAGCCTGTCATTTAGGCTTTGGGGACAAGGCTGTGGGGCAGCAGCCTTTAGTATGTCATTTCATGAAAGGTGCACACCATAAGCTCCCCGTTTCCAGGCTCCTGGTTCCTCTGTGGGATCTGTTGGTGGTGTTGGAGGCCCTCTCTCAACACCCATTTGAGCCTATGGAGGCGGTGGGGATGAAGTTTATTTCACTTAAAACCGTGTTGCTCTTAGCTTTAACCACAGCAAAACGTGTGAGTGACTTACATGCTTTATCCACTTGCCCTTTCTGCTTGCAGTTTGCTCCAGGGCTGGCTAAGGTCTGTATGCGGCCCAACCCGGCTTTTGTGCCTAAGGTGGTGGAGTCGACCAACAAATGTCCCACGGTGGAGCTTTCAGCTTTTCACCCACCTCTATTCTTCTCAGAGGAGGAGCAAAGGCTTAACACGTTATGCCCGGTACGAGCACTACATGTGTATGTGAGTAGATCGGCAGGTTTCAGGAAAGGGGATCAGTTGTTTGTGTCCTGGGCCATTCCCCACAAAGGCAAGCCACTGTCCCGCCAGAGGCTGTCCCACTGGATTGTAGAGGCTATATCCTTAGCCTATAGTTGTAGGGGTTTGCAGCCCCCACAGGGTTTGAGGGCTCATTCCACTAGGAGTATGGCCACTTCATGGGCCCTGTTCAAGGGTGTTTCAGTGAAGGATATTTGCGCTGCAGCAAGCTGGACTACGCCGCACACTTTTGTAAGGTTTTACAGGCTCGATGTCCCTGTGATAGTCATTACCAGGCTAACAATATTTGGCTTTGGGTAGTGGCATGCAATCCGGGAGTGGGCTGTATCTGCCATAGTGAAACACCGAACGACGTTTGAAAAAGAACTTTGGGTTACTTAACGTAATCCCTGGTTCTTTGATAACAGAGTGAGGTGTTTCACCGTCACAACCCTCCTTGCATTGACACGGAAATAAATTGGTCTAGAATGATTTGTGAGGAGGCAGTCGACTGTGATAATAGGTAGGGATGGGGCCCTAACACAGTCGACCTGTCTGTCGCTGACAGACGTGGTGTCATTGGAGCTTCCATAGTTGGTCACGCCGAGGCGATTCCCATAGTGAAACACCTCACTCTGGTATCAAAGAACCAGGGATTACGTTAAGTAACCAAAAGTTCAACTTGCAGCGGCCCCTTTTGATCGCTGGCAGTTTGAGTCAGCATTTCTTATGATTGTTTCATGGGAAGATGTTTCACACTTACCCACAAAGATGCTCTTGTGTGTCAATGCAAGCTCTTCTGCCAGGACGGCAGCTTTCTGCAAGGTAGTTGCTTTCTGTTCATTCAAATCCACCATGGTCCACTCTGGAACACAGTTCCTAAATTCTTCCAGCAACATTAATTCACGTAGTAAGTTGAAGTCAGTTGCTTTGCTTGCTAGGCACCATTTATCAAAAATCATCCCCTTTTCTCTAGCAAACTCAACAAATGTTTGGGGGGCCACGAAAGCGTTGGCTGTATGCTTCAGGTACAAGTTCATAAGTCCTAAGTATGGCATTTTTTACTTTTTCGTACCTAAAGCCCCAGTTCCACCGAAAGCCGGACCTACTACGGATGTCCCCGGAGACACTACGGATCAGATCCGGGGTCATCCGGGAGTGAAACCGTAGTCAGTCCGGGACGTTCCGTGATGAACCGTAGTAAAACCATGGCCATCCGTGCTGAACCGTGGCCACCCGCGGCCATCCGCGGCCGTCCGTGGCGTATCCGGGAAGACGAGCGGCTTGTCGGACGTACAACTAACAACCGGGGTGATCCGGGCACATCCGGGGACATCCGGGAATGGAGAGGGGTGCGCCGTTGATCGTAGCGCATCCGGGAAGAAACGTAGTAGGACCGGGATGAACCGTAGCAAAGCCGTGTTAATCCGGGATGAAACGGGAGCTAGTTGACACCCCGGAGCACCGCGGATGGGTTTAATTTTCGGCGTGTTGTTGTCGTCTGAGGAAGATTCTTCTTCTCTTCTTTTCTTTTCTTCTTCTGCTGCTGCAGCAGCAGCTTTCTTCTTTGCAGCAGTTATCGCCTTCTTCTTGGGTTTAATTTTCGGCATTTTGTTGTCCTTTCAAATATTTTCGGAAGAGTGATTTTGTCTCTGAAAATCAGAACTATTTATACCCTGACACTTCATCCGGGACGCATCCGTGACGCATCCGGGCCGTGTCAGTGGCGTATCCGTGGTCAAACCGTGCTCATCCGTGGTCAAACCGTGCTCATCCGTGGTCAAACCGTGCTCATCTGTGGTCAAACTGTGGCCATCCGGGATGAACCAGGCTTGAACAGGGGTGATCCGTGGCGGAACAATAGTAGAACCGTAGTAGAACCGGGAAACATGTCAAATGTGTTGTCATCCGGGACGATTTCCTTCCCGGATCACCGCGGATCACCCCGGTTCTCACCTCTTTTTATCCGAGGTGATCCGGGGACATCCGGCTTTCGGTGGAACTGGGGCTTAAGACTGTCCTCAATAGAAAAGGGCCAGACATCCTTGGGCCAATGCAAGGCAGCAGCAATCCATTCAAATGCACTGAAATAAGCTTCTACTTCAGTTTTCCGGAATGGAGGGATCATATGTCGAAGGAGTTGAAACTAAAGGAGAAAACACAGCCGAAGGTTCAGTAGCAATCTTTTGAGACTCTAACTCAAGTTGGCGTATTTTTATGGCGGTGTCGGCTTTAAGTTTACGACAGCTTAACTGGAATTCTAGCTCCTCTTTACGTGCTTTTTCTTTTGCTTCAAGTTCAAGACGAACTTAGCGCACCTTTAAACGGGCAACTACACTAGACAAAGGAGAAGAATCAATAGATAATGGCTCAAACCGTGGCAAAGAGAGAGGTTGTTTTTCCTCAAGTGGCCTAGCCGCAGGGAGAGGACTCATCAGATCCTCAGCAAATGCCATCCCTGTAGCAGCTGCCTCAGGATCATCTGCTGGGGTCTGTTGCTCTGGACCTGCTAGGAAAAACACACCTTTGTCTGCCAAGTCATTCCGAACCCCTACACAGCTTCCCCAAAGTTACCCTTCCTTCAGTAACACTTACATTAACCAAACCTTCCACTTTCATTCCTATCTATATTCTGAAGGTTTTTTCTTAGGGGTTTGTTCATATATCATTCATAGCCTGATTTATACAACATTTTGTCCCAAAAAACATGGCAAAAATGTTTTTTATGGCTGTATTTTCTGATTTATAGAGTGATGCGAAGAGATATAAATTCCCTCTGTAAAAACCTTTGACTCTAATATGTCAACAAAATGAAACAATTTTGAATTTTGAACCTGGCTTTATCCAATGTTCAGATTTGTATTCTGGAAATGTATGCAAATTTGCTCATATTCGAAAAGAGTATGCCTCATTTTCATAAAAACAAATAGAAAAAAGAATTGTCTCAACATAAGTAATCAACTGGGGAAGTTGCATGGTGATATCTCTCAGTGAAATATGTTACCTTTACTTTCTGACATTTCTTTAAATATCCTCTTTGTGTCTCTGTTTTTTGCTTTTTAAAATTATCCAACATTGCCCATTTCACTTCACTACCACAGGCACAAATAAACCCCCGGCCCATTGGTTGTCTCTTATGTCACTTCCCCACATAATCCAGAGCAGGGCCATCTGTTCCACCTCACAGATCCACTATCAGACATCCACATCTGGATGAGCCATCACATCGTCCTGCCCACACACCCACCACACCTGAAAGGATTCTAGTAACTTTCATTCTAAATCTCACCAGGAGGAAACACAGCCATACAGCGATTCACACAAATAATGGTGTACACTTGCGTGTAGGTATGGTTTATAATCTAGCAACATGAATATCACAGCAACTATATGATAGAAATCCTGGTGCGAATTTAGGGATGTATCGTCAGTCGGTCCATCACTTTGGTCCAGATCTAAATATCTCAACAAATATTGAATGTATTGATAAAGATATGTATGGTTTTCCCTAATGGCGAGTGTCAGAAGGGGGAAAGGAGAAGAATAGCTGGGTGTCGTCAGCAAAGCAGTGGTAAGAGAAGCCATGCAAGTGTTTGACACACCAAGTTGATCAAACTCAGTGACTCTCTAGGAGCATGGAAGTGTTCAGGAAACATCATGGTAGAGACAGAAGGGACAATCTCACAATCTATGTGGGCTGTTATGTTTATTTAATGAGTAGTGTTGGGAACAAACAGGAGCGTGTTTGAGTTATCAGCAAATTTGAAAAACTAAATTATTGACATCAATAAAAATATTAATGTCAGTAAGATTATTACAAATTATTAATAATAACGGGGCACCACCCTGAGAACAGGGACCAATAACCAAACTATAAACTAAATCTAATAATTAGTATTCCCTCACAATGTCAATAGTCAACGTACTATTCCACATTCAGAGTGAAAGTGAAGGTTTTGAGTTTGAGCGCTGACCATATATCTATTATCGCAATACACATGCACAAAGTCATCACAGAAAGCTGCTCTTGAAAGTATAACAGAGTTTATTAAGTTCCTAACTAAGCCCAGACACCAAGTAAAACCTCTTACGGTGAGATGAGTTCTTAATGGTTGACGTGGTCCTTCTGAGTTTCTTGGTTGAACTCTGGCTGCTTAGCTCCCAGCTGTGCGACGATAAACTCTCTGTGTGTGAGAGAGTTTCTTCGGAAATTAAGGGTATTCTTCTTGCTTATAACAGGCACAAAGTCGACGTGATTGAAAAGAGAATTTGTCCTTCTCTTTCTCTGAAGAATGAGTTTTCTTCCTACACCAGGGGTATTCAGTTAGAATTCCAAAAGGTCCAGATTGAGAAAATCTCCTCGTGCAAGGATATTACAATAATATCTAACTTGCGCATTTTAGTGCCATATATATATTCAAGAAGCCTAGTAGTAACAACGTCTCTGTGTAGTCAACAAATAAAATAAAGAAAGTACACATCAATTATTAATCTCTTTTCAAATTTAACTGTATGGATTATAAATAATACATAGAAATACATAAATACATTTTCACTCATTTCAAGTAAAATAAGGACTCCATCTAAAAATAAAATACACAAAAAATAATTTTTTTAAAACTTCCATATTTAAAAGAAAGTGCTTGATTTTAGAAAAATTAGTGTGGCTGGAGTTAACTTTTTTCCTCTCTTTTGTTGAATCCATTTCACATCATAACGATCTCAGTCAACTTTATAATAAACAATCTCTACACATCTTAACATCTTGCTCTCAGTTCAGACTGGAGTGGGTATGTTTGCGTTTTGGATGACCTGCAAGTGAGGAGAAAAGTGTGTTACAGTAGTCGATGCGTGAGGAGATAAAGGCATGTATGATCATCTCTAGTTCAGCTGTTGATACTACAGATCTCAGTTTACTGATATTTCTTAGGTGGAAGAAACAGGATCTGGACAGCTGCTTAACATGGGGGTCAAACGACATGGGCCTTTGAAGTCAGTAAAAATTGAAGATTTTTGTCCGCCTAAAATAAAAAAGTATCTTTCAGTATAAATAACTGCCTGTGGCTGTATCTGTACAGGTAAAGGACCGTATAGGGCTGTAACTACACTATCAGTGAACACCTGCCTCACATTTGACACATTTGAAGAAGATAGGACAAAGTATGACCATTCTACAGTGTTCTTACCATGAAGAGATCCAGGCGGAGCTCTAAAAGGATATTTGGAGACCCAAATTGACACATGGTAACCAAATGATATTCTGACACACTAAAGGTGTTTTTCCCTTTACATTTTGATATTATATTATTTTCCTTTTATTTTTAGCCATTGCAAATTACAAAAACTCAGTATATATGGTCGAAGACGTGGTATGTAAGTGGCAGACTTGCTGTGCGTAATAGCCACGACCGAGCGCACGACCGAGTATGCTGGTAGCTCAGTTACGCGAGACTGTATACGCCCCCAGGAAAGCTCAATTTGCACATGCAATACATCGTAAGAAAGCCTGAAGTCTCCTCTAGACGAAGGGCTTGACAAGCCTAAACGTATTGCTAGCTGTTATTAATGAAATGCAGTCAAACAAAAACAGAGCAAATCCCGTTTTTAGGGCACGGTAAAGATAGCTCGGTCTCCTGGCTTCAATACATTACTGTGAACACACAACACTGAGCCAGATGCTAACATAGTGCAGTATTGAAAACCGGCGTCATTATGATCGCCAAAGTCATTTTTAGACACAGACACACCATAATGAATCATCAGAAAAAAAACGCACATGAAAAGAGAAAATTATGACCACGTTGGTTGACGGCTTATGTAAGAGAAAGATTAGGTTTGTACTATAAGTACTTACATTTTCTGAAGCCGCTAGCTCCATGGTAACATCCGCTAGTACATTCACTAGTAAAGTCAGGTCTGTACTGTATCTTTCGCCGTCGAAATGCTGCAAGACCCGACTCGCTGGGTTTGAATGACAGATGGAGTTGGATATCATCTGCATATAAATGATAGGCAACATTGTACATTTTTATAATCGGTCCCAAAGGACCCAACTGTTAAACTTCTGAAGTTCGCAGAAGACACAACAGTCATCGGCCTCATCAGGGACGGTGACGAGTCTGCGTACAGACGGGAGGTTGAAGAGCTGGTCCTCCCTGGTGTGGTCAGAACAACCTGGAGCTGAACAAGCTCAACACTGTGGAGATGACAGTGGACTTCAGGAGGAGCCCCCCAACACTGACCCCCAACACTGACCCCCCTCACCATACTCAACAGCACAGTGTCTGTGGTGGAGACCTTCAGGTTTCTGAGATCCACAATCTCCGACGACCTGAAGTGGGCCTCCAACATCAACACCATCAGGAAAAAGGCCCAGCAGAGGTTGAACTTCCTGCGCCAGCTCAGGAAGTTCAAAACCATCATCCAGTCTGTTCTCTGCTC
This sequence comes from Leptoclinus maculatus, assembly GCA_032191485.1. Taxonomy (NCBI): domain Eukaryota; kingdom Metazoa; phylum Chordata; class Actinopteri; order Perciformes; family Stichaeidae; genus Leptoclinus; species Leptoclinus maculatus. The sequence goes on from JAVDOI010000024.1 coordinate 1,275,905, forward strand.
CTCTATCACTGTGTGGTTTGGATCGGCCACTAAACAGGACAGAAACAGACTGCAACGGATTGTCAGGTCTGCAGAGAGAATCATTGGTTCCACCTGCCCTCCATCCTGGACTTGTTCACCTCCAGAGTCAGGAAACGGGCAGGAAAGATCACTGCAGACCCTTCACACCCTGGACACACCCTGCTCCAACTCCTCCCCTCTGGTAGGCGCTACAGGGCTCTGTACGCCAAAACCACCAGACAGAGGAACAGCTTCTTTCCACTGGCCGTCACTCTGATAAACAGTTAATCAGACATACTGCACGTCCATTTGCACTATTTGCACTATTACCACCATTCTGCACTAATATCCCGAATCCATTGTCTATTGTCATTGTTCTTTATTCTCATATATATTGTGATGTCTTGAGAGGTCGGGATCAGCTTGTGAAGCGTGGGTGCACAAATGAAGACGACAAGCGGGTGTGTTCTAATTCAAAATAATATATATTTAGATTCTTTAAGCAAAAGGTAAACTTAATTCCAGCCGAAAGCCGCTACAAAACACAAACATAAGAATCTTCAGTGTTCTTCTGGTTCATTGTCTTTAACATAAAATAAAACTCTTTCTCTCTCCGTTCGCTCCTGTCCTCTCTCCAAACATTCTCTCCTTTGTCTCCACACACCAACCTGCCGGGTAATCAGGCCCCTCTCTTTCAGCTGGGCAGCAGCCTTGGCCCCGCCTGCCCTGCTGACTATGGGAATTGTAGTCTTTTACCCAGATGCCATGATGGGTTGTAGTCTTTGCTGCAACCACTGGGAGGGGATGTATCTCCCATTGATGACCCTCCCTCTGATGACATCACAATATTCTTCGATATATATTTATATTGTACATAGTAGTTACATGTTAAAGTTTTTGCTTAGTTTTTCTGTTCTACTTTGTTGTCTTTAATGTCCTTGTTTTTATATTTCTCTTGTTTATTTGTATAGTCTATGTATGTACGATGAGAGCAATGTGAAAACCGGAGTCAAATTCCTTGTATGCGTACGTATACATGGCCGATAAAGCTGATTCCTATTCTGAATCTGAGGATGCGAAACAAAAACAAAACGTTCTTCATTCGTCCAGCGAATTTAAAACTGTGACCTAGGTTCGTTAAAAAACAGCTGCCTTCGTGCCTCCTTCTCCGACGTGAGTCAGACGGAAAGGGCAACAAAGTGTCTGTGTCTCCTTACAAGCGAATTGAATTGCGTGGAATGACAGAGTTTCTTTTAAAAACAGTCAAGCTATGTTTCTGTGCCTCCTTACATCGACGCGAGTCAGGCGGTAAGGGCGGTGTGTTCAGGTGGGACAGAGAGTTTTAACAACTTGGTGGCATCCGGCTGTAAAACGAAAGTTACGAATGTAACTACGGTTCTATGAATCCTGGATGACCGCCAGAGGCAGTGTTTAACACTGGATATCTTCTGTCTCGCGCATGCGCAGGTCGAATATTTATATCAACAAAGTCACCTGTGACCTTGGATGACCCCCGTCGTCTATAAGTTCCGGTGTCATTCCGAGATCAGTCCTACGGAATCTTCTCGCAAGTTCACGGGATTCCGAGTGACCAAGAACTCTGGCGGTCATCCAGGATTCATAGAACCGTAGTTACATTCGTAACTTTCGTTCTATTTCATCCTTACTGACCGCCAGGGGCAGTGTTTAACACTGGATGACTTATACCAAAAGAGTCACGAGGAATTACAAGTACGTACCTCGTATAGCTCAGGCAGAGGAAGTTGGCCAAAGAACCCTCCCCAGTGGGTGAGGGGTGGCAACGTTCACTCTGTAGTGTCTGGTGAATGTGCTCGGTGATGCCCATGAGGCCGCAGCACATATATCCTCCACAGGCACACCTCTCAGGGCTGCCCATGACGTGGAGACACTCCTGGTAGAGTGGCCCCTCACTCCGGATGGTAGAGCACGGTCGCTCGCTTTGTATGAATAGGCAATAGCCTCCACTATCCAGTGGGACAGGCGCTGTTTTGAAAGGGCACAGCCCTTCTTAGGCCCACCATGACTGATAAAGAGCTGCTCCGACTGCCGTATGCAAGCAGTGGCTGTCACATAAGCTCTGAGGGCCCGCACTGGGCACAGTAGCCTTGACCTCTCCTCTCCCGATGGGGGATCAAACTGTGCGAGCTGGATGGGCTGGTTGGTATGGGAGCGTGTCAACACCTTTGGGGGAAACGCTGCATTAGGCCACAGAGTAACACCCGAGCCATCTGAGTTCCACCTCAGACATGATTCACTCACCGACAGGGCATGCAGCTCGCCTACACGTTTAGCTGAAGTGATGGCAAGGAGAAAAGACGTTTTGGTTGCCAGCCATCTCAGCTCTGCCTGTGCCAGGGGTTCAAAAGGAGGCAGGCATAGGGTGTCCAACACCAAATGTAGGTCCCATGTAGGGGCCTTCGGGACGTTCGGGGGACGTAACCGCAGATCACCTCTTAGGAAGAGGGACACCAGTTTGTGGCTCCCTACTGTGTCATTGTCAATTTTAGCATGGTGCCATGAAAGAGCAGCCACGTATACCCTCAGGGTAGAGGGAGACCGGCCCTTATCTAGGAGGGACTGCAGAAACTCAAGTCCAACAGGCACGGGGCACTGTACCGGGTCCTTGTTCTGAACCGCACACCAGTCAGAAAACAGCTTCCACCTGTTTTCGTACTGCAGACGGGTAGATGGTGCCCTGGCATTAAGGATAGTTTTTCTGACCGTTTCTGTGCAGCCAGTCAGCAGCTGGTCGGGCCCTCCAGGGGCCAGACCCATAGTTGGAGGCGACTGGGATCGGGATGCCAAATCTGACCTCCCAGTTGCGACAGGAGGTCCCTCCTGTCGGGGAGGCGCCAGGGTGTCCTGCAGCAGAGTCTGTGCAGTAGGGAGAACCAAATCCTGGCTGGCCATAAGGGGGCCACTAGCAAAAGTCTGTGGCCCTGTTGTTGAACTCTAAGAAGCGTTTGCAAGATCAGGGGGAACGGTGGAAAGGCATAAAGAAGCCCTGCTGGCCACGTGTGAGCCAGGGCATCCTGACCCAGAGGACTGGTCCTCTCCGTCAGGGAGAACCAGTGGGGACAGTGGGTCGACATCTCCGAGGCAAAGAGATCCACCTCTGCCCTGCCGAAGAGACCCCAAATGTTCTGTACTACCTCTGGATGAAGCCGCCACTCCCCCGGTGGAGGCTTGTGACGGGACAGGAAATCTGCGACCTGGTTCCGTTCTCCTGGTAAGTACATTGCCCGAAGGCTGGTAAAGCGAGGGGCAGCCCAAGTCAGAAGGGCATGGGATACCCGTAGCAACTCTGCAGATCTGGTGCCCCCTTGATGGTTTATGTGAAAAACCGCAGGGGTGTTGTCTGACCGGACAAGCACATGCTTTCCCCTCAAGTATGGCAGAAAATGTTTGAGCGCTAGGTGCACGGCCCGTAGCTCCAGAACATTGATATGCTTTGTGTGGTCTTGAGCAGACCACTGCCCCCGAGCAGTCCTGTTCTGCCACACTGCACCCCATCCTGAGAGGCAGGCATCTGTCGTGACCACCTCCCGGCGGAATGGGACCGAACCCATGGGGACACCGTTTGCCAGGTATGCTCTCTCCCTCCATGGGGATAGAGCGAGTAGGCACTGTTCCGATACTGCTATTGCCCTGCGTCTGTGCCGCTTGGCATCCAAGTGAAGGCTGTTCAGCCATCTCTGCAGGGGGCACAGTGACAGCAACCCTAAGGGAACTGAGGCAGCTGTCAGTTTGCCCAATAGGCGGAGAAAGAGAATGTAGGGCAACCGCCTGCCCCCTCGGAAGGGAGAGAGGCTGTGGAGGATGTTGTCCACACGCTGGGGTGACGGACAGGCACTCATAGTGACTGTGTCCAGAGCCAGACCAATGAAGGTTATGCTCTGAGAAGAGCTCAGGGAGCTCTTCTCCCTGTTCACCCTGAGGCCCAAACGGGCCACGTGAGAAAGAAGGCGAGCAGTGTCCTGTGCCGCCTGAAGCCGGGATGGCGCACAGATCAGCCAATCGTCCAAGTACGGCAGTATTTTCATGCCCTGTGATTGCAGGGGAGAAAGGGCGGCATCAACACACCTCGTGAACACCCGTGGGGAGAGGGATAGTCCGAATGGGAGCACCCTGAACTGGAAGTGACTGCCTCGAAAGGCGAATCGAAGAAACTGCCTGTGGTGAGGCACAATGGGAACATGGAAATAGGCATCCTTCAGGTCGACAGACGTGAACCACTCTCCCCTGGTAACAGCCCGAAGGACGTCTGCTGTGCTCAGCATGTGAAACGGTAACACCTTCAGGAACTTGTTGAGTCCCCTCAGGTCTAGGATTGGGCGCAGTCCGCCGCCTTTCTTTTTTACAAGGAAGTATGGTGAGTAGAACCCCCCGGGTTGTGACAGGGGGTCCACCCTCTCGATTGCACCCTTGGCCAGGAGCACGACTAACTCTTGGTTCAGGGCTAGGGATTTTGCCGGATCGGTGATGCTGGTCATTTTGACCCGGCTGGAGGTTGGGGGCCGGCATCGGAATTGAAGCTTGTACCCCTGGGTTAGGGTGGACACCACCCAGGGGTCCAAAGTATGAGCTGCCCAGTAGCTGATGTGCTGCTGGGAGAAAGAACCGCCGGCCGGCCAGGAGACATCATCTCCTGAGCCCCCTGCCTCTTGAGGCTCTGGGGGGGCGACTGGTAGTCCCCAAGTCCGGAGGTTGTCTGGGGGGGACGTAAGTACGGTTGTATGGGTAGCGGGCCGGCCTCTCAGCGGGACGCTGAGGCCTGGGGCGGCTACTGGGGCGAGCTGGGGGCTGAAAATGGCCTCTGGGGGGCGAAGTGGGAGCCCTAGGTCTGCGGGGTGCAGGCATGTCCCTGCGAAGACCAGAGAACTGCTGCCTGGTCTGGCTAGCTTCAACAGTCCGCTGAAGCGCCTGTACAGCAGCTGACCCGAACAGCTCACCAGGTTCAACTGGAATAGTACGGAGGGTCCTCCTACATGCCTCAGATAGGGGTGACTGCGCCAGCCAAACCTGGCGGCGAGTCTGGACCAGGGTGGACATCAGCCGTCCAAGTTCTCTAGACATTAGCGCAAAAGCCTGCAGTGAGGCATCACTGAGGCTGGTGGTGGAAGCGTCGGAAGTAGCCTGCTGCAGAGAGGCTGAGAGGGCAAGCATGAGGTGGGAGAGGGAGTTGCCAATATGACCCATGCGCGCTGCTGTGTCATAAGCCCTGGATAACATGTCATCCGTGACCCGACATTGGGGTCGAGGGCACCTGGCATTGGGCCTCAGGGTCTCCTCAGGGGAAACTATGAGGGACGCAATAGTCGGCTCAACGGCCGGCATACGGGCGAGGCCAAACTTTGCCGCGTCCTGCATGGTCGCCAGGGTTCGTCCGTCCGATGTAAGACGGGACAGAGTCCCGGTGTCTCTCCAGCATGCATGCAGCTCCCTCAGATATTCGTCGGAGGGAGGAACAGCAAAGGTGGTGGGGGCGGAAACGCGCCTGAAGAAGGCACTCGCAGGAGGGGGTTCCGGCTGCTGTGTGTCTAACTGCAGGCGTGCCAGCGCCATGCGCATGACAAATCCCATGGAGCTATCGACTGCCCCTTCCGAAGAGCCCTGAGCTGAGGGACGGGAGCCAGTCCCAGAAGCCTGGGAGGTCCGCCCTTCACTGTACTCAGTAAAGAGATTGGCTGACGCTGCCAGTGAAAGAACGTCCTCTTCTGAGCCAAGCTCAGCCACGGGTGGATCTGTTGCTTCAACACCCCCTGCACTAGGGTGGAGGGTCAGGAGAAGAGACTTCATTTGAGCTAGCTCAGTGGTCAGCAGATCCACTCTAGAAGACAGCCCGCTGGACTTAGCCCTCTTGGGGGGAGCCCCTGCGGCTTCTGCGGCCCTGCGCTTGGTAGGTTGGGCTGGATTCACCTGCCCTGACAGGGGGAGGTTGACCACACCCATCAGGTGTTCGGCCTCGGTGAGCCTAGCAGCCCTTACTGCTCGAGGCATGATGCCACAGTTCATGCATGGGTTCTCCGAGAGGCCTTCCCTCAGATGCTCGAGGCCAAGGCAAGCGGGGCAGAGGTCATGGCCATCCTCAGGCTGAAGAGGAGCCATACAGGTCCTACAGCCAGGAAAGTCAAACATGGCCGATCCTCTAGGTCAGTCTGAGCGGGACGCTCTGCTGAACGTTGTGAGAACAGGCAGGGAACAGTCAGTGAGAGGGGAGCGAGAACACTCTCTTCACTAGGATAGTTGCTGCAGATATTGGTGTCCCACCAGTTAGCGTGAGCGAGAGCACTCTGCCACTGTGAAAACAGGTCAAAACGGTCCTTACAGTGAGAGGGGAGCGAGGACACTCTCTTCACTAGGATAATTGCTGCAGATATTGGTGTCCCACCAGTTAGCTTGAGCGAGAGCACTCTGCTACTGTGGAAACCGGCAAAAAAAAGAGAACACAGTCTTTACAGTGAGAGGGGAGCGAGGACACTCTCTTCACTAGGATAGTTTGCTGCAGATATTGGTGTCCCACCAGTTAGCGTGAGCGAGAGCACTCTGCCACTGTGAAAACAGGCCAAAACAGTCCTTACAGTGAGAGGGGAGCGAGGACACTCTCTTCACTAGGATAATTGCTGCAGATGTTGGTGTCCCACCAGTTAGCCTGAGCGAGGGCACTCTGCTAACTGTGATAGCTGTAATGTTTACAAAAAATACAATGGACACAATCCGAGTATTAGCGTAGTCTAGTTCGCCAGAGCGGGGACGCTCTGTTAACTGATAGCCGTGTAAGGAGTCAACGAGCACAATGTCAACGTCGATCTAGTCTAGTTAGCATCACACCAAGTTAGCTTGAGCGGAAACACTCCACTAACTGTGAAGGGCGGCCCGACAGCGTAACTCTACGCTCACGTTAGCACGCCACTTGATTAGCTAGAGCGGAAGCGCTCTGTAAACCGTGACAAAAACGAACAATGGTTATAGACAAACAATGTTAGTCGATCTCACCGATTGCTGTCTTCGCGATTTTGGTGGCCCCTGTCAGATTGAGTCCGGGGCTCGATCCGCACGGCGAAACACGCCGTTCCCTCCTAAGAGGGACAGCTTGTCGCAGCCTTTGGAGGGCGAAGATCCGCAACTCCGACCGTGGTCACAAGGCTACCTGCGACAAACTCTAATATGTCTGATCGTAGACAAAGTATTTTTTTTTTTTCGTTTAAGTTTCTACTACCATGGTAGGTAACCTGCGTAGCGAGAAGATGAAAAAGGACTGATCTCGGAATGACACCGGAACTTATAGACGACGGGGGTCATCCGAGGTCACAGGTGACTTTGTTGATATAAATATTCGACCTGCGCATGCGCGAGACAGAAGATATCCAGTGTTAAACACTGCCTCTGGCGGTCAGTAAGGATGAAATAGAACCGGAAGTCGGCATCCCCGGCCTCGTCCAATGAGGGCAGCGCTGAGTTTGGTCAACAAACTACCTCAGAATTTCACATGTAGGTGTGAAACTGTTTATTGGGGCTTTGGCTGCTATCTTCAACTGAGATCAGGCTGCAGACTTGCCTGCAGGCCCAGCTCAGATCACTTTGCTTAAGAGCACATGGTCAGAGCCAATTTATCTTTTGAGGGCTGCAGACAAGGGGGAGTTGATTGGCCAGTGTAGTGTTCTATCATGCCGCACTGCAACACCTACAGGAAAGTAGCAGCAGCAGTAGTTGAGACCTGTGTGGTAAATATCAAATGGTATGGAAGGAATTGTAATTCCGCACAATAAGTTGCCACTCTTGTAGCTCATCATGGTTCACTTAATGGCCTCTGATGTTACAGTTCCAACAACTTCTCTGATCAAAAAAGGAAATGTATTAACAGTATTGACACATTTTATACACAAAGAGATGCAGACCAGCGATGCATTGTGAAATATGATTTGACATGGACAAAAACATCAAACCTAGTTGGCTTGTTGAGCAAAGACTGACAATAATATAACTAGTGGGAGAGCAACTTAGTAATCAATGACTGAACGAATCAGTCAGTAGGCAACATACAAAACTAGATCTGATTAGATCCAAATATATACAGACATCTTCCATGAGGCTTTGTGTGTCACAAGCATTGTAGACTTGATTTAGACAAGTCCTCCAAAGGCTCCATATTAGTTGGAAACTGTTCAGTGATTGTTTGTTTTTAGAGGGGGCTAAACCTTTGTTCCAATTGTAAAAGTAACCAATATTAACTAAAAGAGGCAAAGCCTAAAGTTAAACTAAAAAGAAAAGCTTCATTTTTATCATCACATACAATCATTTACAGCACAACGTTGTGAAATTCAACCTCAAGGCCACTTCAACATGCGGACAGGAGGAGCCGGGAACCTTGTGATTAAACCCGCTCTGCTCCCTGAGCCACAACCACCTCATTTCTTATCTCAGTTTGGTGTATCCCAAAAGTGTAAGTGCTATAATAATTCTGTGAAAGAATCAAAATGCTCAATCCATAGAGAAATACACACAGCTCGTATTCAGACACTGTGCCTTTAAACGAGTTGTCAGGATCTGTGATATCACATCTACACAATATAAAGACCATTTAACAGTTTTAAACATTAACATTCTAAGTTGGTCATACTTTATTACATCAGCTGACAGAAAGTAAACGTGGACCCAAGCTGTTGCCTAACAACAGTTCTTCCATTAAAATGAGCTAAAACGGAGCATTTCAGAGGGTGAATACAGAGATATCCAGACAGACAGTAACAGTAACATGTAAAAACCCCAAATACAAGTATGAACCTGGAAATGAGCATGATATGTGTCCTTTAAGTCTGTGTAATAGAAAAAAATCATTTCAAAATTGTACACAACGCCATATGTTTGATTCAGACTCTCCTCTGTGGCTCAAGTGCAAATAGAGACTGGTAGTCTCAGTCATTGGCTGTGGTCTTGCTGTTTAATATGTAAATTACATTATAGGGCAGGGAATGAAACAAATCTAGAAAGTGATCCAATGTACATGCTCCTCGGGATACCAAAATAATAATAATACTGATAAATATAACGGGATCATTTATGACAACATTCTGTGCAAGAAATACTATGTAACAATGTTTTATTTGTGTTAATAAACCTCACACAGGACCTGATGAAATATAATTATGGGATGACAAAAAAGAGAAAAAAGTACCCTTCTTTAGGCAAAAAGGAAAATGTCCCTATTCTGTAAAGAAATGACTACTAACACTATTCTACGACCTGGCACCTGGTAAAAAGATGTGGCCTTGAAAATGCTCCCCACTCTCTCCCACTGCTGTGTGTTACAGGCAGGTTGGCTCACTACCTGTAGTGTGGCAGTCAGAGCCTGGGGCTGCAGTGACCACAGTGGAGACAAACGAGAGGCGGTAAGTAGGTCAAGGCCCGCTTCTGGATTCAGACTGATGTGTCTCACCACTAACCTAGAGAACTGTGAGAGCAAAGGCCAGAAAGACTGGAAGACACCACAGTGTCCTCACTGTAAATAAAGGGTATTCAATTCAAATTCAGCGAGGTCCAGTTAGAGACAATTTCCTCATAAAAGGTTCGGAGCATCACAATAATGTCTAACTAGGATTTAGTCCCATATATGTTGAATTAGCCAACAGTTGTATTAACGTCTGTATGTAATCAACAACTGACTGTCAAATCAAATAAAGAAAGTTATATATATATATATTCTCAGTTTTCAAATTAAAATGAATGAATTATAGGTACTCTAATAATAAATAAAAGTTCTTCTCTCATTTCAAGTAAAATAAGGGCTGGATTATAAAAACAAATACATAACAGAAAGCTTTAGAAAAATGAGACTCTTAAAATAAAGTTAATTCAGGTGTGAAGTGATCAAAAAAGCCACGATATCCATATTCTTCTTATCTTCTAATAAGAGAAATGTGTGTGCCGGGACTTTCTCTGTGGTTAATAAACCACTTGTTTCAGCTCCATTCCTCTCTGTTCACATCATTGTTGGACAGTGAATTAAAGCGTTAGGATTCTGATCATATTGGGCTCTTAGGTTTTTTTTATCTTCATTTCAGATGTGAGTGGGTACGTTTGCTCAAAAGATGTGTGCTTTGTCTCATTGTGGCGCTTCACATTACCGCTTTTAATAATGGTCACTATCTCTGAACATGTGAGACATCCTGGTTTTAAACTGCCCGTGGGGAGAATGAACCTATAAGACTCTGGTCTCACTGTGTTTATTTCTCTTTTTGGAGAACACCATGTGAAATAACTTCTCTGACTCACGTACTTCTCTGACTGTTGGGTCTCTCTCCAGTGTGTGTAGTCATATTTAGCATCTTATTGCAATTATTCATCTGGTATAACTATTACCTGTAGGCAGAACAACGGCAGAGAGAAAAATATAAATAAAATGTTCAAACGGCAAACTACAGGTCGTGAATGAGGTGTAGTGGCGTAAATGTGATGCAGAGAAACCCTGTATGGTATTTCATTTCCCAGTCTGTCTGTTTTAAATACTCACCTTCAGACTGTAATAGAAGACATCATGATTAAAGCGTAGGACAAATGAAAAAATATCATTCACTGAAGCCATGATCACTGGAAAGTCTGGGTGTGACCCCTCTTATAAATGTTCCTTAGTTACCACCAGTTTGCACTGATATTTGTGAAATGGACTGTTTTTACTATGAGGCAAATTTACCTCATCTAAATATGTGCAAATAACACAGGAGCACTGACACGCTGTTTACTTGGCGCTGCAGTTCAGGGTGCACTTATCTTTGTCTTATTTGTGCAGGTTTAACAGCCTCATAAGCCGTGCAATCTTTTTGTGAATTGGGCTCTTGGAATTTGGACACTAATTAAATGCATAGCTACTATCTAATAAAGTAAAGTATAGTAAATATAGAGTGGCTTCAGACACATCCAGGGGCGGACTGGGGGAAAAAAGTGTCCCGGGAGTTACTGTGTCAGACCGGCCCACTCGGTATTTTTTCTCTCGCATTGATGCATAGTTTATCACGCGTTAATACATGGAGCAGACATTTGTATCACAGTGTTTTTAGTGTATAGGTTAAGGACTGTGGTCTTTATAGCATTTTGATTCTTTGAAGACATCATAAAGATATTTAACTTTCACATCTGACATTACAAGAGCTCTGCTCTGTGATGTCTTTCCTTGTCTCTCCCCCCTGTGTCACGGTGTGGCTACATCGCACTGGTGAAATCAGAATACCCTTATTTGATTGGCTAAACTGCATCACGTGACGTGATTTACAACGCATTGGTCTGTGTTTTTTTTCTGCAAGTGTTGAGTAGGCTAGAGCAGTGGTCCCCAACCTCCTGATAGATGTTTTATTTTGAAAAATGACCGGATTCTCTCCCAATTTCATCCGCCTGTGGCTCTTGACACATGTCAAGACGCTTGTCTCGGTCACGTGATACGTTAATTAAGCACACAAGTTAGCGAAAATGAGTAAAACACTTTTGGAGAGCTTCTTTGCAAAGGGGAAAAGCCCACTAAGGAGACAGAAGAAGAGCCTACAACTTCCAAGTAAAAGAAAGCTTCATTTAACAGACAATATCAGGAGTCTAATTAAATATCAGGAGTAATTCTGACGCGCCAAACCCACTCTGCATAATATGTGACGACAGAGGAAGAGGAAGATCAGCTGCTGGAGATTGTAAATGACGGTGGCCTTAAAAGTATGTTTGAGACAACAACTCTGCTGGTGTTTAGGATTGACATTTAATAACACCTAAAACAAAGTTAGACTGACGGAAGAGATTAGATGAGTAAAGAAGTTGGAAACCATGAGTGTGAGTACAGATCGCGAGGAGTAGTATAAATCTCAGTCAGTGATTACTGACTCTGGGTATTTAGGTATTAGAGTAAATTTAACGTGATCCGTGAAGCATAGAATATAGCCAGGGCCGGCGATGTCAGAGGGAGGGCCGGTTGGTGATGGAGGTGGGCCGGTATTGGACCATCCAAACCCCTTCGGCCTACCGGGGATTTCCCCGGTATCCCCGATGGCCAGTCCGCCCCTGGACACAGCCCAGGACATGCATCTGTTCAATTATAGATGTGAAAATAACACCACAGCACCACCACAACACCTAAAATGATGATCAGCAAGTGTCACGGGGTGTGGTGGTGTGGTGTGGTGTGGTGTGGTGGTGGTGGTGGTGGTGGTGGACCCAAATGCAAACATAGACCACGGAGTAAATGACACACACACACACACACGGCCTGACTGTGACAGTAAGTGTCCAAAATCTCTATTTACTGCTCGCTCACTATTGAGTGTCTGTAGGGAGAAATGAATGAGTGAACGATGTGAACGTGATTTGGGACTTGACTAGATGCACCCTTGGTACTTCGCCATGTAACCATGGTGACAATAAGAGTTCATGGGGTGTAGGGGTGAATCCTAATTGTCTGCACATATGTTCCTCCTGTCCTCATGACCCCATCCTTCCAGTTGGGCACAAAGGACTAAGAGTGAGGATGAAAATGCTTCATCTCCCTTCCACTCATACTGTATTCTCCTGTGCTGTGCACTGGAGTGTGCTCCTCAGTCTGACATGGCGCTCTAGTTTTACCATTAGCTGTGTTTGTGCACTGTTTCCAGAGGCTACAGTTTCACTTCACAGCACACATGGGACTGCTATTTGGTCATAAACATTTGCTGTTCACAGCACGCACTTAAAAAAAGAATCTTGTTCAAAACAATCTGTAAGTTATTAACATTGCACTGGATTGATATACTTCATAAATCCACCAGCAGTTCAGAGGGAGCAATGTTACGTTCATAAACTATAGGATTCTTTTTAACGCCACTTAAGTAGTGCTGGCCGGTATGACCAAAAATGTGTATCACAGCGGTTTCACGGTATATCACGGTATTTTCTTTTTCCTTGACTGTGTTCTTATATAGGTTTATAGTGGCTTACTCTACTGTCAGGAGTACATAGAATATAAAAACATGTTAATGTCATCATGTATAAAGGTTTAGGGTGTGCTCGTTTGTTCCTATAATGTTTGATAGCAGTTTGGCTGAAGTATTGTCTCCCCGGTGAGACGTACCTTGAATCCAGTGTTTTAATCATTGCTCTGAGTCTTTCTCGACTGTCTGTAGCGGACCATGTCCTCGCATAGCTGGGTCGTTATTGCGTTGGTAATGTCGCTCCACCGCTTGCTTTTCTTGTCATATGCTGCTTCGAGCTAATGCCTCTTCAAGCGATATGTGACCCTTTGGCTTCACTGTTTCACTCGCGCTAACGTTACTGGTTGACGGCCTTAATCACACTCTTGGTATTCCAACTCACGTTTTCTGCTGAGGTGATGGAGTAAGTTGCTCGTGTTACCACCAGCGGCAACAAGAGTGGCTCGACAAACTCGCAAAACGTCGGACTTTTTAAAACCAAAACACTTCCAAACAGCAGACCCAGCTCCTCTCTTGGGCACAGACTCTATCGGTGCATCTCCGGTCTCTCTTTGTTCATCCTGCATCGCTCTGTTCTGTTCTTTAATGTAACGTTACTGTAGCGACGGAGCCTCTCGCTGTTAACAGACTGTTGTGCTAGCTGGCTAGCTAGTGAGCTGTACCCAGCATGCCGTTCGGCGGTGTAATTTTATAAATGTACAATTATTAGTGTTACAAATTGTTTATTTGTGATAAACTGTTGTGTCGTGGTGTTTTGCTCTGTTAAAGAGCGTTAGTTGTGGGTTATTAATTGTTGTGTTATAAAGTTATAACCATGATTAGAGGTCCCTCTCAATACACTTAAGACAACTAGCTCCGACCGCAGCGCTCTTAGTGGCGAACAATATATTTAGCTTCCTGTTGAAGAGTGACAGCAGTAGTTTCGGCTATGCACCGGTATGACGGTGTGTGAAAAATTCATATCATACGGGAAATTAAAACCGGAACCGGTATACCGCCCAGCACTACTCTTAAGTAGTATGAGTCGTGAGAGACGTTCTTTTTATCGTTGTGTTGTATCGTATCTCACTGCCCGCCCCAGATCCACTCTTTATGTGAACCAGGTAGAAGCAGGTAGAGGTTTGCTGTTCATAAATTGGCGCATCTTCAATCATTGTCATCAAAAACTTTTTTTACATCAGAGAAAATAGTTCAGAAAATACTTCTCATCAATCATATTGCAACCCTGTCTCCTACAAAATGACAATCACATACAACTAAACTGAAACGAAGGAAACATTTTCTTCTGGAACCAAATTAAAAATCAAAACTTAAACTAAAACTCAAAACTACTTGATTAGTATAATAAAACATCATGGTTTGGCTTAAAATGAGAACGATTGTTATATTTATATAATGGATGTAAATTAAAATGAGTCAATGTTGACTTTTGGTTGACATGAGACCCGATCAGCAGTCACCTGGGTGAAAGTCCTGCGTTTGTTTGGACTTCAGTATGAATATAACCCAATTGTGATTAGTAAAAAAAAAAAAAAAAAATCGTAGTCCAGAAGAAAATATGTTTCCCTCTAAACGTAATTGAAATGCAATTGGCAATGCATTTTCATTGTGTGGGAACGTAATTGCTGGAGACCAGCTAGCGAATTACGCCGTGATTTTCCAGTTATCCTGGCTAAATTGAGCCGTTACCATGGAGATTCATTGTGTGAGGCTAGCCTGCTCCCGACAGGCTAACAGCAGGCTAGATCAATCACCAATTACCAACCAAACCAACGTGTTTAGTGTTATTCCTTGTTCAAATGTATATTTGCCTAACCCTATGGTACAATGTCAGTTAAGGACTGATATTTTAGAATTGTGAGCATCTTTATTTGATATTCATTGTTAGTTATATTGTTTTTAAGAAGACTGCTGTCTGAATGGTTTGAGGTTGATGAATATATTATTGCAGTGCATTGTGGAGATGATGATTAGAAATGGCTGATTAAGTTGCAAAGGCCCAGTTCACTACACCAATGGTTTTGGATTGTAGTGGGAGCACTGGGGTGTCAGGTGGGTCTGTGTGGAAACGGCAAATGGTTTGCATGGCACACACGCTTTGGCAGAATTTGTCTTTGGGCCCCATGAAGGTGTGTATATACTAATATATATATATATTGCAACGTCATGAGAAGTCACTAGGGTGGGTGGTGCAAGTTAATTAACAAAAACAGGCAAAAATCAAAGGTCACGTTTTATTCTTATTTTGCTCGTCAACTCAGGTACGTCTCTTTATCAAACAAAAGTCCAAAACAAACAAAAAGCTTGCAAGCAGAAATAATGGTTCATTAAGCCGAACAGTATTAGACAAAAAAAACTCAACTTAGAGTGTCCTCGGCTTTTCAGAGGCAACCGGGTCTTCTTCCTTTCAATCCGTCCTCCGTCTGGTTCGGTACTTTACTCTACGCAGTTCTCCGGGCTCCCTCCAGCCGTGTCCTCTCCTCTCTCCTCTCCTCCTGCAGCTCTCCAGTCCTGTATTAATCAGGTGACTTAAATACCCACACCTGGGTGAGTGGCGAGGCCTTCTGGGAGCTGTAGTTCGTGCCTCGGCGGCCATTTTTTGACGTGGCTGCTGATCATTAAAGGGGATGTAGCACCAATCTACCACCTGGCCCCTTGTGATGCCACAATATATACAAACATCGTTCACATTCGTTTTTTAAGTACACATGTATTGATGTAGGGAGGTTTAATATTGGACATACAGAATATGTATGACTGTGATATTCTGCAAAGTTATAGTCAACAGTTGTTTTTTATCCACCTACAACCCTCAGAGGGTTTGATATGAATGTATTATTAGCAGTGTTTTGCTGTCATCTACTGTGTATAGGTCCCATATCTATCTCCATGCTATGTAAAGCAGCAGACCCTGCACATATCTTGCACATATCTTCCAAAGGTTGCCAATATCAGTGCTGCAGGAAGATCCTGGCTGGGTGACCTGATGTCCTTTTAACTCTAAAAAATGTGTCTGTATTTGTGCTTTTTTGTGTTGTCAGAGAACAAGAGAGAGCAACATCCTCAGATCTTGCAGGGACTCTGTGTTTTGCTAAAAGATGCTCGAGCAGGTTAACAGATGCTCATGCAGTCTTATCAGACAGAACAAAATGGACTTACAGCATTCACATTTCAAAGCAAAGTATCTTTATTGTCTCTTTTCAGTTATCACACTTTGTTTCACACACTGAAAAGTCCTGATCATCTGCAGTAATCAGAACACATAAAGCCCTTTCAAATTGGAGATTACAAATCTAGTTGGCACCCAAGTAACTGCACTCTATCACAGGCTGACAGAGCCTCTAATGTCGACCACTCAAAACCCACAAAATACACAAAATAGACCAGCACTGCTCTTTTGTTGAGGTTCATGGTCCCATATTCTTCAAGACAATTGAAGTTAGCAGTGAGGAAGATTTAGCTTATATGAGAAGGGGCATTCCCATTCTAAAAGTGAAAAACAGGGCAACAATTACTAAAACAGCAAATTGGCCTTTGACAATGAACTGACCAATTAACACCTAGATTAGAGTATGTCAAAAGTCCCATGTAATGTCTTCATCAGACATATTCTGAGGGGAAATATGGGGCAACTGATGATCGATACACAGACAATAGATATGAATGTTCCTTGTCATCAGATTGAAACATTCAATTTCATGAAGACAACATAAATAGAGATACTTCCATATACTGCTAAAAGGTTACGTAAATCAGCTCATCATATCTGAACACGGGCTGCACGGTGGTGTAGTGGCTAGCACTCTCTCCTCACAGCTAGAGGTGCCGGGTTCGATCCCCGATCCCGGGTTCGATCCCCGATCCCGGGCAATCCTTCTGTGTGGAGTTTGCACGTTCTCCCCGTGGCAGCGTGGCTTCCTCCCACAGTCCAAAGAAATGCAGCTTAAGTTATTTGGAGAATTGAAATTACACATAGGTGTAAATATTTGTCTGTCTCTATATGTGTCCTGCGATAAACTGGCGACTTGTCCAGGGTGTACCCTGCCTTTGCCCAATGTCAGCTGGGATCGGCTCCAGCGCCCCGCGACCCTGAATAGGATAAGCGGTTTGGATAATGGAATGGAATATCTGAAACCATATGGATTATCACCCTTGGTGCCATGAACACCATAAAAATATACAGTGGAAAAATATGGAAATAGTGTCTATGTGCCGTAAACCCATAACGTTTTGATAATACCCTCCAACCTTTTTATCAAATCTCTATCAAGAAACCTGTGAGAGGAAATGACTTCAATGTATGCCTTAATGACAGCCATGGACCTGATCAAGAGCACGATTTCTAATTTAAAGATTATTGTGGATGGGAATTCAAATTCAATCCTTGGAGATATTTGAAGCCAACAGACAGTATAGTGGCTATTGTTCATCTTAAGGCACTTCTGGCTTCAGCTTTTGGTCGTGGTGGTGGCTCCTTTGGTACAACCGCATGTTATGCTATCTCTATTTGGCATCCCTTTATTAAATAGGCAGCTACAATATAAATCTACTTGTGTATAAAGCATAATATCATCTATATGGTGCTAATTCAGGTCTACAGTATCTAGTGGCCTGCATGTTGTGCACAACACTGAACCAAATGTAATTTGACAGGAAGCAAAGCAATAATTGTGATGGAAATGTTTGATGTTTACATTTTTGATGCACAGTATATAAAAAGTAACAAAGTACATTTGCTCAAGTACTGTAGTACAATTTCAAGGTACTTGTACTGGTCATTACTATCATTAATAAATGTTAAATTGATAGTCAATTAAACTTTAGTTAATAGTTATTTTACTGTTAACAAACCATGAAATGGTAATTATTGAAGTTCACTGATTATTAGTAAGGTTAGTCAGATTTGAATACAATCATCGCCACAAGGCTTTACAACAAACTGCTTCAGCTGGCTTCCACCAGCTCTATGTCTCTGTGTCTCTGTGTCTCTGTCTCTGTGTCTCTGTCTCTATGTCTCTGTCTCTATGTCTCTGTGTCTCTGTGTCTCTATGTCTCTGTGTCTGTGTGTCTCTGTGTCTCTGTCTCTATGTCTCTGTGTCTGTGTGTCTCTGTGTCTCTGTCTCTATGTCTCTGTGTCTCTGTGTCTCTGTGTCTCTGTCTCTGTGTCTCTGTCTCTATGTCTCTGTGTCTGTGTGTCTCTGTGTCTCTGTCTCTATGTCTCTGTGTCTCTGTGTCTCTGTGTCTCTGTCTCTGTGTCTCTGTCTCTATGTCTCTGTGTCTGTGTGTCTCTGTGTCTCTGTCTCTATGTCTCTGTGTCTCTGTGTCTCTGTGTCTCTGTCTCTGTGTCTCTGTCTCTATGTCTCTGTGTCTCTGTCTCTGTGTCTCTGTCTCTATGTCTCTGTGTCTGTGTGTCTCTGTGTCTCTGTCTCTATGTCTCTGTGTCTGTGTGTCTCTGTCTCTCTGTCTCTGTGTCTCTCTGTCTCTATGTCTCTCTGTGTCTGTGTCTCTATGTCTCTATGTCTCTGTGTCTCTGTGTCTGTGTCTCTGTGTCTCTGTCTCTGTGTCTCTGTCTCTGTGTCTCTGTCTCTGTGTCTCTATGTCTTTATATCTCTGTGTCTCTGTGTCTCTGTGTCTCTATGTCTTTATATCTCTGTGTCTCTGTGTCTCTCTGTCTCTATGTCCCTCTGTGTCTCTGTGTCTGTGTCTCTATGTCTCTATGTCTCTGTGTCTCTGTGTCTCTGTCTCTATGTCTCTCTGTCTCTGTGTCTTTGTGTCTCTGTGTCTCTATGTCTCTATGTCTCTGGGTCTCTATGTCTCTGTGTCTCTGTGTCTCTATGTCTCTGTGTCTCTGTGTCTCTGTGTCTGTGTCTCTATGTCTCTATGTCTCTGTGTCTCTATGTCTCTATGTCTCTATGTCTCTGGGTCTCTATGTCTCTGTGTCTCTGTGTCTGTGTCTCTGTGTCTCTGTGTCTCTGTGTCTGTGTCTCTATGTCTCTGTGTCTCTGTGTCTCTGTGTCTGTGTCTCTATGTCTCTATGTCTCTGTGTCTCTATGTCTCTATGTCTCTATGTCTCTGGGTCTCTGTGTCTCTGTGTCTGTGTCTCTGTGTCTCTGTGTCTGTGTCTCTATGTCTCTATGTCTCTATGTCTCTATGTCTCTATGTCTTTATGTCTCTGTGTCTCTATGTCTCTATGTCTTTATGTCTCTGTGTCTCTATGTCTCTCTGTGTCTGTGTCTCTCTGTCTCTATGTCTCTATGTCTTTATGTCTCTATGTCTCTATGTCTCTGGGTCTTGGACGTCTTTCTGGGTAAAACAAAGATTGTCAAAATTAGCAATAGATTTTCAAACTCTTCAACCATCAGCACTTCATACACCAGTGATTGCATTTCACACACAAATGAATACGTTTGCTGATGATACAGCTCTTTGGGGAATGAGTTCCTGTAATGATGACAGCTTACGGGAACAACGTCTCCTGTCTGATTGACCGGTGCAGCAATAACAATCTGCAACTGAATATCAACAAAACTAAAGAGTTTGAGTTGGACTCCTGTAAAGAATTAGGGAGATAGTACCGCTGGTCATCAACAACCAGGTAGTAGAGAGAGTGGATCATTTCAAATTCCTCAGGACTACAATCTCCTCCTCCCTGACATGGGGACACATCTGTACCAACATCCAGAAGAAAACCAAAGACTGTTCTTTTTAAGACAGCTTATGAGATTTGGGGTGTCAAAGGTTGCAATGTTACAGTTCTCCAGAGCAGTAATAGAAGGGGTGCTCACCTTCTCAATAACTGTATGGTACGGCAATGTTACAGTTCTCCAGAGCAGTAATAGAAGGGGTGCTCACCTTCTCAATAACTGTATGGTACGGCAATGTTACAGCCCACGAGAAAAAGACTGATGGACAGAATCAGCGCACAGCTTAAAAAATAATTGTCTGTGTACTCACCACCATGTCTGAGCTATTCCACATCCGCATCCAGTGGAAATGTTTGAGCATTTCATAGGGCGCTACACACCATTTTATTTAACTTACTTTACCTGCTCACCTGACCCTATCCCCACCCACTTTTTCAAGACAAGGAATGAAGTGATAGCGATTGTAAATCACTGTCTGACCAGCTACTGTGAAACCTCTCCGAATAAAAGAACCTGGATCCTTTACTGCTAAACAATCTCGGACCAGACCTTTGTGTTCAACAACTAAATGATTACCTAGATTTTGGCTCACAGCACTGAGACAGCACTAGTTATAGTAGCTAATGACCTCAGAATGAGCATGGATGACAAGAATCTCTCAGTATAGTGTTTTTAGACTTAAGCGCTGCTTTCGATACAGTCCATCAGCACATCCTCATTACAGACTACAGGAGTGTATTGGTCTCTCCCGCTCAGTTTTCGATTGTTTTAGGAAGTAGCTGTCTCCGTTGGTAACCACTCCTCGGCTAACATGCAGGTTTCCTCAAGGCTCCGTTCTGTGACCTGTGTTGTTTAGTCTCTACATGCTGCTTCTGGGAAATGTCATTAGAGAAAACATGATTCATTTTCATAGCTATGCCCATGATCACTCAAATGACATCAGCCCTATTGATACAATTAGTTCAATGCATTGATCATATCAAATGGTGGATGTCACATCATTTCTTGCAACTGAACAAAGATAAGACCGAAGTTATCGATAGAGAGAATCATCAGAGCAAAGCTCCAGAGAGAGATGCTGTGCCCATATTCAAACATCTTGTTGTTCTTCCAGACCCTGATTTGAATTTTGAATGTCACATCAATAATCTGACTAAACTGCCATTTACCACCTTAGAAATACTGTTAAAGTGCAAACGTTTTCCTCCCAGGCAGATAATAAGAGACGTATTCATGCTTTCATCACTAGCAGGCTCGATTACTGCAATGCTCTACTTTCTGGTCTACCTAAGAAAGCTATAAATAAGCTACAGATTGTACAGAATGTCGCAGCAAGTGTAGACCAAACAAGACAAGAGCAGAAGGAGAACACATCTCACCTGTCCTGTCTGTTGTGTTTCTATTTGTTAAGCACCTTGTATCGCAAAAAAAATCGCCATATGAATAAATAAAGTTTAAGTTTAGAATTATTCACATAATTAAAGCAGCTTTTCACCAGATTTTCATTTTCATAAGTCTCTTGCATGTCTATGAGGGAGAACCTCATCAGTCATTTACCTACATGTGGAAATAGTTTAAACATCGTGGAGCACAATGTAGCGCAAAATAACACCATTAACAATGCAGGGACACACATAAAACAAGATTTATGAATGAAGCTATTGCCTCAATGCATGCTGGGACGGTTCACAGCACATCTCAATCAGACAATCATACGAATGCTGCTGATGGTTTCAACCTTCTACTCATTTGACCTTTTTCAAAGCAGGTCTGATCAGTCCACAGTCAAAGCATGTAGAGCGCACTGCAAGATCATTTCATCCAGGACTAACAGCTCAATCCTCAAACTGATTTCAAAGAATCAAATTAGCTGGATGATTTTAGCCTGATATCAATGTGTTAGCCAAAATTAGTCCATTTACATTTGAAGAACAGGGCCAAGATCTCAGCCCCATCCAACAGGTAAGCTATTGATAAAACAAATGTGTTTCAGTAACTTGTGAAAACCAAATGTAAAATGGACAGAAGTTAGACATTCGTACTGTAGAACATACAGTAAACTGCAATTGTGCCAAGTTACCAGGATCACTTTTGAGTACATCTTGAGGAGCAAAGTAAAGCTTTTGTTGTAAATACATCAGAAAGCACATTTTCAAATTCACACAACTGGTCTTTCAACAACTAAGATGCTATTGGGCAAGGCACTTACTCACCAGCTGTACCAGTGGACCCTCTCAGTAGAGGTCTTGGGAAGTTCTGAACCACTGAAAACCTGCAGAATTCTACACAAACCCTGTCTTTGTAGCCCTCTGCACTCTGGGTAGGGTCTGACCTAAAACATCAAGAACTTTCTACAGTTACTGTACATTATTTTTGCAATTACTTTCCAAGCACAGCTCAGCTGATTTGACTGACTTTGACTATGATTTATTAAGAAGATGTAAATAAAGTTGTGGTGGGTTCTGTCACTGTTGGCTAAATCGAGAGCAGGGTCGTCCTTCAATCAGAGGATCGGCGGTTTGATCCCCAGCTCCGCTAGTCACATGTGTCCTTGAGCAAGACACTTAACCCCAAAATTGCTCCCGCAGCTGTGCCTATGGTGTGTAAATGACTAAGTCTGATGGCAGGTGGCCCTTAGCCCCTGCCATCAGTGTATGAATGGGTGAATGATGACATGTAGTGTGAAAGCGCTTTGAATAGTCAGAAAGACTAGAAAAGCGCTATACAAGTACAGTCCATTTACCATTTACCATTTGTCTGATATGTCAGGATCCAACATGAAGTCGGCCATGTCACGGCAAGAATGTATGAAACTGTGATCGTCTCATCTGACACAATGACCGTCTCCAAAGACTAAAGCTTCCTGTAGTCCTGCCATAAGTCACAGATTATTTTTGTGTTGGGTATATACATTTTTCAGACCTGTGTGGACCAACAGTAAAGGAATGGGTTTTTACTGGTCAGCTCCCACTGGGAGACCTTTTCTTAATGGCACCACATTGTAACATCTGTTGGATGTATTTCCCTTGCAGTGTGCAGTGACGTTTATCCCTTCACCTCCATCTAGAATACATTTAGTGATCTCAGTCTTAATGACGAGGACTGCATACGCATTTTTCAAGAATGGCGTAACAGTCAGTACTGTAGGCAGTAGTAGAAATTGCTACATTCTGTGAATGCAAACCTGCTCACAGAGATCCAAACCAGTCTCTGATTCTCATGATAGCTCAAGTGTGATTTTGGTTTTGACAATGTAAGAGCTGTCTTGATGTGGCACTTTCCTATAACGCCTTTACTCTACCGCTTCACCACAATCTCTCTTGTGCTCATGTTTTGTCGAGTTCTGAGCAAAAGGTTAGTAAGAAACACTTGCATTTGATAACTTCCGTCCCTATTTCTATTCCCCCATCAGTCGTTGCCCTCTTCCTCATCTCCTTTGCTGCCTTTGCTGAGGCGCTGGAAGCAGTGGACTGTGGAAGCGAGGAAGAAGCTGGCCACGATGGCCGCCACTGAGACGGAAATGCCGGAGAAGATGACGATGAGGTAGTCAGTGAGGGTGAGGGCACCACGGCACTCCCGAAAACTGTCTTCAGAGAGTAAACTTAGGGGAACACGACGCCCATCCAGAGGCAGGGAGCACTCTATCCCTTCCATACCTGGGAAGAGAGACATCAACAAGTTAACCAGCTGACAGGAACCCAGACACTGGACTTCCTGCTTACAAGGGTAAATGTGGCCGTTAGGACTGAATAGAGCAACAGAACAAGTGGGCCGAATGGTTAAAGCTCATGTCACATAACTACAACAGTTACGGTTCGACCCCCCTCCACTGTGACAATGTTGAGGTCAAATAAGAATAAAGAATTATGCTGCTCTTGCTACAAATTAATTTACCAGAAACGTTCACTTGCACGTTTGATTGGCAACCACAAGGAGTTGTTAGATGAGGTCGCATTGTTTTGTTTTAAAAGTTGAGGACGGTACAATTTCTTTTCCCCCGATGACCCCGATGTTATTTTCCATGTCCCTCTGCTGTGGCCCAATGGGGTGCTGTGTTTTCAATTAAA
The DNA here is from genome assembly GCA_032191485.1 of Leptoclinus maculatus. Lineage (NCBI taxonomy): Eukaryota > Metazoa > Chordata > Actinopteri > Perciformes > Stichaeidae > Leptoclinus > Leptoclinus maculatus. The sequence continues at coordinate 1,299,575 of JAVDOI010000024.1, forward strand.
TGAGTGACAGGGTTAGGGTTAGGGTTAGGGTTAGGGCTAATGATGTTGTAAACATGCCTTCGTATGTACGCAATGTGAATTCATGGAAAAATATATATATATAATATTGGCCATTGGTGATAAAGCAGGACTTTTTGCATGAAAACAGATTCATGTTTTTCCTTTTTGACACCAAAGAAGTAACCAGATCAGTGTAAGTGGTCAACATTAGTTATCTAACCAATCATTGCAACAGTGCAACAACCAATGGTTTAACCTGGATCTGGAAACACTGCTTGCTATGATACAGTTAATCTCCAGCTTTCAGATGCATTGTCAGAAACTAAAGGTTGTGAGAGTCGTTGACTCAAACCCCAAAAAAGTTTCAGTTTGAAAAACAGCAAATGCATCCTAAAAATCTGACCCACTGTAATATTCTGCCTGACACCTCATAAAGAGAAGCTTTGTGTGACTGTACATATTACATGATATGTCTGGAGTAACTAATGACATGTCTTCCACTTGATCCATTAAATAAACAGGCACAAAGTCTTCATGGTATTTATGTATATATATATATATATATATATATATATATATGGTAACACTTTATAATAACTACCTGCTATGAAGCATTAGTTAAGTATGAGTAAACACTTAATTCATTATTTATAAAGCATTGTTCCTACATTAACACTCATTAGTATACAATTTATAACAACAGTTATGTGACGAGCGCCCTGGGTTCGTGTATGAGGGGCACTTATAAGACGGTAATAAGCGGAGTCGGGAGACCAGACGGCTTCTCTCTTTATTTTTGTTCCCCCCCTTCGACTAGAGGCGGGAGTTGCTTTTCACCTTCGTTGTAAATAGAGCGATCCAGGTGACAGTTGGCTAACTAGCTGTTATATAACGACAATGTTAGATGACCATTGATCTGTTCATATGAGTGGAGTGAATGTGAACGTTTTATATCCAGCCATGTTCTCCTGAAGGAGAATGTCTGTTTGTTTCTTACATGAATGAATGCCTGAGAGGTTTGTATTTAACAGTATATTGTTTGCATCTTGTAATAAATATTGATATGTTCTTGATCACTTTGTGTTTTGTCTATTTGCCTTTTCTGTTGAGAAGATAACTGACACTTTGTGGGTTTTGAGGCACTGATGGGCTTTCAATGTCATTTATAAATGCTTTATAAGGCATAAATAGTCCTCACTTTAGATGAGCTCACACAAAACACTTTACTAATGATTAGTAACTACCAAATGAATCATGAATTGCAGTATTAATACGCGTTTATAAAGCATATATTAACATAGTCCCTAACATTTAGTGCATATCTAAATCATTATATATATAAATGCATGAATAAGGTACATCTAAATAAGTTATTAATCATTTATTAACACTTTATAAATGATCTTATTAATCATCTACAACTCCTCAATAATTGGTTTGTAATAAATATAATACTTCATTTACAAATGGAGAATCCATCATTTATAAAGTATGAAAACACAATAATAGAACACATAATAGACAAGCTTATTAATCAAGAATAAAACATTTATAACTGTTGTTATGAACTGCATACTAATGAGTGTTAATGTAGGAACAATGCTTTATAAATGATGAATTAGGTGTTTACTCATACTTAACTAATGCTTCATAGTGTGTAGTTATTATAAAGTGTTACCATATATATATGTATGTATATATATATATGTATATGTTAGATCTGCTTTTACATTTGAGCCAAACAGTGACAGAGAAAAACAGCTCATACAATGTTGCTTAAGCTGTATTTGCTGTTCACCCACACAGTTGTGTAACAAAAACACCACTAACACACACACACACACACACACACACACACACACACACACACACACACACACACACACACACACACACACACACAACTATACTCTAAATTACAGATTCTTAAAGTTAGGGTATTGTCAAAACAGCAGTAAAGCCTTACTCTGACAGCTGCAGACTTGTAATGATCGGGGGTATGCGTATGCATATGCCCCACACTTGTTGTGTTTGGATTAACAACATGCAAAATTAGAAAACTGTGTGTGCAACAAGGATGAAGAATGCAGTTCATACATACTGTGCATGAAACAAGCTTTCAGTTTACTTTTCTAGCGCATGCATAGCCTGCTTGTCAGTCTGTGTGGTGGGAAATTGTGAGCTGCACGCAGATGTCGTCTCGGACCCCTGTGATGACTTGGGCAGATTATTAAATTGACATAGCACTAACCCATGTGGTCACATGGATGAGGAACCATGAATTAGCCTTCAGACAGTGAATGTGTCAGTGAATGTAGTTGCTACTGATCCAGGTCTGTGCAAGTTCCGTGTGCTGCTCATTGTTTACAAATGCAAGACTGGAGTTAAGAGACGATGTGTACTACCGGAATGTTTCACAAGTAGCCAGTTACAAAGCTCATTTTGAACCAATAAAAAGCCAAATCATCGTCAGACAATAGCCGCTGGGTTCCCAGATTGCATTTCAGCTAATGGGTTCTGCCTCTTTTGCTGTCCACACAGACTGTCTACCTGCATGCAACCAAAGACAGGTGATTGCTCAACACTTTTCGGACTGCAAATAGAAATTAATTCAGCACAAACCAGCTGATACGCAGTAAGCATCGTGCTGTCAGGGCCCCTGGGGCAATTGTGTGCTTGGCCCAGTTGGTAAACCAGCCATGGTGTTATCTCTGTAGCTGCTGTAGTCCTGAAGCATAGTTACATTGTTTGAGGTGGTGCGTGTACCGCTTGGGTTTGAAGCTACCTGTTTGGACTTCATTGCTGAGCTGTAACCCCCGAACGCACCAATAGTATCCGACTTCACACCAAAACGTATCAAAATAGCAGAAACCACAGGAGGTATTAATATTATTATTTTTATTATATAGCTATTTTGACCCAAAGGCTAAACTTCCAATCTAAAAACGGACTCTTTAGTGTGTTGGTTTTAGTCTCTGCCAGCCCTTTTTAATGAAGATGCCCTTTCTTTTTGGTACTAATGCACTGTAACTCGAAAACATTCCGTCCACTGCGCTTCCATCTCATCCTGATTCCTCTGTAGCACTGTTGCACCCAGGAGTCACGAGACATCATTGTCATGTGTTGTGTGTGTGTGTGTGTGTGTGTGTGTGAATCATTGTAAGACCAGAAGGGACTCAGTAACCTCATCACTTGGTGATATTCCAGTCATGTGACGCTACAACATGCTCACATAGACTGACACACACACACACACACACACACACACACACACACACACACACACACACACACACACACACACACACACACACATATAGGTCAATATAAAAAGGATCAAAAACACAAACACGCAGACATTAGCACATGAGCCACTGAACACAATCACTAACATATATATGTACAAAGGAACACAGGAACAAGAACACATGTATGTTCATTCACACGGGCACCACGTGAATACAGACACGAAAAAACATACCGACACAAAAAGCGTGTCCACAAACACATGTACAGGTTTACACAGACAGAAAGAGTTTCATGGAATGTGCATATACAGTATGTGTGAAGTCAGCTGCATGCAGATGAACACATACACACAGTATATGGCACACAGATACAAACACACACACAGAGGAGAACACTGATAGGTGTCCACACACTCGTGTCGACAGGAACACAAAATGGCAATAGACTGGCACATATAGCTCGACACATATGTATATATATACACACACACACACACACAGGTGCACACACACAAACACACCCTTCTGAATGTAGCCAGGACCACAGATACAAAGTGACTGCAAGACGTCTTCTAAAAAAAACGTGTTTATTCGCTCATTTCCAGAAGCCATTTAGGCTAAAACAATGTGTGTGTGTGTGTGTGTGTGTACTGTAGCTGTGTACAGTGTCTTTGTTGTGAGGAAGGAGTCTAGACCTGGGTGTCTGGTGTCAGTGTTGTGGTGTCACAGCATCAGATGTGGTGCTGAATAACGCATGTTGCTTGTTCACCGTTGACCCGATACAAACAGTGGGGGTTGTGTTGACAGAATGTAGGTTGCCTTGTAACTCATTCTTATTTAAAACTCCAGAACCACCACGGCCCAGTTAAAAACCAGCAGGCTGTGTCATTTCCACTGCTACACTTTGTCACTGTATTAAAAAATGGGTCGTTGTTTTTTAGTGACCTCAAAGTACAAAGCAGGAATGACTTGAGTTACTGTTGGCGTAACTGGTCAACTTCCCCGTCAACATCAATGGTGGGCTTGTCGATTGTTGACTCACCTACTCTATGTTATCATATAGCAACGTGCTAACTACAGTATAGACCTTATTGTACTGTATGTGAAAGTGTCAAGATCATGTATGTATATTTAAGTCTGACAGTTACTAGTTACTTTGCAGATTAGTGTGAATTTGCAGAACAAAAATTAGCATGTAAAATATGACGTATTGTTAGACAATAAATTACCAGAGACCAAAAGTTCTGGGTCAGTTGTGCAGCTGAGATGGTTTTGGTGTTTCTGTGAACAGCAGACTAAAGCTGGTTACAACATCAAGTGGTAAAAGGTTGACGTTAGTTTAGGCCATTGTTGTCATCATGTACACATGGCACAGGCAGGTTGGATGACATGACATTTCTGCCTTCCCAACTCGTTTTAAACTTTGAATAATGTTATATTTGTGAGCATATTTGTTTCAGTTGATAAAGTTGACATGTGTACTAACTTGTTTTGCCTGCAAAGGTTTGTGATTGAACTCTGGATAGGAGCAATGGTTTCAAATGAGTGCTGGGCATTGTTGAGAGAGTTAGGATAATGAATGAGAAGCTGGGGTAGCATTGTCTCTTCAAACACATCGCAGCATGTAGAATGGACCATAACATGACATGAAATGATGTGCCGTATATCTGCAGGTGTGTTTGCATTCATTTATGATCAATTCGTCATAATTTCTAAGCATGTAAGAGATGATGTCATGGATATGGTATAGCCAAAGACTGCACGTCTTTTAAATCAGACAGTGTATGGTGTGATCCCTGTCTGTCATACCAGCTACAACATCATGACAATATCATGAAGAATGATCTTTAGAAATGAGTGGGAACCCTGAAACTCCAACTGCTGATGAATGCTGGGATATACAGTTGAAAGTTATAAAAGTGGGTATGTAAAGAAAATAACAAATGAAAGTGAAAAAAATGAAATTTTCCCAAGGGGATAAATAAATAGAAACAAATCTTCTCCTTCATTTATTGAAGTGGCACCTAAGAGGTTTAACCTTTTCCTACCGAGAGGGTCCCTTAAGGGTCCCTTAAGAGAAGCTCCTATATGGTTTGATAAAAATAATTTAAAAAAAAAAAAAAAAAAAAAAAAAAAATGATGTTGCATACCACGTGAAACTTCAGAACCTCGGTTAAAAGACTATTGATGCCATTTGTACATGCTCCAAACACAACTCACTCAAAGCCTATTATAATTACTACAGTACCATATTCATATTTCGCCAGGAGTGTGCACACCCACATATCCGGACCTAGCAATCGAAGCTCGATGCTAACAAAGAAACCGAGATTGCAGTAAGCATGCCAACAGCACACAGATGAGGGACATATCTGTAACATCTCTCTAAGTCATACTATCACTGAGATATGAGCAAACAGACACCAGCAACACAAATCACATTATCGTTTTTTTATGTCTGGTTGAATTTTCAAAATAAAATAAAAAAAAAAAAAAAAAAAAGCCCAAAACTGCTGTATTAGGATGTATTGAACACCATTAGTAATATACAAGTGAAATATGTAGTTTGGTACATGAGAAAATTCAAATGGCACACATGGCACACATGGCACACATGGTGCCCAAATGCACATTTTGGAAACCTCGCCTAAACTCTCTGTACTAAAACCTCTAATTTTGTTCTGCTTCACTTTATCAAAGTCAAACTTTGCAGAGAGTGCACTGCTGACATGTTGTGCTATGATTTGGGAGAGGTGTTAGAAGTGTCAGCTGCCATTATTTCAAAGAAATGATGTCAAAAAGTGCTTTGTCTTCAGGCGAACTTGACACTTTTCAATTTGAGCTGTGTGCCATCTTCCTTTCCTCTTAACCAGTAACATATACACAATATTTACACAATTCATACGAGCAACCCCTTCTTAGTGTTATTACTCCATTGAAATTATTCAAATAGACCATGTAGTTAGAGAGTAAGGCCCCTTTGAGTATGGGTATAGTATTTTCGAGCAGAAGCCTAAAAATGAGGCTAGGTATGAAAAGGTTAAAGTAGTACTAAATCTATAGTGTGGTAGGTACAGTTGGCCTGTGTATCAGTATTTGTTTCTGCACAGTTTATGTTTTTGGTCTAATAATACAACGTGAGTTAACTGTGGTGTACGGCTTGCACAGAACGTAAGCAATATTGTTCCAAACATAAGACAGAAGAGAAATCAGTGTACCTGTGATGAACATGATGAAGTCATTGAGTTAGTGAAGATAAACTACATTTATCTGTCCAGAGACAATAATAGCACTGGCTTTTTGATGAGGTAGAATAACACTTATTATACATATATTTGTATGTAATACATGAATTTCAATGATCAAATGTGTTGCTACGGATCGATCAAATATTATGAATAAATGTTCGGGAAGTGATTGGATTTCCTCTACTCTGGCATGGGACAAAGACTGAGTCTCTGCTGTAAGGAGCTTATGTCTTACCCTGTGGGAGCTTGTGGCGGTTCTCTGTCAGCCACACAAATAGTTTGGCAAAGTGGCAATTGCAGAGCCAAGGGTTGCCCTCCAGACGCAGCATTCGGAGGGAGGGCAAGGATTCAAGGACCATGACGTCCAGCGCCGTGAGACCATTCCTCTCCAGCTCCAGCTCCCTCAAAGACATCAACCCCGTGAAAGCATCCCTGCCTACCATGTTTAGGTAGGGGTTGTTCCCCAGTCGCAGTTTGATCAGACTCCTTGACTCCCCAAATGTTCCTGAGGAGATTTCTGTCAGGTTGTTGCTCCCCAGGTCCAAGAAGACCAATCTAGAGGAGGTGCTCAGGGTCCCTGGCTCCAACTGGGAGAGAGAATTATTCCTCAGGTCCAGGTAGACCAGATCGCTGTAGAGGACCAAGAAGTCGGAGGGGATCCAGGGAATCCAGTTGTTGGAGAGCAGGAGACGGCGAACATCCAGAGGGATGGAGTCTGGGACTCTGGTTAGACCTTGGCTGGTGCAGTCCACAGTGTGGTGGTCCGGACACAAACAACTGGATGGGCAGATGTGGCCTCGCGTAAGCAAGGTTGAGGAGATCAAGGCAAGGAAAGGCTGCAGCCAGTTAATGCATGGTATCATTGTTGAGGGGGCGGCAGCATTAAATAGGAGGTGGGGGGTGAGGGGGTGTCGACAGGGGGTGAGAAGAGAGGTCAGGGACACGGACGGATAGACGGTTTCAGATCACAGGAGGGGAAGGGGTAGGAAAGGCCAGACGATGTTGATGGTGTTCAGCGTGGTGCTGGCATCCTTCCCTGCTCTCTGCCCTGCAAAGCGAGAACAAGCCGAAAAGCCATGGAGTAGCGAGGGAGCGTTGTATTCCAGGAGATCATGTAACCAGCAGTCTGGATCAAATGGCAGCCTGCTGGCTTTGAGGGAAGAGAGGGGAGGAGCAAAAGAGAGAGTGTGCAAGAGAGCAGGGGGGGGGGGGGGGGGGATTAACACTGAGGTAAATAGAGACTAACGAACCAGAGGCGAGGGGGGCGGGGTTAGGGGGTAAACCATGAGACATGTTTGTGTCTGTGTGGACTCCCAGGAACAGCCCTCCATGCCTCATTAGTCAGCCACTGAGGTAAACCAGCTGCCCTGTCATCAGTCAGATCAGCGGAGCAGAAGCACAGCGAGAGTCCTCACTCGGAGCTCCTTTTTCACCCCACAGACCCCCACAGACCCCAATGTATACGAGGATTCCATCACCATCCATGACTCACATATGACGCAGTCTCCTGGAATCACCGCTGCTTCCCCCTCTTCCTCCCTGCCTCCTCCTTCAGTCCCCTTTTTTCTTTTTCTCGCCTTGGCTTCACTCGCTGGATGGGGATGGAGAAGAGCTCCCGTCACCATGACAACGTGTCCAAAACATCTGCCTGTAGCAGAATTTGCAGACATACCGCGGAAATGTCATTTTGGAAGGTGTTCTGTAGCTTCTTGCAGGCTGATCATAAACAGCTGAAATGTCACCTTTATGAAGTGTGTCATTTCTGCTCAGGTTACATTTAACTTGAAGGCAGTGATGTATGTTTAATCCAGCTATGATTAGAACATATACAGTATGTGGTAATGTGGTAATCTGATCAAACCCACACTAAGGCAATACCGCAGTTGTATTTATAAAAGAGCTATTTAGTTTATTTTTCATTTTATTTTTCCTTTATTTACTTTATTTGTTCATCCTGTTCATGAGTGATGCTTATGAATTTTGGGGGAAAATATATATAAAATGAGTATAAGTATAATCTGTATATCTGAATACTCTTAATCCCTCTTCTACTCTAAACTGTTAATTCACAGTAATCTGATAACCGCTGTAAACTGCTCAATGTTTGATCAATCAAATGATTGTACATCATTATATACATGTATAAACGATAATCACTAGTGAATACCATCACGTGCCCCTTATAAGTTTCATAAAACTTGGTGGTGAAACTGTTGAAGTTAGGTTAATTACCATAAAACATGTACAAGTTGTAATGAATCTATCTAATCTTTTCACAGTAATTTGGCCTGACATGAATGTGAGATCAGTGTAGAATCGACGGATTACTAATTCTAAATCCTTCCATCTTCTGTTTGCCTGTGACGTCAGGCCTGCAAAAACAAATTTAATATTACATAAATATCCCTAGAGTCTTACTAAATCATAGAGTGTCTGCTCTGAGAAAAAGATGACAACAGAAATAAATGCACTAAGTGCACCCGCCGTGATCTCTATCATGTAGGGAAAGTAGGTCACACCAAGTGCCACATCAGAGGCAGGCCAGCATTGAACTGTACTGAAGTCAGTCCAGTGACAATGACTCATTTAGTAGTCTGGCTCAATGAGCAGCACTGAGCTGGTTTGGGATTTTGGTGTAGTGTGAAATGGTGAATATATTTTTCGGAGGTCTGCAGCACAGGCCCCCAGTCTCTTTCTCTGTTGGCTTTTGCTGCTGGCAAGCTGTTCTCTGGTGTCGTCGGTATAAATACGGTGACCAAACAGCTGCTTTATTGCCTCCTCAATGGTCGGCCATCTAGCTCGCTTGTCCTGCTGGAGGTTGTGAGGATCTACCATACTCTTTCTTCCAGGGAGATGGAGACATGGGCCCCTGTATCTTCTGTCATCCATAAGATGGGCAGCTGGTTGGGGTCTCTCTATTGGCACTGCCAGTCACCACCACTCTTCCATTGAAAAGACCTCTTCAAGGTGCGATGAACTCTTTCATTTTGTTCAGCATATTCTTCTTTTTTCTGTGACGTTTGCTTCTCCACATTAACCAAACTCTCAAGACAAAGTTGCTTGTTCCAGCCTGATGAATCTCACCTGTTCGTGAGGAGGAGCATGTTTGTCACATTTCATCATTAGCTAATCAACTACCCTAAAATGACCATTTAAGGCTACAGTACCTGCTCACTCGGTTTATGGGCAAGTTTCATTCACAACAATGTTACCAAAGATACAAAAGAAGTAATTGTTGCAAGCTTCAAGTCCTGCTGAACTTCATTCAGATTAAAGCAACATGACGTTCTGTTTGTGTTTCAGGGCAGAGCATCAGACCATTGGTGCTTACATAAGCAGGTGGGTCAACTAACAAACCCCACAACATTCATGGTCTAAGAGTAAAGGCAAAGTTATTCTCTGGTTCAGTCTCAGCGCTCTCATCACCAGCAGCAGCAGGCAGCCGTTTACATTTTGCTCTGCACAAACAGGAGGCAGACAGAGCTTCTAGCATCTAAAGAAACACATGTGACCAAAAGGAGACTTTTAAAGGACCTATCTTGATCAGGAAGTTTGACACAAATCCAAAATCCCTCACAGCACTCTCAATAAAGTTGCTTATTAATGCTCATGCCCTTCTTCTAAGCTGACAGCAGCCATTCTGTTGATATGATTGGATTTTGCTGCAAAAGGTAGCTCATTTTAAATGCTGATGTGCCACAAGCTCTCTAAATGTTTTTGCAGAGTGATAACAAAAAAAGTGATAACCTAAGGTTTTGTGTGCGCATTCTGTACATATGCACGCACAGAACACTATTAGCCTTAGTGTGTCAATGTAGGTGCATCAGTGGCGGGCCGTGCATTTCATACCTGGGCCTTCACTGCTGTCCTGCAGCTGAAACACCTCCTAATAACCTCATGATGGCGCCACAGCTTAAATTGTAGGAAATATAATGTTTTCTGCGGGCTGTGTGACCTCTGAACTGGAACAAAAAAAAAAAAAACAGCTGAGGGACCGCACGAGGCTACGCTAAACTAGCTTAACGGGAAAACAACAGCAGCAACATGCATTCTGCTACACACTCGAGGGCCATTCAGATATTAGATGTAAAAAAACAAACGCAGTTGACTTACCAAATGCTGATCACTTAAAGACAAACTCCATCCTCCTTTCTTTGTTGACAAAGAGTTTAATCCCACGGTTGAATCCCAACTCACAAATCCGTTTCTCCTCCTTCAGTCATTGATTGTTAAAAAACAAAGCTAGGTAAAAAAAATAAAAACCTACACCAAGCAAAATGCAAAAAATGTCATATTTATTCCATATCTTTCAATTTGAGCTCTTCCTACTCCGACTAAGCTTTGCTGGCTACTTTAAATAGTCACGTGCTCGCCCACTGACCAATCACAGCACACGCTGCACCTCACTGCAGAGCTGTACCTGGAAACTGAGCTGCCCGTTAATGTTGACGTAGTTGTGGGCCAGCTAGCAGGCTCTGGCACGTCAAAGAATACGCCCAACATGTCAAACTAAAGATCTGATTGGTTGAACACTATGACAATCAACAATATCGTCCCCATTCACTTAAACTGCACATGGAAGCACTTGTGAGTCTGCAGGCCTCGGGCCTCTCTTCTTACCTAGAGACACAGAGGTGAAATCTGATTGGATAAAAGCTCTACTTAAAACAAGCTGCACTGGAAGCAGAGCAACTGAGGAAGACAGTAGCTGTGCAATGAGAAAATAAGATAATGGGACAAATATTTGTATCAATTATAATACATGTAGTGTATTTAAGAAAAATTATTAAATTATAAAACGGCTATAACTTTGTGATTCTGTTTAGGCCAGCAGAGAAGGCTTTGCAGGCCCTGACGGCCCGCCACTGAGGTGCATATATGAATGTGTTTCCATGAACCCCAGTGTCCCCAAACCAACACACTCCTGCCAAGAACAGAAGCAGACTAAGACCAGCAGCAGTGTGACTTTCGCTTTGCGTGCCAGTCCCTCTCCATGCTCCAACGGTGCTCCTCACACATACCTGACACAAGGCCATGCCTGCTAATTATAGGTGTGTAGATTTCTCACTCCCTTCAGTTGTACTAATATGAGCAGTTGCTTCTCTTCCACTTCTCCAATCATTTCTGCTTTCCTTGCTCACGTACATGTTGTGGTTTGTTTGGTCACAAGGCAAGTGAGCTGTGTACTGTTTGAATGTCATTGAATGCTGATACCTTGCATGACTTGACAGTAGACAGAAAACTGAATAGCTTTCTCATTTATTTTCCTGTGGACCTCCTCTATTGCATACAAAATTTCCTTTTTAAAAAAAGAACAAACTAAATCTGTTATGGCCCGATTAGTTATGGACACTTCACTCCAAATGTTTCTCTTCTAGGCTTCCTCTAATTATACAAATAATCTTCAGTTTTTAAATAAAATCATACCATGTGGCCCATTGCAATTCTAACTTTCCATTTTTCCACTAACCTCTTGTTTTTTTTGCCAATTTATATGTATGAGGAGCGTGAATGGTTGTAGAAAACAATGATTGCACTGTGTCACACTACTAAGAGGAGCACAGTGCTGTCAGTCCAGCAGAAGCTCATTATTTTAGCACAAAACCAATCCTTTATCTCTACACAAATGATGTGTTAATCAATCAGGATAGGAAGATCCAAGATGTCACAAGATAAGCTCACCAGCTGTGGAGTCAGTCCATAGTGGAAATAAAGCTTTCAGTTTTGATACACATAACTACTTAAGTGGTAGGAGGACATTTGGAATAACATGTCAAATATTGAGTAATGTGTGAATGGAATTCATGCCTTCGACAGATACTCGTGAAAACAGTGGGTCTAGTTTTTAAATATTAACAGAAAGCATATTTATTGATTCATGAAAAGTTGTTACAGGACAACTAAAAGATCTGATAAAACAGAGAATCTGTAAGTATATAAACCTGAATAAATCATGAATATTGAATATTGAGTCAAAATGACAGTGATTCTCTACCTCCCTCTTATGTCCAGAGCTTGTATTACAGAGTGAAAACCTCTATGTGACTTCATGCCTTTGGGTGTTTTATCTGCAGATGTCTTTGAATTGCACTGCCGTAAAGAAGCTCTACAGTATACAATGGAATATGCCATCTTGTCTCGTTGGATATCAAACAAGGTATTAAAGAATGATCAGTGATGGTATATCTTTGCAGCATTTGTCTAATCATAATCTGCTCATAATCCAAGCAGAAGTCAGTTTATGTCAAAGAATGCTACGTCTACTGCATATCACCATTGTTTTTGTTTTTTTATTGAAGACAGTTGCTACAAAACTCAGTTTGTTGTGTTTTCTTTTCTTTCTTTACTTTAAATTTTCTTGTTTTATACAAAATAAACCAATAACAGTATTACAAATAATTAAAACTGATACATCATTCACAGGTATACCATCAAATATACATTTATACAGAAAAGAATAAAATAGAAAAACAAAAGTCCAAGTGAGATCACAGGTAAGGGCTGGAGAAGAGAGGCGTGTTTGGCTGTGGGTGACCCCTCTGGAATCTAACATTGACCCCTGTGTCATGTGCTTTGGACCAAAAAAGGTCCAGAAAATACAGTTAGAACTCCTGACTATGCAGAGTCAAATGTTTTCAGGGCCATCCCAGGTCAGGCAAAAAGGAAGATTGTGCAGTGTAAAAGGGAACAGGTACTCCATAGAGCTGACATATTGGATTCTGAGACTTCAGACTGTAAAACAAGGAAACGCAAAATTGAAGTTCAATTCAGTGATTCAGAATGTTGTGGAAGTATGACACTACTCTTAAAATGAAGTGTGTCTTATTGTTCTACCACTGGGGGTGACGTAGTTGGTTCCCTTTCTTTCAGACAGTGAGATGAACAGCAGCAGGACTCAGTGACTCTGTGCAGTCTACAGCAGTCGTCATGTCACATGGGGGTTGCCAGGTTCGAGGTTTACAGTTTTTGAGGCCATTACCAGTTTGAAATGACTTTTGGAAAATCTGATAACAATAACTATTTTTTTACAAAGACATGGCACAGAGCATCATATATCTATATATATATATATCTATATATAGACAAAGTGTCTCATAATTCAAGTAAAATGCAATCTACATTTTGGCATGCCTGCAATTTCTTGTTACTTATCGAGTGGCCGACGTATGTGGCAACAGTGATGTGTATGTGAACTCATTCATCAGTTGGTGTCTATGATGTACCACTGTGCCTGTACAGAGACCAAAACCCACATCATGTGCTCATGGACCATTTCTTGGAAACTGCACTCTACGTTGTGCAGAAGAACCAGACCGAGGGATAAACTGTTATTCATCAGCTGTTTCCTCATTTCCTCACCTCTTCATTTCCTGTTTGGGTAAACAAATGTGATATGACGTTTTAATAAGTGCCTCCAGTCTTTCTGCTCTGCTAGGCTAACCGTGTTTTGACTCCAGCTCTGTAATACACAGACATTACATCTCACTCCCACAGAGAAAGCAAATGAGCAAATTTCCCATCATTCCTTTAGAGTCAGAAAGCGTCGAATGTGAACGCTTCCAACTTGTCTAAAAATAAAAAGGAAAGCTACTGCCAGAACCAGAACCATTGCAGCTCTATGTGAGTACTGAGAAGCTGCCACAGTGCAGCTCAGACATGGGCCAGCATATGGACGGAGCATGGCACACACACACACACACACACACACACACACACACTGAAACACTTACAAAAAGAGTGGTTCTCTTTGAACTATACATAGAGAGGTCCTATTCAAGAGAGGTTTCTATTCTCTTATAGCAGTGCATCTGTGGCTGGATCTAAACTTACATGGTCATTTAATAATACAAAAACAAACAAATATGAATAATATCAAGTGGAGGGAATGAGTGAATGTGTCTTGCAGTATCATCTCTCACTGCTACATAGCTAGTAGGTATTTTCAGTTGCTCTTCACTGAAATATCCAGTTGTTTTGTGTGAACATATCCCACAGACAACAACAAGTATCCACTTTGCTTTCTTGATTCTTCCAAAATGTATATGTCATTTTGGAAAACAGATTTGTGATGTTAGTGCAATCCAATTGAGTCCATGTTGATAGCAGACATTCATCCAGGCTGCCATACGGATCACATTCACACTGATTGATTCTTTCTCCCCTCATTGTTCGAATACTCTTACACAATAAGAAATGGTTCAGGGTGAACGGTGTTTGTCATATTTTCTTCTGTCTCACGTATTTCGCTGGAAGAGCACAAATATAACCATCCTGGTCACTAAGCATCATGTTCATATGCTCACATTTGTAAGACAGGCTCTGAATAATTCAAAAGTAGAGCAACTGGAACCAGACTGTGAGAAGTGGATTTCTCAAAAACACATCAAGTGATGCCAGTTTGAACAGGATCAGCTGAAAACTGTGAGATGTGCAGACCATGCATATGTACAGTGTCTTTGTGCATCTGTAAGACATATAGGACTTTGTTACAGTAATGCCACATGACACAGTAGTGCAGACCAGTATTGAAAACCCTGACTAACCAATATTTATTGTATATCAAAGGTAAAGGGAGGATGTAAAAAAAATGTGTTCAAAATAGACGTGGAAGAACTTTTTTCATTAAAAATGAACCAAACAAGTTGTGTGACTCGAGGAAGTGTGACACAGAGCACACCCACAGTTTACAGACAATGTAACTGTCTAATGCACCTGTGAGATGAGAGAGTCTCTTACAGGCCACTAAACATAGAAAGTATGTTCAAACAAAAACATGCACCGCTGAATATTATAAGTAAGTTCAGTTCATTTCTTCGAACTCCAGTGTGTGACCTCACTGTGTGTATCAGAGTGTACCACAGCCTTTAAGCCTGGGGTTTCACACTTTGCCCAGTTGGTAATCCAGCCTGGTGAAAATGTGAGAAACACATGAAATAAACAATAATACAAATTCCAGTGTGCACTGCACATTTTAAGTGAGAGTTTGGTTTCTGTTCTACCTCACAACTTGTGATTCAGCGAGCAGATCAGAAAGCATTGCATCCCAAAACATCAACTGTCAGCTGGGAGGAAACCTGACGGATTTGGGGCTTTTATCACAAAATCAGGAGTGGTGTCCCTCAAATGAATCAAGACCATTCTGACCATTTACAAACAAGACCAGGTTCAATGGGTTTCCAGGTTAGAACGGACTCTGAGTGGGTAAACCTGCGCTCTGTGCTGGTACAATAAAAGGATGAGGATAATCTTTCTGTCGTCTGAAGTATAAATTATTGTCATAACCACATAGCATTTATAAAAAGCCCAGTTTTATCAAAATTCACCTTTTTATAAACCAACAAAATAGTGTTGTGAGAATGATCTGTTTCTGTGAAACCTAAAAATCACCCCAGCCACTGTAGTTTCTCTAATGGCCGAGTTAATCATGTCAGTCACAAGCAAAGGCAGAAATACTGGTACACTCTTGTGCCACGAACCATAACTGAACAGTTTTGGCTGCCCAAACCTAATCAAACCTTAACCATAGGGGACGACAGTCACATGGATTGTAACAGTCATGTAATGGTTTTGGAAGCTACTGACAAATGCTGTTGGCCTTACAATTTAGGCATAAGATTAAAAAAAACACTTAAATCAGTAATTTGATCCAAAAAAAAAGAGATTGTTTTCTTATAACTTTTGAATTTGGATATATTTAGACATTGATACACTCAAAGTGTTGACTAGACACCGTTGGGGTCTATGTCAAAATAAAGCAAAGTCTATTGATATATAGATATGTAAGATGACGACTGTGACTTTTCATAAACAACTGCCTGTAAAAGATGAAGCATCGCTCCTTTACCTCCAAAACACACGTGCAGCACTGAGAAGACTTGGATGCAATGTATTATTTGCTGACTCAGACTTTGAAGTAACTCTAATGCTTCACAGTGAATAGGACAGTGAAGGACAGACAGTGTACGGTCCGATCCACATTTGCATATCGTGCATTTCAGGTGTATGTCAAGGTTAACAATGGTATTTTCTCGGTAAGAAGATTTGTGTAAAACATAAAAATATCAACCGATTGGCTTTTAAAAATATCAGTAGTCATGCCATTTTATGGCATTTTCAGATGACCGGCTCAAGGGATTCATTAAGGAAGTCTCTGGGCAGATGCGTGGTTCTTTCATTTGTCTCAGATGTCCAGTGAAAACAACATCTGCAGCTTGTGACAGCACAGACATTGAAATATGTTGTGACCTTTTGAATCTCTTCACTTCATTCCAGTCTGGGGGCCAACAAACACAACCTCCGTCTGAGTAACAGTACTGTAACGTTAACAGCTGGACCAACTAAATAGAAACCGGGCACTGGGCTTTACCAGTGCACAGAACTTTATCTTTCGTAGTAGAGCAAAGAGTGTTAGCTTCTATTAACCAAAGAGCGAGCTGAGACCGCTGCTGCACTCGTAGTAACCACGGCGACAGAGCAGACTGCTGGTCAGCACATGGCTGCAGCATGTTCTGCATGTTCTGCATGTTCAGCATGTTCTGCATGTTCAGCATGTTCTGCATGTTCTGCATGTTCAGTATGTTCAGCATGTTCAGTATGTTCAGCATGTTCTGCATGTTCAGCATGTTCTGCATGTTCAGTATGTTCAGCATGCTCAGCATGTTCAGTATGTTCAGCATGTTCTGCATGTTCAGTATGTTCAGCATGTTCTGCATGTTCAGCATGTTCTGCATGTTCTGCATGTTCAGTATGTTCAGCATGTTCAGTATGTTCAGCATGTTCTGCATGTTCAGCATGTTCTGCATGTTCTGCATGTTCAGTATGTTCAGTATGCTCAGCATGTTCAGTATGTTCAGCATGTTCAGTATGTTCAGCATGTTCTGCATGTTCAGCATGCTCAGCATGTTCAGTATGTTCAGCATGTTCTGCATGTTCAGTATGTTCTGTATGTTCTGTATGTTCAGTATGTTCTGTATGTTCTGTATGTTCAGTATGTTCAGTATGTTCTGTATGTTCAGTATGTTCTGTATGTTCTGTATGTTCAGTATGTTCTGTATGTTCAGTATGTTCAGTATGTTCAGTATGTTCTGTACGTTCAGTATGTTCAGTATAGGGCTGCAACAACGAATCGATAAAATCGATAAAATTCGATTATTAAAAGAGTTGGCAACGAATTTCATTATCGATTCGTTGTGTCGCGCGATTATTACGCCACTCAATAAGTCGCGGAGATGTTTGAGTATAAAAAAAAAAGTTGAGTTGAGCGCGGAGCAGAGCGGAGGTAGAGGAAAGACCACCGGAGACCCGTAACGATGTTTGACGGTGCGCGATCCGTAGGCGGGGCATATCCGGCGTGCATGGCCGAACCGAGTGCGACAGATCAGCCGCCCCGGAGTCGACTGTTATCAGGGACGTAACGTCCCTCCAGTAGCTCTACTGGTGCTGGTGTTTACTCGTTATCCAGTTTGACAAGCATGACAAGTTAGCGTTAGCTCGTTAATAACAGTAGTAAAGCAGGACTAAAGACACGCTTTTATTCACTCGCCTTTTTTGGCCCATTCATTTTTCAATCTGTTGTCATGTATATATATTCTGTGCTTTGTCCCATATCGGTTATTGTTGACAAATATATGTGTGTGTGTTGTACTTTTTAATTTTTTTTACAGCACTTGGTCATCTTAAACTGTGTTTAAATGTGGTGTATAAATTAACTTAACTTGCACTTACTACAATGATGGTAATAATTTAATGAATAAGCTTCAAGTGAACTTGAGTGCGTGTGTGCATCTGTGAGTGTAGTGTAGAGAACAAGTTCTGACGTTCAAACAAATCCTGTTAAGTTTTCTGATTTGTATTTTTCTTTATTTTTTATAAATGATTTATTGTTCTGACAGCTCAGGTCCCTTTAAACAAAAAAATACATATTTTTGTGCACTTTATTTAAAAAAAACCCGAAAGCATAAAGCATACTGTTTTTGAATAAAGGGTTGGAAATTAATGCTTTTTTTTTTTTTATCCGATTCATCGATTAATCGTAAAAATAATCGACAGATTAATCGATTATTAAAATAATCGTTAGTTGCAGCCCTAGTTCAGTATGTTCAGTATGTTCAGTATGTTCTGTATGTTCTGTATGTTCAGTATGTTCAGTATGTTCTGTATGTTCAGTATGTTCAGTATGTTCTGTATGTTCAGTATGTTCAGTATGCTCAGTATGTTCAGTATGTTCAGTATGTTCAGTATGTTCAGTATGCTCAGTATGTTCAGTATGTTCAGTATGTTCAGTATGTTCAGTATGTTCTGTATGTTCTGTATGCTCAGTATGTTCTGTATGTTCAGTATGTTCAGTATGTTCAGTATGTTCTGTATGTTCAGTATGTTCAGTATGTTCAGTATGTTCTGTATGTTCAGTATGCTCAGTATGTTCTGTATGTTCAGTATGTTCTGTATGTTCAGTATGTTCAGTATGTTCTGCTCAAACCTTTCTGTGCCTTTTTGACATAATGTGATTTTGTGGTGTTGGATTGTTTGGCCACTGCCATTGATTCTTGAACATTACAATTTCTCCCCTACATTATTATATTTAATATTTAGATTTGTTGTATTGATGTGTTGGTCTCATGGTTTCTCACATTATACAGTGATGGCCAGGTAAGCTATCAGTCCTGGTTGATTTAGTGCCAACTGTGGTTATTACCTGTTACGGCAAGTAAATGAATGTGTTTACAGTGCAGCCACACAAAACAGACTAAAATACACACTTACAGATCCTCTTCCTAATGCATGGCACTGGCTTTTATGTTTCACACCAGACACATTAACTAGTGATTGGGTGCATAATTCCCTGTGTGTCCCTTGTGCGTCAGCACTTTATTTGAATCTTGTGTGGATTTTGGAATTCCAGCAAAAATCAAACTGATAAATGGAGAGGGAGTTACATAATGCAGATCCCTTTCATGTCTATTGCTGTAAAACTGCCGCCATTAAGAGTAGAAAATGTTGTTGATTAGAAATTTGAATAGGTAACTAAAACCAGGAGGGTCCCAGCACTGTGACCTGTGGCTTCTCAGTCAAAATCTGGAGGACCGACATCACTGTGTGACAGCTAGCAGTAAGAGCCTGCTGTCAGTAAGCACCTATGAATTCTCCATTAAACCAAGTAGGTTGCTTTTTTTGTATTCATTAATTTTCATTTCCAACAGTGAGTGTTGTACAAAAAATTCAAAGTGCAAGAACAGTTTTGGAAAGTGATTTCTCACTGAATGTTTCAACTTGGTGGTAGTGGAGCCAAGTATAGTGTGTTATCATTGAATAGAATAAATCCAAAAAAACAAGGTGTCCCATCAAATAGACATGGACGGTGCTGTTTGAAGACTGGGTTTAGATGGCTGTGTTTATGGTCAACACCAAGCCCCCCAGCACGACTGTTCCCTGAACATACAGCAGCTACAAGGAAACTACCAAACATCTGCAGGTGCTGCAGACTGATAGAACCTTCTGGAGAGTTTGGAGGGGGTGGGGGGGGGGCGGACTGAAGTCACAGTCTGTGTCCTCAGACGGTTCCAGGAGAATGCAGGGTTGGTGGCGGGTGGCTTCTGGGTTTCCTCCTGTAAACAGAGTGTGTGCTCCTGGTCTGCAAGGTCACACCTCCACTGAAGTGATCTGGTTCATCTGGGCCCTCATGGACTGGATGCTGTTGAGGATCTTCTTCTGGTGGCCGGCCAACGTCACTCCCACTTTGATGATGTCCCTAAAGAAAAACATTTTGTCAATTCCACCTCAGTATACCACAAGATGAACACTTCAAGACCTTCAAGGCTTCCTGAATCGCATTGGAGCGTTTTACCTTAAGTTTAGTCTCTCAGGCTACTTACAGGCCGCCTTTGCCCTGTTTGAGGAACATATGAAGATTGTACTAAAACTCATCTGCATGTTTTTTGTGAAGAATTATTGAAGCTATGTTTTGACTTTAAGTTGTTGTGTAATTATAATGTTAATGTAATGTAATTGGAATTGATCAAAGATAAGCCAGTAAAGCATTCTTCTTAATTATCTAATGCAATCAATTCATCGTTATATTCTAATAAGTTGGTTAAGCACAGATATTTTAGAAGAGTATCGGCTGACATTTCCGCTAAGGGTGCAATGTGGAAGGTCTGGCCGGAGATTTAGGTTAAAACAACTGAACTAATGTTATCAACAGAATGTAAGGAGGTTACAGTGTTGACGTTATATCAAAGACGTCTATGTATTATGTTGCAGAAATATCTAGTGAAATGAGCATGCTAACAAGCTAGCCAAGCAAGCCCGTCCTGTGCTGTAATACCACTTGTACCTCACGAGGCGAGTCACTAGATTTAAATCACATATAGCTAACAATGATCATGATGATCCGTATCATCACCACATCTCTCTAAGTGTGATCTGTCTTCTTCACAGTGTGGATATATTCAAAATATCTAACATACTCCATGGTCATTTGAGACACCACATCAAAGCTGGTGAAGCCTTCGTTGGTAAAGTTCTCCTTGTACTGGCCCATCTTGATGGCGTCCAGCCACTCATCCACTATGCTGAATGAGGAGAAGTCTGGAGCGGTGCGATCAAGCAGAGGTAAGTGAACACTGGTGGACAGAAAGAAGACAAAAGAAGAAGACAACATCTTGTAAGAAGGTTGATTTGTGAAGGGTGTAGGTCATCCACAGTGTGAAGTGATGGAGGTCCTCTCCTTTTCATACCTTGATGACAGTGGTGTCGTGGCCTTGAGGCTGTTGGGGTTGCGGATCATCTTGTCCAGGGTGCTGACAATCTGGCTGAATTTGGGCCGGTTGTTGCGTTCTTTCTGCCAGCAATCCAACATCAGCTGATGCAATGCACTAGGACAATCCATAGGGGGTGGCAACCTGTAGTCCTGCTCTATGGCATTGATAACCTAGAAGAATTTAGGTGAAAACTAATGTTGAGTCTCAGAACATGACTGGAACCTGATCTAGTTAAGAACTCAACAGATAAGACACACAATCAAAACCACAATGAAAGGAACTGAAACCGACGTTTGGTTGTTGCTTTCTGAGATAAACCACATTATAGATGGTGCCAAATGGTGATTTAAACACTTTTAAAAACACTACACAACAACAAAGAGTTTTTCTTGACCAACAACTAACTGTCTTCTTTTACACACTGTATCTAGTTAATTACCAGGTATAGAGGTAGAGATTTGAACCTGAGACACTTTGGTTACCAGAGTTGGAGCTGTTGGCCAGCATGCTTTTTAAGGTTAGCAGTTTAATTTTAAACACAACCTGGATCTCTGTACTGGACATACTGAGAAATCAAACTCATTTTAATATTCTCATCTGACATATTTGCACACAATGGTATTTTTTCATAATAATGGCTTTTCATTGAAAATCATTTGTATTCCTTTGTTTCATTTGATGTCATTTATAATCTAACTTAATTAATAATACATAATAACACATTAATAATACATTGTTGTTCATCTTGTTAACAACATGCAACGTGCATTTTATACCTGGGCCTTCTGTGCTGTCCTACTGAGCTATGGTTATTTGTTTCTAGGGCTGTAACAATACACGTATTCGTATTTAACCGTTCGGTACGAGGCTTACGAACCGAACAATACATTTGAATAATACTAGTGCATTTGGAAAATGCAGAAGCTTAAATTGTGGGAAATATAATGTTTCCGGTGGACTGCGCTCACGTAACAGACAACGGGCTGTGACCTTTTGAACCCGGAACAATAACAAAAAACAGCTGAGGCCCCGCGTGTGTTCAGGGAGGCTAAGCTAAACTAGCTTAGCTGGGAAACAACAGCAGTTAGCTGTTCCCTACTGATTCAAACAGAGAATCAAATGTCCGAAATAACCCCGCGATGACGGGATGCTTCGTCATTAACGGACAAGTCAGAATCAATGTAATTAACACAATGACAAGAACAAACTCACAAGAACCAGTCACATATATATATATATATGACAACATAAAATGTCAAGCATGACAAATAACCCCAGCAACACTGCAGCGCTGAGAGCACGAGCCATTCATATTATTCATAAAAACGACACGATAGACAAATGAACACAGTAGTAACGCTACTGCAGATGTAAAAACAAAAGCACTTCACTTACCAAAATTGCCTTCACTTAAAGACAAAGTCCACCCTCCTTTCTTTGTTAACAAAGTCAGTAACTCCTAAATCCGTTTCTCCTCCTTCAGCCATTGAGTGTTAAAAAAACAAAGCTAGGTAAAACAAAAACAGAATCTACACCAAGCAAAATGCTAAAAATGTCATGTCAATGTCATAACTTCTCTTACATATGTTTCAACCTGAACTCTTACTAAATACTAAGATCTGCTAGCTAGCTTTCTCTTTGACAAAAGTCACGCTGGCCCACTGACCAATCACGGCGCACGTTAATGCAGACGTACTTAGGAGGCTACCTCGGTGCCACTGGCACGTCAACGAATACGCCCAACATGTCAAACTAAAGATCTGATTGGTTGAAGACTATGACAATCAACAATATCGTCTCCATTTACTTTAATCTGCAAAGTCTACCTAGAGGACCTCGGGCCTCTCTTACATAGAGACATAGGGGCTGAATCTGATTGGATAAAAGCTCTCCTTAAAGCAAGCTGTGCTGGAAGCAGAGCAACAGAGGAAGACAGGAGCTGTGCAATGAGAACAACAATTATAATACATGTAGTGTATTTGTGAAAAATTATTAAATTATAAAATAGCTATAACTTTGTGATTCTGTTTAGGCCAGCAGAGAAGGCTTAGCTGGCCCTGATGGCCCACCACTGACATGCTTCCATTAGCTCAGATTATGGAAAACAACAAAGTGTGTTATCATAATTATGCAGACGACACACAAATCTACATAACTATATCACCAGGGGACTATAATCCCATACAAGGGCTGGGTAAATGCATTGAACAAATCAACAACTGGATGTGCCAGAACTTTCTTCAATTAAACAAAGAAAAAACAGAAGTAATTGTTTTTGTTACCAAGGACGAACGATTGAAAGTCAGCGCTCAGCTTCAATCACTGATGTTAAAAACCTCAAACCAAGCCAGAAATCTAGGTGTAGTTATGGATTCAGACCTCAACCTGAACAGCCATATCAAGACAATTACTAAATCAGCCTCCTATCACCTGAAGAATATATCAAGGATTAGAAGACTTATGTCTCAACAGGATTTGGAAAAACTTGTCCATGCATTTATCTTCAGTAGACTGGACTACTGTAACGGTGTGTTTACAGGTCTCTGTAAAAAGTCAATCAGAAAGCTGCAGCTGATTCAGAACGCTGCAGCTCGAGTCCTCACTAAGACAAAGAAAGTGGATCACATCACTCCAGTTCTGAGGTCTTTACACTGGCTTCCTGTCCAACAAAGAATTGACTTTAAAATCCTGCTGTTGGTTTATAAAGCACTGAATGGTTTAGGGCCAAAATACATCTCTGATCTGCTGCTACCTTATGAACCATCCCGACCCCTTAGGTCGTCTGGGACCGGTCTACTTTCTGTTCCCAGAGTCAGAACTAAACATGGAGAAGCAGCGTTCAGTTTTTCTGCTCCACATATCTGGAACAAAGTCCCAGAAAGCTGCAGGTCTGCTGAGACCCTCAGCTCCTTTAAATCAAGACTGAAGACTTTTCTGTTTGCTGCCTTTAATTGAACCAGAGTCAAGGATATTAATCAATCTCCTGCATTTCTGCATTTTACTACTGTATTTTATTTCTTACACTGGTTTTTAATGTTTTAATGACTGTTTTTAATGTTTCAATGAATGTTCTTTTGAATCTCCTTTTCTTATGCCTTATGTTTTGATGCTTTTAATGGTTTTATGTGAAGCACTTTGAATTACCTTGTTGTTGAAATGTGCTATACTAATAAACTTGCCTTGCCTTGCTTTGCCTAATCTAATTTCAGTTTCTAAATCAATTAAATGTTTTATTCAATTACATTTCCAATTTGACGCAGTATCTAATTGTTTTAATTTTACTTTTCAATTTTATTTTTTATTTCAATATTAATTAAATGTTTTATTTCTGAAATAAAAAACGTAATGTAGACTGAATGAAAAAAATAAATCAACTAAATGTGGTCACAATGGTGGACAGTTGTGCAATCATAGTCACAGGAGCATATTTTACTGCCACCTGACTGAATTACTATACACGCCTCTTCACCAGCAACAGATCAGTTAACAACATCAGCTTCAGTTCGAGTGTCCGGTCTAAGCAAATTAGTTCAGTTTATTATATTAGTTAGCTGAACTTGCTATGAACATGTCCAGGGATGAAAGTAGGCCAGACGAGTAACGGATTCAGTGCTGGTTACAAAGGACATACTGTTACCACCGTCAATGAAGTAAATTGTAATATTCTAAAACTAACTGTTATAATTTTTAACGTTATGCCAACATTCACAAATTCTTCTGTGGCACTTGAACCATCTAACCCTCATCCTACCAACATGTTTAACATACACGGACTACAATAAACTACTGTAACTACTGAAAGAAAAAGACCTGTAAGAAACAACCAGCAAAGCAAAAAGTGAACTTGCAGTGAACATTGCAGTGAACATTGCAGTGAACATTGCAGTGAACATTGCAGTGAACATTGCAGCTTTAAAATATTTTATTTACTAATATTATATTATTGTTTATTATTATTTTGGCTGAATGAGGCCCCATCATTAAATACATTGGCGGATCACCTTTCTATGTGACGACTGTGATATGTAGTAAAATCGAATTGCTGGCTGATTGACAGGGCTTTACTCACATCTTGATTGCTCATGTCCCAGTAGGGCCTCTCTCCATATGACATCACCTCCCACATGACTATGCCATAGCTCCAGCAGTCACTGGAGGAGGTGAACTTCCTGTACTGAATGGCCTCTGGAGCCGTCCACCGGATGGGAATCTTCCCTCCCTGGAAAAAAACAAGTGTGAAGGTCAACAGTGGCACAGTGGGCCGAAATACATGTGTCATTCCATCACTGATGTTTTTCTAGAAACCTATTGGCCCATCTATTTTTGTTTGTTTTATGTCCTGTTTTGCTTCCAGTAATTTACTTAAATTCATAATGTAAACTACAAAGTAGTCCAATATTATTTAATTTTTTTATTTATTTAGTTTAATGTATTATTGAAATTACTTTTTTAATCCAATCCAATCCAATCTAGTTAGTTTTCATGGTCCTATGTATAGATTTAATTATGATTCCACATTCACTGACACAGTCTGGTCAACCCTGCCCTGCTCTTATCTGAGGAGTTCAGTCTCTCAGGAAAAGAGTCTCCAAGCAGCTTTGTGAAGAGCTCAAATCAAACACAGCCATTGAAGTCTGTGATGAAGACTCACCAGAGCGCCGGTGTAGGTGGGGTCTGATGTGTCGTCCTCAAGGAAGCGGGACAGGCCGAAGTCAGACACTTTGCACACCAGGTTGCTGTTGACCAGGATGTTCCTAGCTGCCAGGTCCCGATGGACGTAGTTCATGTCACATAGGTACTTCATTCCTGCTGCTATGCCGCGCAGCATTCCCACCAGCTGGATCACTGTAAACTGCCCATCATTTTGCTATACGAAAAATAACCAAACATCAAGTTAAACTTTGTCTTTTGTGATGACTAATGCAAATTACTGAACACAAATGACTGAACACTCCTGACTGAATTTGGAGAGACTGTGAACATGTTACTGAAGTGAAAGAATAACCACAATCGGTTGCCATGTGGCCAAACTCTGTCCTGACCAGAGGATCAGATGGGGAGGCTGTGTAACGGGATAATCCTAAAGCAGGGGTGGGCAAACGTTTTGGCTCGGGGGCCACATTGAGTTTAAAAATTTGACAGACGGGCCGGGCCAGTAGCAGATGAATGGAGAGTGTTTGTGTGAACTAATATAAATTACAAGTAAAAGCCATGACCTAAAAAGTAAAGAAAACTTACATTTAATTTCAGTGGGAACAGTGTTGTTGGTCAACTTATAGCCAGTGCATCAACGTTTGGTATCAGTTTGGTTTTTGGCAATTCTCAGAACAGATCTGAGGTGTTCATCAGTTAACTGGGATCTTACACGGTAGCATTAATGCATTTTGACAAAGTGTTTTTAGAGTAAAGGTTAATGACTGTTGTCTTTTTAGCTATTTTATTCTTTGAAGGATCACGCTGATATTTGACTCTCACATCTAACATTATCAGAGCTCTGCTCTGTGAAGTCTGTCCTCGTCTCTCCCCCCTGTGTCACGGTGTGGGTACATCTCACTGGAGTCAGGAAACGTATCAGAATACCCTTATTTTATTGGCTAAACTGCATCACGTGATGTGATTTACAACGCATTGATCTGTGTTTTTCCTGCACCGCTGAATAAATGCCGTAAATTCTGGAAAGGAGCGTGAATAACTCCGCTGCATGAAGCAAAGGCCCGCGACCCACTGAAGACGGGTCCGCGACGACCCACCAGTTGAGAATCACTGGTCTACAGGATCATGGCGAGCGGTGAACAGCTGTTTGTGTGGCATGTCTTCCATCTCTTCCTGTTTCCTTCACCTACATTCCCCTGGGTCCTAAGTCCCTCCATGTACAGCTTCTTATCACCCTCTATGTACCAACGTACATTTATAACAAGTACCACACATATTACGGTAATCAGCGTTGCATATGTGTCTGACTCTATCGGTGCATCTCCGGTCTGTCTTTGTTCATCCTGCATCGCTCTGTTCTGTTCTTTAATGTGACGTTACTGGAGCGATGGAGCCTCTCCAAGCTGTTAGCAGACTGTTGTGCTAGCAAGCAGGCTCGCGAGTGAGCTGTACCCAGTTTGATGTCTGTGGAGGTAAACTTAGAGAACCAGAGGGAACCCAAGAAAGCGAGCAGAAACTTTGATTATAGAATACAGGCGAGATGGAGAGAAAGGTGTCTCGAGTGTCAGTGGTGTAGTTACTAGTTATCAAGCACACACACCACACACACACACACACCTACACACATTTTGCACCTAAACTAGCTACCGTATATTACACTATAGTCTCGACTCATGGTCAAACATTGGACATCATCAACATAAATCATAATGGCATATCTGTATATGACAAAATATCAAATAAACTATTCATATAATTGAATTTTTCTTAGTTTATGTTGGATAAGCATAACATTTTTACTATTTTACCTGCCTCACCCACCCTCTCAAAAGCTACTTGAAATGTTCTCTGTAGGAGATTGGTTATCTGAGCTGTGATACAGACAGGCTGAATGCCTTTCATTTGGAGATTTTACCGGGCAAATATTGTTTGTGCTGTCTGATCATATCAGCAGCTTGAACTTGATGACTCGCCTTGATTTGTGGGCTTTCAATCAACTTGAGCCGGTTCTATCGGCTGTAAAAGACCATGAGATGTGGTTGAGACCACCTAGCCAGCCCCCTGTTCCCAGAGACCAGCTTTCATGAACTGTCACTTTAATGAAGCAAAGTACACACAATGCAGGACAGATACATTTATACAGTACTAAGCTGCCAAACGTTTAGATTTGCTCACCACATTGCTACCATAGTATAGCTTTACCACGGCCGTTGTGTGTCTATGTGCATGTGCAGACTGATTATAAAATGTACTGAGAACCTCATTGCAGCAGATGCAGTACAATGCATGAGCTGTCAGTGTGTCCTTTACCCTGAGGAAGGAGTCCAGGGATCCGTTTTCCATGAACTCAGTGATGATCATCACAGGGCTGCTCTTGGTCACCACCCCCTCCAGATGGATGATGTTGGGGTGGTCGAACTGGCCCATGATGGACGCCTCGCTCAGGAAGTCCCGCCTCTGACGATCAGTGTAGCCGGCCTTCAGCGCCTTAATAGCCACCAGGATCTCTCTCTTCCCTGGCTGCCGGAGGTTTCCACTGCACACCTCCCCAAACTCACCTTACAGGAAGATGAGGGCAGTCAGTGGACTAACAATAAAGCCTTGATCTAAAACTTTGAGTTACTCTATCACTATCAGAGTTTTCTCTGACATAGTCTTCACAGGAAAACTGTGTTTTTATCTTGTTGGACAGTGTGACGGCCCCTGTCTCTAATCACTGCAAGTATGCTTTTGTCCCTTTATACCTAGAGAGCAGATCACCTAATGCAGAGCACCTGGTCCGGGAACAGGGAGGGCATAAAAGCGTTGCTCGGTTTTGGCTGCGGCGTGCGTGGAGTGATCCCGGCCAGTTGCTGCCAGTTATTTTGGTGTTGGTTTCCTTTGGTTTCGCTGACAACACCCACACTTCACCACACACGCATTCACATTGACACTACTGATATTATGGACTGACACACTTCATAAAGTTTACTATTTCTTCAATTAGTCAAATAAATACTTTATGTTAACATCATCTGTTGTGTCGTTGCCGTATTTGTCGTGGCCTAAGAGCCGGGTCATGACAACAGTAACATGACATGTTGCATTCATATGGCGAGGCCTGCCCTGATGTACTAAGCAGTGAGTACCCTCAGAGCCCTGCTGAAGAGTTCCAGTAAGTACCCTAAGATGCCCTCTGTTCAGTCCTCACTGGCTTTATCTGATACCATTTCCATTTTCATGCACTGTTTTCATTTACCTGCACCAATAACTTGTTCAATCTTGACATAAGAAATGTCAATCTCCTTGGCAAACTCTCTGACTGCTTCATTAGGGTCCTCATACGTGAAGGGGTCGATGTAGATCTTCATTCCTGGTGCCACTTCAACAGAGAGATAGAAGAGACAGCAACAGCTACACACACACAACTGAAACATACCAGCATCCTGCATTTTTTTACATATTCTCCCAAATCAAAAGCTGACACTTGGAACATCAATATTATCTTTCTGATGACAACGTGTTGTGCACAGTAAACAGTGATACTTACTGTGACCACTGGTGTAATGTTGTTTGTCTGTGTAGTCTGATTCTGGTCTGTCAGGACTTCTCCTGCTGAGGACAAAAACACAGAGGCTTGCATGTCAAGAGATCCGTCCCCATGAACTGTACAACTCCGTCCACTGATGACGTGTGATATGGATGAAGCTCTGGAAAAATCTGGTAAGTGGACCTTGAGTTTTGAGATTGTTTTGCCAAAACACACAGGCAGTGAGGTTTTATATCAGTAAAGAAGAACTTATGTCTGATGCTGACGTTGTGGTTTTAAACTTAAAACCTTTTATTCATATCGTCACATAGAATAGTACTCAAAACAACATAGTGAAATGGGACCTCTGCATTTAACCCATCCTCAGCATTAGAAGCAGTGGGTTGCTGGGAAGCGTCTGGGGAGCAACTTGGGATTCAGTGTCTTACTCAAGGATTTAACGAAACGTGTCGTGGAGAATAAAATATTTTAACTTTGGACAGAAATGCAGTCTACCGTATTCTCTTAAGTCCCCATGCACTAACATGATATCCGGTTTATACCATAATGCTTGATTCCATGGGATTGCAGCATAATTAAAGGTAGACCCGCACTATCCCGAGCCACAGCCGCCACAGAACTATTCTATTAACAAGTGAAAGGGGATATATATAATATTGATATATACACCTATTATTTCACTATTTGTGCATTTAACAGTCCTGTCTATGTTTTACCTTACGTGTACAGTTTTGTTGTCCTTAACCAAAGCTTTTATTTCTATTTTAGTACATCAAGAGATAAAAAAAAGTAATTCAATTAAATTTAAATTCAATGTGGCTTCATTGGCATGACAGTTTAAATGTTTTAGCATCTTTTAGTTCATTGTTTTGGTTTCATGGCACATTCAGTGTGAGGTTTAGTTTACTGCAGATAGTTTGCGAGCTGATCTTACAGCTAGCAATAGAAACAAGCTACCATTAGGTGATACTCTTTTAACGGTACTTAAATGGAAACACACATGTTATTATTATATTGTTTCATGGCCTGTAACATTACTGGCTCACCTGCGGCAGACAATTATGAAGACAGTGATGGCAATGATGAAGACTACCCCTGCAGCAGCAGAACCGATGATGAGTGGGAGCTTCTCCTGGATACTGGAGTTATATTCTTCTACAGGTGAAACGACAGAAAACCAAGAACTGTGACTCATGTTCAGTGATAGATGAGATCACCTTGTAGGAAGCACCTGGGGCGAACGTATGGGCGAATCTAGTTGGTCAGTAAAACTGATTGCCATTCCTACCTTCAGTCATAGTTTGGAAGTACATTTTGCCACTAAAGCGTCCAAATCCAGCGACAGTCCGAGCCCGAACCTGGAAGACGTAGATAGTTCTAGGCTTCAAGCCTCGTATGACTGCTGTGTTGGTCTGACTCCTGGTTAGAGATGAGTTCCACTCTGCCTGGTTCTGAAAAATAATCAGACAAATGGATTTAACTAAAATCACTGGAGCAGTAAGATTGACACTTTAGAATCAGGAGTCATGATGTCTGTATGAGCCATCTTAATAAGTGACTAACTCTTCATCATCAGCACTGATGTACCTTCTCATAATACTGCAGCTCATAGTCCAGAATCACTCCATTGGGCTGATCAGGCTGGGACCAGGACAGGGTGACGCTGTTCGGGGCTCTGCCAACCTGGTGGATGATGGACACTGCTGATGGTGCTGAGAAGAAAACAAGGAGAAGCGAAGTTAGAGGCTGTAGAGAAAAAACTGACCACTGAAACCAGTGGCGGCTGGTGGAAAATGTTCTTGGTAGGGCTGTGCCACATCCAATCAATTTCAGCAAACATCCCAGAATGATTTAATGCAAACAAATTAAGGTATCAAACACGCATTACTACTTTGCAGTTAAATATTTAACATTCATTCCAACACGAAAAAAAGCAGTAAATAACACTTTCACAAACACGTCAGGACATCTTATTTTAGTCACCCTCACAGGGAATTCAGTATAATATAATATACATATCATATAATAATATTCTGTATAATATAATAATATATATATCATATAATAATATTCACTATAATATAAAACACACACACACACACACACACACACACACACACACACACACACACACACACACACACACACACACACACACACACACATATATATAATTATTTATTCATAACTATATATCCATTCCTCAGACAAGTGCTTCATGTCCCTCACTCCCTAACTGTCCATGCTGGTTCTGTCCCCGTTGTTTTAAAAAGCTAAATAAGTTATTATCATGACGTCATCCAGCTAGTCAAACCTGTCTGGTGTACAGCTAGTAGAGAAGCTTCATGTACTGCTTCTCTTTCCTGCTAGTCTGCTGTCTGATTGTGAGGTCAGGCTGATCTGGGATCAGCTCTTTCAGTAGTTTCTCCTCTCAGTTCTCCTCTCAAACGGGTCTTGGAGGAGCAGTGCTCGCACTGGCGCTCTCCTGTAGAGACTAGTCCTGTCGAGAACGTGCAGCTTGGGGCAGAACGAAATCTGCCCCAAGCTGAATCTATTTGAGGACGCTGATTGGCTAAATTGAATGTCACTCATTTATATCTTTAGTCAGCATTAAAGCATCATTGGCTAAACTGCTTCATAGACCCGCCTCTTTGGGGCAGTTTCTCCAGCGCCCCAGCAGCTGAGACGTGCAGACGCGGAGAGGACGTGCAGGAAAAGCATATATTTACCGCAGATATCATATTTTACACATATTACTGGGTGATTCCATGTTTCAAAAACACAAATATTGTCAATTTGTATAGTTTATTATTATTATTATTTATTTTATTTTTTATTATTTGTAGCTCAAGGGGGGGCGGTGCCCTAGCGCCCTCTATGGACCAGCCGCCACTGACTGAAACTGAAAATATAACTGAAGCTGTTGGTCTTTCACTCAAAGGGAAATCAGGCATGTAAGACGTTGGGTTAGACTCACCAGCCTGGTTGGTGGTGATGTTGACGGACGTGTACTGTGGTGAATAAGGACTCTGGTCAGACACTCCATTGACAGCTTGTATTTCAAAGGAGTAC
This sequence comes from Leptoclinus maculatus, assembly GCA_032191485.1. Lineage (NCBI taxonomy): Eukaryota > Metazoa > Chordata > Actinopteri > Perciformes > Stichaeidae > Leptoclinus > Leptoclinus maculatus. Next base: position 1,332,084 of record JAVDOI010000024.1, read on the forward strand.
TGTGTGTGAGCCAGGAGGTCGTTGATGTGGACGCTGGTGTCGGTTAGTCCCAGCTGACGAGGGACAAACTGCACGTTGTCTCCACAGCGGGTGCAGCCGCCGCGCCCACTGCCGCAGCTTTTACATATGATGTTGTAGACAACGTCTTCTCGGCCACCGCCCTCCAGTGGGGGGCTCCACTCCAGCCTCAGAGAGGTCTCATTCACGATGGAGATGACGTTCTGTGGAGCTGATGGAACAGCTGGAAGAGAACAGGGTGTTGTACTAACACTGTACTTTAAAACAGTTTTTGTAACTGTAACACGGATTCATTAGTATTTATGTACTTCTACTTTCCATCACTACAGCTTACTGCCTCTTCTGGGTTTATTTTCAGCCTGTGTTGTTGAACTAATACCCAACATATGATACATACATGAAACAAACACCTCAGATTTACTTCTAAAGAAGTTTAAGTTTCGGCAGGTGCTCTTAAAGCACAGACCTGAGAGGTATCCATAGCAATAACTCTCATGATGTGTATACTTGTTTACAGAAGCTCTGAGAGGCAAGTGAGAAAAAATTAATTCTGATGATCCAGTTTTTAAGTCTGATGTATCTTGTTTTCTCTCCTGTGCTTATGACTTAAGAACAGGTGAAAAAAGTTTCTTATGTTTTCCTTTTATCTGTAAAACAGTTGAAAAAAAAGTTTGGCAGGTGAAATGTTTTTTGTGTGTTTGTTGTTTTACTACTAATTTCAGCCACAAGAGGCTGAAGTGCACCCGTCCCAAGTTTCCAAATAGGACTAAAGCATTCCATGTTTTCCTTGACGGCAGATTAGGGCCTATTAAAATAGATTTCTAGCCAAAAGAGAGACATGTAGGCTCGTCCAGTCCATGTCGATGTGTCCTTGGGCTCCTGAAGGCTGTGCCTACAGTGTTTGAATGGGTGTGAATGGTCCTGATGGCCAGGTGGCACCTTGCATGGTAGCCCCTGTCATTAGTGTATGAATGGGTGTGAATGGGTGAATGATGACATATAGTGTTAAAGAGCTTTGAGTGGTCGGAAGACTAGAAAGCAACGGATCACAAAACTACAGTTCAGATCATGTTCGCCAGATCGTCAGATGGATAGGTGTTCACTGCTGTTTGCAGCAGGTACACATGACAGCCTTGTGTATACATACTTGTACAGGGCATCTGTGAAGGGTCGGAGTCACTGCGGTAGTAGCCGTTGCGACAGACACAGTTAGTTGCTCCCTCGCTGGTGGTTCGGCTGTTTATGGGGCACTGCAGACATTTGTGGTCTCCCTGTGCAGCCTTGAAGAAGCCTGATCCACATGCTGTATTGGAGATATACAGCAGTGGAAAAGAGCAATGACAGAAAAAAGAAATGAGACCAGCAAGCTTAAGAACAAAAAAAGAAGACAAAAAGATTCAAAAATACTCTGTCCGAGCTTTTTCATCTCTACATTTTCCCCGGAGGGCATATGTTAGCCCAGACATCTGCATCTCATAAAGGTCAGCTCATCGTAGCGACATGTACTGGGACTCCTTCAGATGCTGTCAGTTCCACTGTCCACAGGATCATAAGACATGTCAGAACATGTGGAGCTGAGGACACGGTCTGGGATTACAAAAGACATGAAAGACAGAATAGGAGAAAGCAAGAGAACTGTAGTATTTATTACTATTTTCCTTAGCAGACCCCTGTGACCCTCTAAACCAGGGGTATTCAATTAAAATTCCAAAAGGTCCAGATTGAGAAAATCCTCGGGCAAACGTCCGGAACATTACAATAATATCTAACTTGCGCTATTTAGTGCCATATATATATATATATGAATATATATATATCCTGCAGCTTTAAATTCAGTTCATTCAGGTGTGAAGTGATGTCAATAAAAAGCCACAATATTATATTTTTTCTCATCTTGTAATAAGAGACATTTTTGTGCATGGACATTATCTGTGGTTATTAAACCACTTGTTTCAGCTCTATCCTCTCTGTTCACATCATTGGACAGTGAACTAAAGTGTTAGGATTCTGATCATATTGGGCTCTTAGGTTTATTTTCTGTGAATTCATTTCAGATGTGAGTGGGTACGTTTACTCAAAAGAGTTGTGCTTTGTCTCGTCACAGTCTCTGAACATGTGAGACATACTGGTTTTAAACTGCCCGTGGGAAGAATTAACATATAAGAGTCTGTCCGTTCTTGGTTAAAGGCTCTGGTCTCTCTGGTCTCACTGACCACTTTTCTCTTTTTGGAGAACGTCATGTGAAATAACTTCTCTAACTAGAGCTATTCCCCTGCTCTTCCTTCTCTTTCCTCGTCTCAGCCCCGTGTGTCACGGTGTCTGTACATCCTACTCGAGTCAGGAAACTTGTCAGAATACCCATATTTGATTGGCTCAGCTGCATCACGTGATGTGATTTACAACGCATTGGTCGGCGTGTTTCCTGCACCGCTGAACAAGTGCCGCAAAGGTTAAAAAAGCTGCAACGGTTAAAATAGAAGCGCTCCGTTAAAATGTAATAATTCTCAATTATCTATCGGTTTTAGGTCCTGGGTCCGGATACAATGGCGCCTGGGTCCGGATCCGGACCGTGGTCCGCCTATTAGGGACCCCTGCTCTAAACGATAAGCAGGTATTGCTAATTCGGTTAAAAAAAGATATCTTGATACCCGGCTGCAACCGCCGATGTGAAGTCAAAGCTTCATGTGTTAAAGCTGCATTCTCTCTAGTGTCCACCAGGGGGCGACTCCTCTGGTTGTATAGAAGTCTATGAGAAGATGACTCTACTTCTCTCTTGATTTATTACCTCAGTAAACATTGTAAACATGAGTTTATGGTCTCAATCTCTAGTTTCACGTCTTCTTCAATACAGCATGATGTTTATTTAGTAAATGATGGTCCATTTAGAGTCACATAGTCCATAAAGCAGGGGATGCTTTAGGGCGGGGCTACATTGTGATCGACAGGTTGCAACCACGGCGCTGTCTGTTCTGGGAGTTGTCCATGTTTTTGTCTTAGAACTTTAAAGGAGCAGTGTGTAAGATTCTGTAGCATGTAGTGGTGAGGTTGAAAACTGCAACCAACTGAATAACCCTCTGCTCACCCCTCCCTTTCCAAGTGTGTAGGAGAACTACGGTGACCTTCAGGTTACGAAAATGCAAAACGCTCTCTCTTGAGCTAGTTTTTAGTTTGTCCGTTCTGGGCTACTGTGGCAGTGCAACATGGTGGGCCCCGTGAGGAGGACCCGTTCACTATGTAGATCATACCTGGACATTGTACGGCCCCCGGGCCATACCCGGCCCTTTGGCTGTCGCCGACTTGGCCCGTCAATGGGAAATTAGGAATAAAATGTAAATAAGTGTACATCATGCACGGAATACCGCTGCATTGCTCTTCCTGATGTTAAACTCAGACAAAACTGAAGTTATTCTACTAGGCCCAGAACACCTCCGAAATCAGTTATCTAATGATATAGTTTCTTTAGATGGCATTGCGCTGGCATCCAGCAGCACCGTAAAGAATCTCAGTTATCTTTGATCAGGATTTGTCTTTTAACTCCCAGATAAAACAAATTTCTAGGACTGCAATTTTTCACCTACGTAACATTTAAAAAATCAGGCACATCCTGTCTCAAAGCGATTCAGAAAAAAAGTAGTTCATGCATTTGTTACTTCTAGACTAGATTACTGCAATTCCTTATTATCAGGCTGCTCTAATAAATCTCTTAAATCTCTCCAGTTGATTCACAATGCTGCATCTCATGTACTAACAAAAACTAAGAAAAGAGATCATATTATTCCTGTATTAACTTCTCTGCACTGGCTCCCTGTACAATCTAGAATATAATGTAAAAGCCTTCTCCTCACCTACAAAGCACCTAATTGGTCAGGCACCATCATATCTAGCTTATATATATATAAGTAGGATGGGAGCCAGAGCCTTCAGTTATCAAGCTTTTGTGGAACCAGCTTCCCGTTTCAGTCTGGGGGGCAGACACCCTCACCACATTTAAGAGTAGGCTTAAAACTTTCCTTTTTGATAATGCTTATATTTAGGGCTGGCTCAGGTTTGCCTTGGACCAGCCCCTATAAGCTGCTTTAGGCCTAGACTGCCAGGGGACTTCCTAGGATAAACTGAGCTCCTCTCTCCTCTTCTCTCTCTCCTTCTGTATGAATTGATGTCCCATTAATGCTCATTACTAACTTTGCTTCTTCCCCGGAGTCTTTGTGCTTTCTCGCCTTGCAGGGTTCCATGGATCGTGGTTTTATCTGGACCCTGGTCCTTCCTCCTGCCATGGCCCTGCTGACTCCCACTGCTAATATCATTTTTATTATTACTCATCATTACTATTTCTATTACTGATACCATTACTGACTTTGCTTCTTCACCGGAGTCTGTGCTTTCTCGCCTCGCAGGTTTCCATGGATCCTGGTTATACCTGGACCCTGGTCTGGCCTCCTGCCGTGGTTCTGTCATATGCATTGAATGTGTTGTAACTCTGTTATGTTGTTCATTCTGTACACATGACATCTATCACACTTCTGTCCATCCTGATAGAGGGATCCTCCTCTGTTGCTCTCCCTAAGGTTTCTTCCTCTTTTCTCCCCGTTAAAGTTTTTTTTGGGGGAGTTTTTCCTGTTCCGATATGAGGGTTCCGGGACAGAGGATGTCGTATGTGTATAGATTGTAAACCCCTCTGAGGCAAATTTGTAATTTTGGGCTATACAAAAATAAACTTAATTGCTTTCATTTTGAAGGCAACTGTTGCTGTTTTAGTTTTACATTCGTGAATGTGTGCGAGCAGCAGCGACGCTGCAATGTGTTGGCGATGCTGAGCGGCACGGACATCTGAGGCTTTGCTAGCTAAGCTGCTAAAGCAACATGCTCAGAAGATGTTGGTTCTCTGTGGATCCACCTACATATGTGAACAAACATTCTCCGTGATGAAGTTTAACAGATCCAGATCCTCTCTCACTGACCATCACCTGTCAGCTGTCCTTCACATCTCACCTCACATTCAACACATTCAACCTGACGTCAGTGCACTCGTTCACTGAACTGAAAAACAGAAAATTAGGTAATTGGACTACAAACAATAGTTATAAAAGTACTAATTTTGCAGAAATATGATCTCTGTCAGTGTATTACTATTATATATGAATATTACAAATGTGTATTTGTTTGGATCATTATTCCTGCTGCAGATGTTTCAGGTGGAGCTCATTTTAACTCCTTTATACTCTGTTGTTCAGTTTGGGTAGTTAGGAAAGGTTTGAAAAATTGTAATGTGCAAAGTAACTAAAGCTGCCAGACAAATGTGGTGGAGTAAAAAGTACAATATTTCCCTCTGAGATGTAGTGGAGTGGACGAGACGGCGCAGGTGCTCATCCAGGCTCTTGTCATCTCCCGCCTGAACTACTGCAACTCACTACTTGCCGGAGCCCCGGCGTCGGCCATCAGACCTCTGGAGCTTGTCCAGAAAGCTGCAGCTCGTCTGGTGTTCAATCACCCCAAGTTCTCCCACACAACTTCCCTTCTCCGTTCTCTACACTGGCTCCCTGTAAGAGCTCATCCAGTTTAAGACTCTGGTGCTAGCCTACAGGGCAGTGAAAGGAACAGCTCCTTCCTATCTCCAGGCCACGGTCGAGCCCTACACCCCCGCCCGACCACTTCGCTCTGCTGCCTCGGGGCGATCGGTCGCCCCGTCCCTCAGAGGTCCCTGCGGCCGATCGACCCGGTCACGGCTGTTTTCTGTCCTGGCCCCACAGTGGAATGAACTCCCCACTGATGTCAGGACAGCAGAGTCGCTGCCCATCTTTCATCAGGCTGAAAACTCACCTCTTCAAGAAGTACTACCCTGAGCCTTCCACTCAGCACTTATTGTATTAGTATTAGTCTGTTGCACTTATTGTATTCATATTAGTCTGTTGCACTTACTGTATTCATATTAGTCTGTTGCACTTACTGTATTCATATTAGTCTGTTGCACTTATTGTATTCATATTAGTCTGTTGCACTTACTGTATTCATATTAGTCTGTTGCACTTACTGTATTCATATTAGTCTGTTGCACTTATTGTATTCATATTAGTCTGTTGCACTTATTGTATTTGTATTAGTTTGTTTCTGTACTTTTGCTCTGGTTTATGCTCTTAGATGCTTGTTTAAAAAAGGAGATGACTTCTGGTGACTAGTAGTTCTCTTGAACTCTTATGTTGAATACACTTATTGTAAGTCGCTTTGGATAAAAACATCTGCTAAATGACTGTAATGTAATGTAAGTACAAAGTTGAATAAAATGGAAACACTCAAGTAAAGTACCTTGAATTTGTACTTAAGTACAGTACTTAAGCAAATATACTTAGTTACATTCCACCACTGATCATAATATTTACTCTTACCACTCATAGCTTATCAAAACCCTATAATTTACTGCTTTTTATAAAGAGGTGGAATAATATTGAGCAGGCTTGAGTTCAGTCTATTGGTCCGGCCCTCCACAACAGTCCCTGTTTCTCATGCGGCCCCATGGGAAAAATAATTGCCCACCCCTGGTGTAGATAGATCCCCCTAAATCCTCACTGCTCCTTCAACCTTTTCACAGGTTGTTTTCACTTCATGAAAGTTAATTGTAACCTCCTTGGTCACCTAAAATGCCTTAGTCAGCGGTCGGTTGTACTTAGCTTCATGCATTCGCATCAATTTTGGTTGCGAAAAAAATAAAGATTTGACGGAATCAGAATCAAAAATCAAGACAGTCATGGCCAAAATACAAACTCAAGACTTCAAAACTATAGTCCACAAACCAATGGGTGATGTCACGTTGGCTATGTCATTCTTCTTATATACAGCCTGATACTTCTAGACCTCATTAAAGTTTATCATAGCTCAGGCCTTCCATTCAGGAAAACAGTGCTCTTTTTATTTGTCTTTTCATATTCATTCATCTTTAATGCACCACTCACTATCCTCCTTTGCTCCCAGGGAACAGTTTAAATTCCTAAACAACAATGCATCTGGTTGTGTTATGTTTTAGGTATATTGTTATCTCACTTTGATCTGTAAATAAACAACTGTATTCAACTTAACTGTAACAATGAAGTCAAAGTGTGTATGAAGCTGTATACAAAAGCCTAATACAGATTAGTGGTTACTGTATGAATGTCTCCTGATCCTGCTATGTTTGTACAGCATGAAGACACCTCCGTAAATAAAGATAAACCTATGACAGCAGCAGCCAATCAGGGATGAGAGAACACTCTCCTGAGTGTAGAAAAGCCATCACTGAACTTAACACAACTTTGCAATATTCAAGGATGAGAAGTGGTAATAAATATAGATGAGGAAAAAACAAGGAGACAGAGATGGCTGCAAACTCATGGAGATACATTATGAAACAAACAAACAAACAAACATACAGACAAAATACAACAACAGCTATTCTGGAAAAGGGAGAGGAACCATGTAACATCAGATACAATACAAACCATCAGTTCAGTCAATGGGTCAACTGGAAAGGCATCACGACAAAATCAGTACTATTAAAAACAATGGAGCAGACCAGTAGACCAACCTGTACGCTGCTGGTTGCAGCTATAAACATCCTCAATAGAGTAAAAAATGAAAATCAATGAGTATTACTGTGTAACAATTCACCTAATTATATGAACCTAAAAAGGGAAAAGTACATACGCTAAAATGAAGGGCACGGGCGGATCTAAATTGGTAGGTTTACAGAGTCTATATCTGCCTGATTAACATGGGGGAAGGTACAAAACCATGCTGAAATGATCTCTCTATTATTCCCTATAAGGGTAGACCACACCAGACGCCAAAGAAACGACACTGTCAGGTAAATGTAACACAATATATTAATATAAATCAAAATTCATTCGGCATACCAACAACCAAACCAAAATAACCGTGAGGCTTCCGCCGTACTCCGGCACAATAAACTAAACATTTACAACAACGAACACCCAAACCCAGAGCCCCATTAGTTCAAGAAGTTCCTCAAAGTAACGAAAAACAGTCCGATGACAAAAACAATCCCAGAGGCAAAGTCAATAACCACTGGAAGCGTGGTGAGACGCCGCGGTCCCTTTGTCCACCGAACCCGCGCTACCTCACCACAGCTCGTCCCGAAGGTGGCCCTCTGTGCCGTTCCCAGTGAACGATTGCTTCGGATCCGTGGTTGAGCAATCGCCGGCAAACCGTGCTCTCCTGAGTCCACTGAACGTAGCTTACTTCCTCCAGTCTGCGCGCACAATCTTCTCTTGCGTCACTTCCCCCCCGACACAATTTATGCAAACTAGGTCAACTAAAACAATAATAATAACAATAATAGATCCTATTCATATCCTGTGTTTATAATTACAGGCAACTAATTGTCATATACGGTAGTCTAATGCGCTTGCGCATATACTGGGGGTTATACGGGAGTTCCAAATGCATGTAACCTGAGACACGGTGATCCATTAAACCAGCAGAGCAAACTAAGAAGCCTCTATTGCATTGATTTACATGGTGTCAGAAGTCAAAATGGAGTCATGGCAAAGTTCAATCCCCCGACAAACTTTTCCTTCGATAAGCCAGGAGAATGGCCGGAGTGGAAACAGCGTTTTGTGAGATTCAGAACCGCCACCAAGCTGGACAAAGAAGATGGCGCCGTGCAGGTTAGCAGCCTGATATACACTATGGGAAGCGAGTCGGAGAACATCTTCCGTTCGTTTGCATTTACCGAAGATGGACATAGAGATGATTTTGTTAGGGTGCTTGGAAAGTTCGATGAGTACTTTGTGCCGAGAAGGAATGTAATACACGAACGTGCATGTTTCCATCTGCGCGTGCAAAGACCGGGAGAGAAAGCTGAGACTTTTATCAGGGCTTTGTACGAACTGGCAGAGCATTGCGAATTCGGCGCGTGCAGAGATGAGAATATCCGCGACCGAATCGTCGTTGGAATACTTGACAAAGACGTCTCACGGAAGTTGCAGCTGACGAAGGACCTGACGCTAGCGCTGACCATAGAGACGGTCAGGCAGTCAGAAGAGGTTGCTTCGCAAATCAGCATGCAAGGAGAGACAACGGGGGTGATACAAGAAGTCACTCACGAGCGCAGCAAATACCCCAACCACTACGGTAAGCCAAAAGGGGGAAATAAAGGACAATGTGGACAGTGTGGGAAAGCATGGCACAGTAAAGACGAAAATTGCCCGGCCAGAAAATCGACATGCAATACATGCAACTAAGTTGGACATTGAAGTAGAGTGTGTAGGAGCAGGAAGGCAGTGAGTGAGGTTACAGAGCAAACGGAGCAACAGCAGTCATACTTTATTGGGGCTGTGAGTAAAGCAGGCGGGTCACCAGAGCAATGGGCCATTGAGTTGCTGGTGGGCTCTACACCAGTTGACTTCAAAATCGACACAGGGGCCGATGTTAACATCATCCGCCAGGAGACCTACCACTCACTCATCCCCAAAAGACCACTGGAGCCTGCAGATAAACCACTGGACAGCCCAGGCGGCGAGCTGCAGTGCATAGGACAGATCCAGAGCACTGTGACCTACAAAGGAAAGACTCACCCACTCACAGCATATGTCATCCGCGGATGTATTGTACACAACCGCAGGCCGTTGTCTGTGGAAATGAATCTGGTGAGGAGAGTGGATGAAACGGTGTGCGACAGAGGACATCCACAGGCATATGGCGAGCATGGGACATTAAAGACGAACCGGTGAGAATACTGCTGAAAGACAACGCTCAACCATATGCTGTATACACAGCACGACGCGTACCTCTCCCTATGCTGCAAAAGGTAAAGGAGGAGCTCCAGAGGATGGAGGGAAATGGCATCATCGAGAGGGTGGCACAGCCCACGGACTGGTGTGCACCCATGGTGCCAGTCTTGAAGAAGACCACAGGTAAAGCTCAAGAGGCTGAACGAGGCTGTGAAAAGAGAACAGTATAACCTGCCTACTACTGATGAGATTACAGCAAAGCTGAGTGGGGCCACTGTCTTCTCTTCGCTCGATGCCGCCAATGGGTTCTTCCAGATACCGTTGCACCCAGACAGCTGTAAGCTCACTACCTTCATTACGCCATTTGGCAGATTCAACTTCAAGCGGCTACCTTTCGGAATAACGAGCGTACCGGAAATCTTCCAGAGGAAGATGATGGAGACCCTGCAGGGGCTGGAGGGTGTTGAGGTCTTCATGGACGACATCCTGGTCTATGGGGCCACAGAGGAGGAGCATGACGGTCGCCTGGAGAAGGTAATGCAGCGCATAGAGACAGCTGGTCTGAAGCTCAATCGTGAGAAGTGCACCATCAGGCAGAGTCAGCTGCGGTTCCTCGGGCATCTCATTGACCAGTCCGGGATCCGGCCTGACCTTGACAAAGTGGAAGCTATTTGGCAGCTGTCACCACCAGCAGACGTGCAAGAGTTGAGAAGCATACTGGGAATGGTGAATTATCGCTGTACGAGCTCCTGAAGGACAAGAATACATAGACATGGAGCCACTCACAACAAACAGCTTTTGAACACATCAAGGAGCTGTTGACAACTGCACCAGTACTCGCTTTCTATGACTTGAGCAAGCCCACGGCTGTGTCAGCGGACGCAAGTAGTTATGGATTGGGGGGTGTACTCCTTCAGCTCCACGGGGAGCAGTGGAAACCTGTGGCATATTGCTCCAGACGCCTCACTGAAGCAGAAACATGCTACGCCCAAATAGAAAAGGAAGGTCTGGCTGGTGTGTGGGCATGCGAGAAGTTCGACAGATACCTCAATGGACTGGAGCAGTTCAAGCTAATCACTGACCACAAGCCACTAGTGCCTCTCATTAACAGCCACAGCCTGGACAATGTACCTATACGATGTCAGCGTCTCCTCATAAGGCTCATGAGATTCAATCCAGTGGCAGAGTATGCTCCAGGGAAAACTCTGATCGTCGCGGACACCCTGTCACGCAGTCCACTGGCCAGCACGTGCGCAGAGACAGACACACACAGTGAGGTGGCATGCTACGTGGCTAGTGTAGTAGAGGGGATCCCTGCGTCTACAAGCAAGATGGATGAAATCAGAATGGCGACAACAGCCGACGCCGAACTGCTGTCAGTTGTGAAGCTCATAAAGAAAGGATGGCCTGAACACTTAAGCAATGTGCCCATGGACGCGAGAGTACGTCCAAGTGAAATCAGAGCTATCAGAACACAATGGCCATGTCCTCAGAGGAAGCAGGATTGTCGTGCCAAGGCCAATGAGAGGTGAGATCCTTCAGAAAATTCACGAAGGGCACCAGGGCCTAGTCAAATGTAGGGAGAGAGCGTGCTCATCTGTGTGGTGGCCCGGACTCTCTACGGAGATAAACAAGCTCGTGACGTCATGTCAGGTGTGCTGTGAACTGAAAAGAACACAACAAAAGGAACCTCTCATCTCCACACCGCTTCCGGAGCAACCCTGGAAGAGAATTGCAATGGATCTTTGTGAGCACAAACACCACAACTACCTGTTAATCTCAGATTATTACTCCAGGTTTCTAGAGATACTGCAGCTGCCCTCGACAACGAGTGCACAAGTTATCCAAAGACTGAAAACAGTCTTCGCCAGGTTTGGCATTCCAGATGAGGTGGTGAGCGATAATGGACCCCAATTTTCAAGTGCGGAGTTCAAGGAGTGTGCGAGGCAGCTCGACTTCAAGCACTGCACATCCAGCCCTCACCACCCACAGGGCAATGGACACGCAGAGAGAGCCGTACAGACGGCAAAGAAAATTCTCAAGCAAGAAGATCCTGTGATGGCTCTGATGAGCTATAGGTTCACTCCCTGCTCCACCACAGGCTTCAGTCCAGCCGAGCTGTTGATGGGGAGGAAAATCAGAACCACACTCCCCACTCTGGAGAAAAATCTCCTACCCAAATGGCCCAACAGGACAGCTGTGAAAGAGAGGGACGGGAGGGAAAAGGCTAAAGAAGCTCACTACTTCAACCGCTGTCATGGAGCCAGGCCCTTACCTGCCCTGCGACCAGGAGATGTTGTATTCTCCAAGTTGGACCATGAAAAGTCATGGTCTTTGCCAGCGGTGATCTCAAGCGAGAGCACCACCCCGAGATCCTTCGTCATCAGGACGCAGCATGGAGCAGAGCTGCGGTGGAACCTCCAACCAGTGCCGGTTCCCCAGCAGCGCACGGGGAGATCACAGGGACAGACAAACACTCGGCCGTCTGCCTGATTACCCGAGTCGGAAGCAAGTTCGGCAGTCCGGCCGTCCGCCTGATTGCCCGAGTCGTAAGCAAGTTCGGCAGTCCGGCCGCCCGCCTGATTACCCGAGTCGGAAGCAAGTTCGGCAGTCCGGCCGTCCGCCTGATTGCCCGAGTCGTAAGTAAGTTCGGCAGTCCGGCCGCCCGCCTGATTGCCCGAGTCGGAAGCAGGTTTGCCAGACCGGCCGTCTGCCGGAGCACCCGTGTCCGGAGCCCTTTTGCCGGAGCACCGGTGTCCGAAGTCATCTGTCCGAAGTCATCTGCGGCTTCGTTGAATTTCTTAAATTCAATATCTGCTCTGCTGTTTTATTGTACTGTATATATTGTGCATTTCCATACCTCATATTTTATTCTACTCTGTAACTTGCTGCTGCTACAAACAAATTTCCCCCTGGGGATAAATAAAGTTTATATCTATCTATCTATCTATCTATCTATCTATCTATCTATCTATCTATCTATCTATCTATCTATCTATCTATCTATCTATCTATCTATCTATCTAACACTCTGCTGGAGGAAATGAGAAGATCGCAGAGATCCCTCGCATCAGAGGTTTCCCAAATTTGCAGTATCTTGCAGGAACTTGCTCGGACAGTCAAGTCTCCACCGGTTCCAGCACCCGCACTATTTCCTCCAGTCCTCACCCCGCCGGTCCGGGAATTCCCCGTGCCGTCTCCGGATCCCTATGATGGAACGCTGGGGAAGTGCCAGGGCTTCCTGTTGCCATGCCAACGGGTATTTGACCGTCAGCCTCAGACGCTTCCAAGGTTTCCTACATGGTTGGATTACTGTGGGGAAGGGCTTTGGACTTGGCCGCGAGAACATTAGGTTTTGATCGGCCTAATACTGTTTGTTATGTGGACTTTGTGGAGCATCTGAGGAGGGTTTTTGACCAACGTCTCAACGTCAGACTACAAACTACCAGCTACAGAGTTACTGCCATTTTAGTCTTGCCTCAAAGATCTCACTACTATTGGATGGATTGCCATGATATTTTATACAGACATTCTTGGTCCCAAGACGATGACTCCTACTGACTTTGGTGATCCCGATTTGTTACCATCAACTTGGCTTGAGTGAAATATTTCACTGGATAAATGAAAACATTGACCTGCTGATGGCACTATGAGATTAAAGGTCAGGCAAAGCCGTTTGGAATCATGCGGAGTGGACCACAAATGTACATCCTTTTACTGCCATATCCAATATTTCCTGAGATGCATTTTATTGTGGACCACAGTGGTGGACCGACTGACCTGTCTATATTTTCATTCCAACAGCTATGCTGCTGGCGTGGCTAAAACGGCTGAACTGTGGTTATGACTACATTTTCAGCTGACTGAATAAAATGTTCTGCTCCTGACACAAGAAGGTAAGCACCATACCCAAGAAGGCACAAATCTGCTGCAACAAGAAATCAAGAAAACAAAACAGAGGTGTCATATAGTAGGCGGGCTCCTTACCTCTGCAGACTGTACCATTCTCTACCTCCTCGTAGCCGGCTTTGCACATGCAGCGCCCAATGGGCACCATCCACTCCCCATCCCCGTTACAGTACAGCTTGATAGGTACATCCACCTCCTCCCCATTGGGAACACACACCCCTCTGGCTGCCACCAGAGAGGTGCTCTCCGCTCCAGACAGAGTCTCAGGGAAGATTGCGCCATTCTGAATCACACGGGGACATTTCCTGTAGAAGACTCGAACGGCAATGAGTGACATGCAGGCGCCATAATCCTGGAAAGCGAGGTAGAAGCCATTGCGCGAAACAGGTCCAAAACTCCGGACTTCACTGTTGATCTTCATGATGCGGCCACCGAGATCAACCTGAGAGAAGCTCTCATCAGCTGCTATAGTGTCCACTTTCACCCAGGGGTTTTCCATCCAGGATGGGGATAATTTAGTGGCCGTGTCCGAGTCAGACTCATAGTAATACAGGTTGAAGGTCTCCTTGCAGGAACCAGGGACATTGGGTATGGAACTACAGTCGCGCACTGAGAACTTCATCTGGACATGGATGCGCTGAGCACCACGGCGGCGGATGTATTTGGTGCGTACCCAGTTGTTCTGGCTGCTATCGAAGACATTGCACACCTGGTATGTTCGGATGGTGTTCATGTTTTCATCATACCCGCTAACTTCTTCCCACTAGAAGACAGACAAGAAACAAAATATTCAGCGACACACAACAAATGTACTACAACTACTTTGACAGTAACAGCTGTTCTAAAGCAACAAAGCACCTTATGAATGTTGATGCATAAACATGAGCTGCTGATCAGAGGGACTTACGGTGAATCACAGCAATGTGCAATTCTTCCACTGACGCAGTCCTAACAGTGCCGGAGTATCTATCGTGCAGCATAACACATCACACAAGTCTCACCGTAGTATTTTTATGTTTTACAGCAATTAGACTGATCGAGACAATCTGTATATCATCTAAAAAAAGGAAGTTTGATGGGTAAACGCAGTTTATTTCCAGGTGTCGATCAAAAGATGTTCATATTAAGTCATCACTGCTCCCATCACATTGTAACACAACGTTTCTATATTGGCAGTAAGTTTCACAGTGTTCCTGGAGTCTTGGTTTGTTCCACTCACCCCCTGTGATGGGTGGATGGTCCAGCCCAGTTCTGCTGTTGCCGTCGTTGAATCCATTAGTACTTCTGCAGGGGACAAAAATTAAAAGATCAGGCTTAGAAACTTATATATAAGTTTATTACAGAACATCATTTTTTATAATTTCAGTAATTGTAATTTTTCTGCGATATAGCCTTTAACTTGTTTCATTAATAGAAATATTGAATTTCCTTGTAAACAAATCACACACTCATAAGAACTAGCCACCAGTGGTAGGCCATCAGGGCCAGCAAGGCCATCTCTGCTGGTCTAGACAGAATCAAAAAGTTATAGCTATTTCATTATCTTTCATAAATACACTACATATAATCTAAATATTTTTCCCATTAGCTTATTATCTCATTGCACAGCTACTGTCTTCCTCAGCTGCTCTGCTTCCAGCCTGCAGCTTGTTTTAAGTAGAGCTTTTATCCAATCAGATTTCACCCCTATGCTGTCTCTAGGTAAAAAAAATCGGAATTACAAGTGAATCCCTTTGTAGTTTAAGTAAATGGGGATGATATTGTTGATTTTCATAGTCTTCAACCAATCAGATCTTTAGTTTGACATGTTGGAAGTATTCTTTGACGTGCCAGAGCCTTCTAGCTGGCCTACAAGTACGACATCATTAACGTGCGGCTTGATTGGTCAGTGGGCTAGCGTGACTGTTGTGAAACTAGCTAGCAGAACTTTGTAGTATTAAGAGTTAAAGTTTAAAGATATGCAAGAAGTTTTTACGTGACATTACATTTTTAGCGTTTTGGCATGTTTGGCGGTGACAATCCCAATATCTGCTGCCTCTGTGGAGTGGACATTTTCAGCCCTCAAACGCATTAAAACGTATTCAAGAAATACAACTGGGGAGGCTCGACTGTCATCACTGGCGACCATGAATCGAGAAGAACCTCTTGCTGGAACTGAACCGCACCGATGTAACGTTACTGTACAACCGTGGCATTGAACTCTTTGTAATCAAAGAAAAGAGGATGGACTTTGTCTTTAAGTGAACAGCAGCTTTGGTAAGAGAAGTGCTTTTGTTTTTTTACATCTGCAGTAGCGTTACTACTGTGTTCATTTTTCTAACGTGTCCGTTAATGACGCAGCATCCCGTCATGCTGGTGTAATGAGGTTATTAGCAGGTGGTTCAACTGTAATAGGACAGCACTGAAGGCCCAGGTATAAACTACACGGTCCGCCACTGCTAGCCACATAATGTTACAGCACAGTTAAACCCAGTCTGGTTATCTTAATGGGAAATTAAGAGCACATGTTCCACAAACCCATTGTTGGTTTCTGCCTGTAGAGAATGCTATCATTCTGTAACTCCCCGTAAACAACATGAATCCTGACCTGTTAACTTGATTTTAGGATGAAGATATAGAATACAATCACATTTTGCACACAGTGCTAATTTTAGCTAAAGATCACAACATCCTGACAGCCCCTCTGTCTGCCTTGAAACATCTGCTCTCTCTGTCACTACATTCATAAGCCTCTGAGCGAGGTCCTAATCTCTGTGCCACCCCCCCGCCCCCTCCCTCCACGGAGTAGAAACCATGTCAGGTGAAAGCGTGCTGCTATCCAACACATCTTCAATTATTCACTGCATCCTGAGAGTCTGCTGCTGAGTAAAGCCTCTTCCTTCTGTTGTGTTTGGTGGAAGTAAGCGATGATCACAGAATGTTCGTAGCTGCAAATCACAGCTCACAGATCATCACTGCCTCCATGTTCCCAAATTACAAAAAACTGTTCAATCATTGATTTGTATAGCACCTTTCATACAGGTAAGATCAGTTTAAAGTGCTACACAGATAACTGACAAAAATAAGTGTGGACCTCGAACAACAGAACGGACGAAAGCAATTCAGCAACGTAACAATTTGAGACCAAGTCAATAATATGATAAAAAATGTAAGAAAAAAATTACACTTTGAAGTGGCAGTGGTTTTGTTCTAAGGCTTTTATTGTCTGCCTTATTGCCACTCCTTATACACACAACTGCACAAACTCACACACAATTTGCCCACTTCAATGAGTCTATGCATTAAAGGAGCTTTTAGCCTACAAACAGAGCAGAAGGAATTCACTGAACGCCCTCAGACACTCTGCTTTCAGTTTCACGTGTCTTCAGCCAGCAGAGGACCAAAACATTCACACTAACACAGTGGATTATTGGTGGACTAAAGGTGTGTCGAAACCAAATGTCAGTTGCCATTATTCTAATTATTGTGACACCAAGGATCGCCCTGTAGAGCTGAAACTACGAGTCGATGAATCAATAAGTCGATCAGCAGAAAATGAATTGGCAACTATTTTATAATTAATTAATCGTTTAAATCGCCAAAAATTCTCTGATTCCAGCTTCTTCAGTTCACAAGTTAATCCATAGAAAAAAGGATGGTTAGATGCAGCCTTACACATAAGATTAAACATTTGCATACTGAACAAAACTGATGTGATTTAGTATTCCAGAACATTGAATGACTCACAAGAGACATCTGAAACATCCTTTCTGGCAGCATTCAGAATACTTGTAACTTTCTAAAAACAAAGACTTCACGCTGCCAGGTGTGCAGAGGTGAGAAAGGAGGGTTTGAACTCTCTCCTCATTCTTCACATAACTACTTCTGTCACTTACCGTGTGTATCCCCATTTGTTGAGAATACAAAGATGCAGCCAGGAGGAGGCTCTGACAGCAGCCTTTTAAACTCTGCACACCCAGTTACATAGGCTGTCTGATAACATAATGGTGCCATTATAGTGGAGCAGTGTTCCTCATGTTGCGTTAACTGATCTGTATGTGTATGCTAACCTTAACATGTATCTGCTACAGATGTTTGCAGTGAGAAAGGTGGAAACAGGGCTTTCTTTAGCATTCACAGTGGGGCAGTGGCTGTTTTCTTAGTGAAACTTCCGATTATATGAAAATAAAAACAACATGACACCTTTTAAGTGCTGTTGGTGATTCTGTGTGGGTGGTCAGCACACAGGCTAGACTGTTCCACAAATACAAGTGAGTGCAAATATGTGTTAACATTTTGTCGGGTTTGTGGCCAAGCAACACTCACAAGTCATTCCAGTGATTGTGATTTACTGGAGGACAATAGATCATTAGTAGACTCAGACAGAGCTTCAGAAAATTCCTGAATTGTGGGCAGTATATCCGTTTATATTCAGCATACATACAAATGTTTTCTTTAACTTTTGGACAGTTTTGAAGTTACACATAAGGACTATAGTCCCACCTAACAATAACATACAATACAACCACAGGATTTGTGTTATTCATGTCTCAACAGAGATTATAACTTTATATTATTAATGTCGGCCTTGTATTGCTTTTCAGAGTCAGGCCGAGATGCAAGCATCCACTGTTGCACCCAAATGGCCCATTTTTCCGGCTGCTCGCTTCCTGTTAGTATCAGCAGCGATTAATGAGGAGCTGGGAGGGAGCGGAGAGCCAGGTGTCAGAGCCGCCGCTAAACAGGAATAAAGAGGCCATGAGCACTGACCCGCAACCGATTCCCACAGACTCAACTCAATATATGAGTTACAACATCATTTTATTACAGGAACAAACTTATATATACTACAAATAAACTAAATGACATGTACAAAACATATGAATGCAGTTTTTCAAAAGGAAAATTACACAATCAGAGCTGCAGCCATCCTGAAAAAACTAATAAATTCAGTATTTACACGGTGGCTAATTGTCTGCTCTGACAATATTGTATAAATAGTGTGTCACAGGTACAATCTTTATATACTGTAGATTGTATATTTGGTATGTACTATATATATATATATATATTTGTAGTTGTATACAGTGTATGTATGTATTATCTCTTTATTTTCTTTAGGCTTTATATGGGCACTTGATTCTTTAATAACTGCATCTTTATACAAAATAGCCATTGATTGATACTAACTATAGACACTGTAGTTACATTTTTCGTACAAAAATACATCCGTAAAATAGAACAGGGTCACTTGAGAATAAATGGACCTGTGAATTTACCACCTTGCTGCCTGTATTCAGATGCATTTTGCCAACCAGACGGCAGGTGTTCAGAACAGCAAACATGAAATCTGTCATGATCAGAGAAAGAGAGCGGCGCTTATAAGACACAAGTCTATATTTGTTAATAATGAAGAGCAGTACTGCAGTTGTGTATTTAAAATGCAGGCGGGCTGGCATTGATTGGAGCAGGGAAATGGGGACAGAATGGGCTGGCGAGGGCGGGGGTGCATTAGTATATGTTGCCCTCCTTTCGTGACTAGACATTCGTCATGCAGCTCCTGAGTCTCTACAGTTAGATCACAGCTGACTGGATGATGCTGCTGGAAATTAAAATGACATGAAGGAACGACTGACTTGCCACAACAATGACATCCTGTTCAAGAAGCACTGACGCTTCATGATTGTGATTTAGGGCTAGAATTCATATTTCAGTAAAACGTGGGTGTGATGCTTTACCACATTGTAGACAGCAGAGCTCACTCTCTCTTTTTCTGTCCAATAATGGCTCCTCCCCTTCCCACTGGCTCCATCTGTCCTTGCATTCCTGCAGTATATATATAGAGAGAGCTCTTGTTCTGCCTTTCTCTGCATGATTCAATGGAAAGTAGGGCAAAGAGGAGGAGAGAGTGGGCCAAGTCCAGCACACATAATCCTTGTCGGCTGCGCCACGCTCTGTACGCCACACTGGATTAAACCCACAGGGATACATCAGCGAAATTCCCTTTGTTTTATTTCCAAGCGCTGCCTGCCATGCTGCTGTCAGCATCAGCGTTCATACTCAAAAACAGTTTCCTGAGTTATTCTGATTATGTTTTCTTAATTAGGTATCACACATTATTGATCTTGATCCTGAATGTAACCTGACTTGTAATGTAAAGGTTAAGATGTCAATTTTAGATGATTCAAGTATAGATCATTTTTGCATTCACCCTCACTGGTCAGTGCAACATCATCTGATATCTGGATTACCATCCAGTATCCGGTTCTTGATATTAGCTAATCTTGTGGCCTGAGTCGTAGATGGATGTTTTTTTCAGTTCACAGTACATTGGGATCATATATCCTGGAATTCCAGCCTATTCATTCAGCCTGAGAGATTATTTAATTCATTCACACTGTTTATCTATCTGTACCTGTATCTTAGTTGCTGGTGTTGGGACTTCACCATGTGGTTGAAACAAAGACATGGGGCCTACATGTCATTTTGAAAGCCTGGACTGGTTTAAAACATGCCATCCTACAACAGGCGTTAAATCCGCACCTATGTGTGAGATTTGGTTCAAAATCAGTTTACTGGTGTCTCACTGGATGAGGGCAAAGGAACCCCAGGGGGTCCCTGTGACACAGCCTGACGTCTCTGGGACTATAAACATCAGCCGTCCATGCGACTCAGGTTGCTGAAAGAAGGTGTATAACAACGTTGGTGCCTTTAAAGAAAACCCCTAGGTGATAGTCTTAACTTCGCTGGAGGAACAATAGAGAAATTCAGCCTACAAATCAGAAGACAAATCCACGCTGTCATACAGAGGATTTGTTTGCCGCTTGACTCGCAGAGAGAGTGCAGTCAAGAGGTCCCCAGTTCTAGGCTTAGAGAGATTCCGTCTACAAATCCGAAGGAACACTCTAACCGCTACAAAGTGATCTAAAGTAAGAGGCTTCTGTCTGGGCAGAGATAACATAACATAACTGTTGAGCTTGTTGTTGCTGTAATGGTGTTGTTCCGCCACCGCGAGTAAAGTCAGTAAACTGTACTTTATTAGAGGTCCCGTGCCTCAACTGCCGAGTCTGAGTTCACCAGTCGGGTTTCTGTGTGATAAAGTTAAAGTTACTGTACTTTACTGCTGCAGTGAGGATTTGTCTTGTTTAGAGTGCTTTCTTTTTCTTATTAAACTAACCCACTCACACACATATTCATGTCGTTGTTCATATTATTTCATACACACTTGCCGTGTAAGCGTGGCCTCCATTGTGTGTCTTATTCCTCCGTTAAATAACCGTGGCCTCGCCCCATTGTTAAGTCTTGCGTGGCGTAAATAGTTAGGAGACTACGTCCACCATCTTTCTCTCCCTCCTCCCCCTCCTACACACACTTCCTTACCACGTGATTGTTTGTTGTTTTTAGGTAATATGCTTGTAGTTGTATAATAGATGTTTGATGTTTGTTGATTTAAATTATTGGGTTTAATCAGTAGTGTTGAGGAAATAAACTCTGTTATATGTTAAGGAACAGTTTTCTGTGATTATTTTGTGCATCTGTGTTGTTGTAATAGCTGGATGTGAGGTGTGAGTCTGTGCTCGAATTCAACCCTTCACTGTTCACTCTCAATACTTTGACTATTTTGAGTAAACAGCAATTTTGAGACTTAATCTACAGTTTTGTTATTGGTCCCTGATCCCAGGGTGGTGCCCTGTTATTATTAATATATGTTAATAATCCTATTGATATTAATACTTTTATTGATATCAATGATTTAGTTTTCATTCTTGCTAAAAACTAAACACGCTCCTGCCAGATCCCAACACTGGTTACCTTGTGCTACCTCTCTAAAATCAATACAGCACTTTTACTGCGGCAATGAAGGTGGTGAACAATATCATTGGCATGTTGGCTCTATTCATTGACCTGTCCAAAGCTTTTGATATTGTTAACCATCTTATTGTGAAACAGAGGTTGAATGATATATATCAGGTGGTTTATGAATTACATATCAGAAAGGTCACAATATGTCCCACCTTATGGGCTCATCTCTAACTGGCTTAACATTTGTAATGGTGTACCCCAGGGTTCTGTCACAGGTCCGCTGTTTTTTTATCAATAATAATGGTTTAGGTCAAAGTGTGGATGGTGCCAGCCATTCTTTTTATGCTGATGATACAGTGATATATTGTGCTGGTTCATCCATTATGGAGAATGTGGCCAAATTGCAAGCTGTTTTGAATCTTATTCAGATTCAGCTTTCACATCTAAAGCTGGCTTTAAATGCAGCTACAGTAATGCAGTTCTCAAATGCTAGGAAGAAGCCTGTGAACACTGAGGATATCATTACTGCTCAGGGAAAGAAGTTAGAAGTTGTCTCATTGATGACTGCCTTTCTTTTAAACCTTAGGTTTTAATCTAAAAAAGCTGAGACTGAAGTTGTCCGTCTCTGACCAGGGCTCGCTCCTTGATACCTGTTCATTTAGAAAGTCATTCTGGGCAAACTCCCATCATACATTTGCACTTTGATTGCACAGAAATCTGACGATACTTCTAGTCTGTTTTTTGTTCCAAGTGCACAGACTGAACTGAGAGAGAGAACTTGTATGTGCTCTGCTCCCCTCACGTGAAAAGCCTCTGAAAACACTTGAAGCTGAGGGAATTGGTCTCTCTGCTTGATTTTCAAGCTGTTAAGTAAAATGGTGAATAAAATAATTGGTAATATTCCAACATGTAATGCATTTCTTAAATCTAACTATTGCTGTTGTTGTTAACTTACATTTGTAAGTGTATTTTAGTGCTTTAAACTAATTTAAACAACCTGTCTGGGTACATGTATTTAAGACCACTAAATCCGAGCCCATGAAACGTCCACGTCAGTTTCAAGTCTAATACAAGACCAAGTAAAGCTTAATAAAGACACAAACAAACAATACCCAGTCAATATTCTTCATCCGGTGGTTGTGCGGTTGTTCATAGTGACAATAAATTGTTGGTAACACTTTATAATAACTACACACTATGAAGCATTAGTTAAGTATGAGTAAACGCTTAATTCATCATTTATAAAGCACTGTTCCTACATTAATAATTCATTAGTATGCAGTTCATAACAACAGTTATAAATGTTTTATTCTTGATTAATAAACTCGTCTATTATGTGTTTCATTATTGTGTATATAAATAAATGATGGATTCTCCATTTGTAAATTAAGTATTATATATATTACAAACCAATTATTAAGGAGTTGATCATTTATAAAGTGTTAGTAAATGATTAATAACTTACTTAGATGTACATTATTCATGCATT
>JAVDOI010000024.1:1360000-1480000 GCA_032191485.1 Leptoclinus maculatus
CCCTCGAGATGAAGCCAAAGGGATTTGTTTTATTGCAGATAATAAGCTCTGTGGCTAAACAAGTTTATGATACTTACACATTTTGTTCAGCAAAAAAATCTTCCCAAATGAACACCACTGTTGAAGTGTAAATGCATTTGCCAGAGGTAAAAAACGAACCCTCATCCTAAACATGATGGTGCATGAGCGTGACTCTACATGGAGACTGTAAGGCGAGTCAATGTGGCGACGTCTCATTCAGCCACTTGTTAGCAGCCACCTTTTCTAAGACAGGTAAGTTTAAAAATGTGCATGTGTTTAGATTTGATTTGTGTGTTATATCTCTACACAGAGCGGTGATTTGTTCCAACAGCTTGGTGGCTACAGCATGGTTGTGCTACTACTATTGGGTTAAGGTTACGGTCAGTGCATTGACACTGACGTTGTACATTATGTGCTGCAGAATTGTCCAATTTTGGTCTGGTCTACCACCACTTGAGTCCTGGAATACATTGAAACAAATATAAAATGCGTGATCATTTGTCCAGATGGTGAGCTCTGAGGAGAACCTTAGTGGGCACGGTGTGCTCTCCTCTCACTGAACAGATACTGTAGCATATGGCCTCGATGCCATCAGCTGCTCTAACGATTAAAGCAGCATACAGGATTCACCACGCGACATGATTCAAAAACAAACAGAAAATAGAGAAAAAAGAGAGGAAGCAAGAGATAACAAACCAAAGCAGTGCTTGGCTCTGCCCTACCACTCTCCAGTGGAGCTGAAAGATGAATTCAAGTCAAACGGACATTGCGATGTAACCCAACGCCATTTTCAAATTGCAAAGCTCTTCAGGGGAATAGCTCAGAACAAAGTGTGGAACCAGAGTCAGTGTGCTCTTTAGTTTGTGTGATTTGTTACTGTCACTGACTGGAGATCAGTGACATTCGTATGTTTCTTTTAAAGGTTAACATTCACTGCTGGCTGTTCTGCTGTGCTTCTTAGTTATTTGTTCAGATTTTATTTAAGCTAAGTCATGATGATTATATTATATTCTACTGTGATTGAAGGTTTTTACAGTTCAATAGCTAAATAACAATATGTTATTCATAACAATGAATGCAACAATTCATCTAACTTCCTCAGAATACGAGGCCTGGGTTACATGAAAGAGCAGTTTATATGTTGAGTGTATCCAATGTTGTGTTGGTTCTGCTATAGAATAGGTTTATTACTAATACGAAATATCTTCTTTTTTTTATTCCATACTTGCAATATTATTCTAAAAAGGTTCTCCTTTACATTAAAGCATTCCAAACTCTAATGGAAACTGTGATACAGTTAATGCGCAGCAACAAAGCATCTGAGTGGACCTTCAGTTGGGATTGTTTTGTCAAAATTAATTTGAAATTTGAAGCTTAAACGTTTGAGTCAACATGAAGGAGAAGTCTGGAGAGCACTGAGGATGGGATCATAATAGATCCATCTCCATGACAACTGAGCAAACCTCCACTGATAAAGCTCGTGAGTGGACCTTCAGTTGGGATTGTTTTATGAAATGGAGCGAGTATTTCAGGTATTACTTTCTGAAGACATGATAAACATGAGTCCTGTTAATACATTGAGAGATGAATTCTCTGTGTTCTTTCTCATCTCTTCTACTGTATAATGATCATTTCTCATGTTGATGGATCATGTTCTGAGTCTGTAGGGCTTTGAGTCACTTTGCAAGAATGACTAAATGTGTTGTTCAAACTCCTGTAACTTTAAATGACATGTAATTGGAAAAGCTTCTAAATATAATAACAATACTCTGATAGTACATTTGTTCTGCTGTCTAATATTGTCAAGCTCTGATAACTCCATGTTCTCTTGTCAAGGCATTGGACTGCTGGATAGCACCGTCAGTGCAGAGACGGATTGAGCAGATGTCACATGGACTAAGTCTGCTGATCTCCTGGGGAAAGAACACGCTTCAGTGGATTTATGCTTCAGTGAGTTCACAGTCTCAGTGTCTTGTTGGGGAAATGCTCTGAAGTACTTGAGCCTCCTTCCTTAACGCCCACCAGAAGTGTGACTACAGTTGTGTGTCCCCTGGTGGCTGAAGTTCTTTGATTTAGATGAAGTCATTATATTCTTAATGTCACTTTTATATCCCACTGATGGCCCAGTGTTTCATGTTATAATAATAATAATAATAGTAATAATTATTATTATAAAAATCAACTTAATTTGTATAGCACCTTTCATACAAGAAATGCATTACAATAAAGTGAGAATGAACATTTAAAAAACTTCAGTGGAGGTCATTTCAGGCTTATTAAATGTAAACTTTTTTGTAAATGTAAAATTATTATTCGGTACCGCATGGAAGGACACGTCATGACTGCTAAGAACCAATCAAGTAGTGAACGCGGGTGTCTACGTCATTGTTTCTAAACGTATGCGTTTACGAGCATCCACATGAAGAGGTAACTCCAGAGTCTTCAAACGTATCCGTCCCCGGGAGCGTTTTCAAACTCCTCTGTTTTCGGTGCTCGAAAACTCCGGCGTAGTGTGAACGCTCAGTGTAAACGTAGTGTAAACGTAGTGTGAACGCTCAGTGTAAGCGTAGTGTGAACGCTCAGTGTAAACGTAGTGTGAACGCTCAGTGTAAACGTAGTGTGAACGCTCAGTGTAAGCGTAGTGTGAACGCTCAGTGTAAGCGTAGTGTAAACGCTCAGTGTAAGCGTAGTGTAAACGTAGTGTAAACGTAGTGTGAACGCTCAGTGTAAACGTAGTGTGAACGCTCAGTGTAAACGTAGTGTGAACGCTCAGTGTAAGCGTAGTGTGAACGCTCAGTGTAAGCGTAGTGTGAACGCTCAGTGTAAACGTAGTGTAAACGTAGTGTGAACGCTCAGTGTAAGCGTAGTGTGAACGCTCAGTGTAAACGTAGTGTAAACGTAGTGTGAACGCTCAGTGTAAACGTAGTGTGAACGCTCAGTGTAAGCGTAGTGTGAACGCTCAGTGTAAACGTAGTGTGAACGCTCAGTGTAAACGTAGTGCGAACGCTCAGTGTAAGCGTAGTGCGAACGCTCAGTGTAAGCGTAGTGCGAACGCTCAGTGTAAACGTAGTGTGAACGCTCAGTGTAAACGTAGTGCGAACGCTCAGTGTAAACGTAGTGCGAACGCTCAGTGTAAACGTAGTGCGAACGCTCAGTGTAAACGTAGTGCGAACGCTCAGTGTAAACGTAGTGTGAACGCTCAGTGTAAACGTAGTGTGAACGCTCAGTGTAAGCGTAGTGTGAACGCTCAGTGTAAGCGTAGTGTGAACGCTCAGTGTAAACGTAGTGTAAACGTAGTGTGAACGCTCAGTGTAAGCGTAGTGTGAACGCTCAGTGTAAACGTAGTGTAAACGTAGTGTGAACGCTCAGTGTAAACGTAGTGTGAACGCTCAGTGTAAGCGTAGTGTGAACGCTCAGTGTAAGCGTAGTGTGAACGCTCAGTGTAAACGTAGTGTGAACGCTCAGTGTAAACGTAGTGTGAACGCTCAGTGTAAGCGTAGTGTAAACGTAGTGTAAACGTAGTGTGAACGCTCAGTGTAAACGTAGTGTGAACGCTCAGTGTAAACGTAGTGTGAACGCTCAGTGTAAACGTAGTGTAAACGTAGTGTGAACGCTCAGTGTAAGCGTAGTGTGAACGCTCAGTGTAAACGTAGTGTAAACGTAGTGTGAACGCTCAGTGTAAGCGTAGTGTGAACGCTCAGTGTAAGCGTAGTGTGAACGCTCAGTGTAAGCGTAGTGTGAACGCTCAGTGTAAACGTAGTGTGAACGCTCAGTGTAAGCGTAGTGTGAACGCTCAGTGTAAACGTAGTGTGAACGCTCAGTGTAAACGTAGTGCGAACGCTCAGTGTAAACGTAGTGCGAACGCTCAGTGTAAACGTAGTGTGAACGCTCAGTGTAAGCGTAGTGTGAACGCTCAGTGTAAACGTAGTGTGAACGCTCAGTGTAAACGTAGTGCGAACGCTCAGTGTAAACGTAGTGTGAACACTCAGTGTAAACGTAGTGTGAACGCTCAGTGTAAGCGTAGTGTGAACGCTCAGTGTAAACGTAGTGTAAACGTAGTGTGAACGCTCAGTGTAAGCGTAGTGTGAACGCTCAGTGTAAACGTAGTGTAAACGTAGTGTGAACGCTCAGTGTAAACGTAGTGTGAACGCTCAGTGTAAGCGTAGTGTGAACGCTCAGTGTAAGCGTAGTGTGAACGCTCAGTGTAAGCGTAGTGTGAACGCTCAGTGTAAACGTAGTGTAAACGTAGTGTGAACGCTCAGTGTAAACGTAGTGTGAACGCTCAGTGTAAACGTAGTGTAAACGTAGTGTGAACGCTCAGTGTAAACGTAGTGTGAACGCTCAGTGTAAACGTAGTGTAAGCGTAGTGTGAACGCTCAGTGTAAGCGTAGTGTGAACGCTCAGTGTAAACGTAGTGTGAACGCTCAGTGTAAACGTAGTGTGAACGCTCAGTGTAAACGTAGTGTGAACGCTCAGTGTAAACGTAGTGTGAACGCTCAGTGTAAACGTAGTGTGAACGCTCAGTGTAAACGTAGTGCGAACGCTCAGTGTAAACGTAGTGTGAACGCTCAGTGTAAACGTAGTGCGAACGCTCAGTGTAAACGTAGTGCGAACGCTCAGTGTAAACGTAGTGTGAACGCTCAGTGTAAGCGTAGTGTGAACGCTCAGTGTAAACGTAGTGTGAACGCTCAGTGTAAACGTAGTGTGAACGCTCAGTGTAAACGTAGTGTAAACGTAGTGTGAACGCTCAGTGTAAGCGTAGTGTGAACGCTCAGTGTAAACGTAGTGTGAACGCTCAGTGTAAACGTAGTGCGAACGCTCAGTGTAAGCGTAGTGTGAACGCTCAGTGTAAGCGTAGTGTGAACGCTCAGTGTAAACGTAGTGCGAACGCTCAGTGTAAGCGTAGTGCGAACGCTCAGTGTAAACGTAGTGTGAACGCTCAGTGTAAACGTAGTGTAAACGTAGTGCGAACGCTCAGTGTAAACGTAGTGTAAACGTAGTGTAAACGCTCAGTGTAAACGTAGTGCGAACGCTCAGTGTAAACGTAGTGCGAACGCTCAGTGTAAACGTAGTGCGAACGCTCAGTGTAAACGTAGTGCGAACGCTCAGTGTAAACGTAGTGTAAACGTAGTGTAAACGCTCAGTGTAAACGTAGTGCGAACGCTCAGTGTAAACGTAGTGCGAACGCTCAGTGTAAACGTAGTGTAAACGTAGTGTAAACGCTCAGTGTAAACGTAGTGTGAACGCTCAGTGTAAACGTAGTGCGAACGCTCAGTGTAAACGTAGTGTAAACGCTCAGTGTAAACGTAGTGCGAACGCTCAGTGTAAACGTAGTGTAAACGCTCAGTGTAAACGTAGTGCGAACGCTCAGTGTAAA
This sequence comes from Leptoclinus maculatus, assembly GCA_032191485.1. Classification (NCBI taxonomy): domain Eukaryota; kingdom Metazoa; phylum Chordata; class Actinopteri; order Perciformes; family Stichaeidae; genus Leptoclinus; species Leptoclinus maculatus. The sequence goes on from JAVDOI010000024.1 coordinate 1,365,399, forward strand.
CGTAGTGCGAACGCTCAGTGTAAACGTAGTGTAAACGCTCAGTGTAAACGTAGTGCGAACGCTCAGTGTAAACGTAGTGCGAACGCTCAGTGTAAACGTAGTGCGAACGCTCAGTGTAAACGTAGTGCGAACGCTCAGTGTAAACGTAGTGTAAACGCTCAGTGTAAACGTAGTGTGAACGCTCAGTGTAAACGTAGTGCGAACGCTCAGTGTAAACGTAGTGTGAACGCTCAGTGTAAACGTAGTGCGAACGCTCAGTGTAAACGTAGTGCGAACGCTCAGTGTAAACGTAGTGTGAACGCTCAGTGTAAACGTAGTGCGAACGCTCAGTGTAAACGTAGTGTGAACGCTCAGTGTAAACGTAGTGCGAACGCTCAGTGTAAACGTAGTGCGAACGCTCAGTGTAAACGTAGTGTGAACGCTCAGTGTAAACGTAGTGCGAACGCTCAGTGTAAACGTAGTGTAAACGCTCAGTGTAAGCGTAGTGTGAACGCTCAGTGTAAACGTAGTGTGAACGCTCAGTGTAAACGTAGTGTGAACGCTCAGTGTAAACGTAGTGTAAACGTAGTGCGAACGCTCAGTGTAAACGTAGTGTGAACGCTCAGTGTAAACGTAGTGTAAACGTAGTGCGAACGCTCAGTGTAAACGTAGTGTGAACGCTCAGTGTAAACGTAGTGTAAACGTAGTGCGAACGCTCAGTGTAAACGTAGTGCGAACGCTCAGTGTAAACGTAGTGCGAACGCTCAGTGTAAACGTAGTGCGAACGCTCAGTGTAAACGTAGTGCGAACGCTCAGTGTAAGCGTAGTGTGAACGCTCAGTGTAAACGTAGTGCGAACGCTCAGTGTAAACGTAGTGCGAACGCTCAGTGTAAACGTAGTGCGAACGCTCAGTGTAAACGTAGTGCGAACGCTCAGTGTAAACGTAGTGCGAACGCTCAGTGTAAACGTAGTGTAAACGTAGTGTGAACGCTCAGTGTAAACGTAGTGCGAACGCTCAGTGTAAGCGTAGTGCGAACGCTCAGTGTAAACGTAGTGTAAACGTAGTGTGAACGCTCAGTGTAAACGTAGTGCGAACGCTCAGTGTAAACGTAGTGCGAACGCTCAGTGTAAACGTAGTGCGAACGCTCAGTGTAAACGTAGTGCGAACGCTCAGTGTAAACGTAGTGAAACATATGCGTTTAAAATGGAAACGGAGTAGTGTGGACGTGGTTATTTTTATTTTATTTTTTGCACAGTGGACAATCTTTCAGGGGGAACACCTCCTATCTTGGAGTTTGAGGTGATACTGTCACTGAAAATAAAAAATATTTTAATATTTTGTCAGCTAAAATGTGCATCACATCCTATCGCGTCGCTGTCAGGCGCCTTTCCCTGCAGGTGGCTGATCATGATTTGCAGACCCCACAGGTAAAATAGCAATAACATGTCAAGAATTGTCTTTATTCTTGTGAATCTTTGCTTGCAAATGTATTCATTTATTTATAGTCGATGTTATTTTACTTTGTCCATCCCACTAAGTGTTGGTGAAGGAGAGTAAAAAAGAGTGGAACCTCAAGGTAGTGCATGATGAAAAAATGCATCTATGAGCTGCAAAATTACAGATCCAACAAGCTTTGAGCAAGGTTGGTGTTTAAAATGGTGCCAGGACAGGAGCCTAGCATGTCGTTTTGGTTTTTATTTGATTCCATGTTTAAAAAAAATGAATGTAGATGACATGTGGTTATGTAAATAGACATGTCAGACACAGACTAGACACAAATAACACTTAAACCCACTGAAGAGATTTCATGGACTAGGTCTGGCCATGGATGTAACACTGTGTGTCTCTCTGTCATGCTAACACACATCCTGTTATCAAGTTCCCAAGTTTGGTGAAGCGACCACGAGCCAGTGAAGAAGTGGGTCAGGCGCTGTTGAGGGCATGGATGATGCTCGATGTTTTCTATCACTGCTCCCAGAGGATAAAGAGCACTGTGCTGCTCCAAACACTGAATATTGATTGGTTTAGATAACTGATTCCACTGAGACCGGGCTGGCTTCTTTCCAACAACAGAAAGTGATGAGGACAAATGTTAGGTTGAATAAGGCCAAATAATAACTGAAATGTCAAATCTTCTCACATTTTGTGTAAGAAAATATGAATAATAATGGAAATATGAAAATCAAGTCTATCTGCTGACTAGAGAATGTCATATAGAATAGAACACTGAAAACATAGAAGCTGGTTCAATTATATACAGATCCATTGGCGGCCGGTGGAAAATGTTCTTGGTAGGGCTGTGCCACATCCAATCAATTTCAGCAAACATCCCAGAATGATTTAATGCAAACAAATGAAGGTATCAAACACGCATTACTACTTAAATATTTAACATTTATTCCAACACGAAAAAAAGCAGTAAATAACACTTTGATAAACACGTCAGGACATCTTATTAATGTCACCCTCACAGGGAATTCACTATAATATAATAATATATATATCATATAATAATATTCACTATAATATAATAATATATATATCATATAATAATATTCACTATAATATAAAACACATACACATATATATATATAATTATTTATTCATAACTATATATCCATTTCTCAGACAGGTGCTTCACTCCCTAACTGTCCATGCTGGTTCTGTCCCCGTTGTTTTAAAAAGATAAATAAGTTATTATCATGACGTCATCCAGCTAGACAAACCTGTCTGGTGTACAGCTACTAGAGAAGCTTCATGTACTGCTTCTCTTTCCTGCTAGTCTGCTGTCTGATTGTGAGGTCATTGGCTAAACTGCTTTATAGACCCGCCTCTTTGGGGCAGTTTTTCCAGCGCCCCAGCAGCTGAGACGTGCACAGGCGGAGAGGACGAGCAGGAAAAGCATATATTTACCGCAGATATCATATTTTACACATATTACTGGGTGATTCCATATTTCAAAAACACAAATATTGACAATTTGTATAGTTTATTATTATTTTTAATTATTTGTAGCTCAAGGGGGGGGGGGGGGGGGGGGGGCGGAGGCGCCCTAGCGCCCTCTATGGACCAGCCGCCACTGTACAGTACAGTGCTCAGCCTGTTGAGATGTTGAACTTTAAGCGATAGAACAAACTACTTGATTGCCGACCAACATTGATAACACACCTATCAAATGACAGTACTGAGATCAGATGGTCCCAAAAATGTACCTTCGCAGAAAAGAAATGCAAAAAAACAATTATAATGCCAGTTGGACTTGAAATAGTTATTGTTGTAAAGGAATGCATATGTTTTGCATAATCTGCATAATTTTATACCACGATCCTTGCACCACTGTTCAGTTTGTTTAGTTCACCTAGTTGTTCATTTGATACCATTCCAATTCATCATATATACTGTGCATTTTTTTTTTATTCTATTTTATCTTATTTTTTATTCAATTTCTTCAATTCAATATCTGCTCTGTTATTTTATTGTACTGTATATATTGTGCATTTCCCATACTTCATATTTTATTCTACTCTGTAACTTGCTGCTGCTACAAACAAATGTCCCCCTGGGGATAAATAAAGTTTATATCTATCTATCTATCTAATTAAATAGGAATTCAATGAAAATAGACGTTACTCCTGAAGGCTGATTAGTACCATGTACTGTATCTAATCACAAGTCTTCTTGTTCTGAAAGAAACAGTTGTCATGCAACCACACACGGCACTGTCTCTGTGTGAGCTTGTGGAGGAGAGACAGCAGAGTGTGTATGGCAGCAACAGCACAGGTTGGTACAAGACATTGCAATTACGTGCAATACAACTCCCACTGAGAGGCAACTAGCAGGCATGACACTCTGCTGGATGAGCACTTGGTAACATCTGTGCTCTGCTGCTGCTAAATGTACCCTACCAGGTAAAAAACAGCCAGTGTGTGTGTGAATGAAAGGAGAGTGGAAGCAGAGCCGAGAAAAGCAGCGTATAAAGGACCAGTGCTGACTGGATTTCCTTTGACATGGCTGAAACTATCAGGTCTTAGGGGGGGGGGGTTACATAAAGGGAAGTGATGGGAAGATGGCAGCAGAGCCAAAGCAGGTCCAACTGTAGACTGTATATAAGAAGTGGACATAGTCGTTGTGACATCACCCATTGGTTTGTGGACTATGGTTTTGAAGCCCGAGTTTGGCATTTTGGCCGTCGCCATCTTGGTTATTTGCAATCAGTGAACGGAAGAGACCATATTTGGACTATGGAAGGGTGCTTAGTAGCGACCTGTCAATCACTGTGTAGCCCCGCCCTAAAGCATACCCTGCTTTATGGTCTGTTTGACTCTAAATGGACCATAATGTACTAAATGAACATCATGCTGTATTGAAGAAGACTTGAAACTAGAGATTGAGACCATAAACTCATGTTTACAATGTTTACTGAGGTAATAAATCAAGAGAGAAGTAGAGTCATTTTCTCATAGACTTCTATACAACCAGAGGAGTCGCCCCCTGATGGACATTAGAGAGAATGCATATTGGCTTCCCGTTTCAGAATCGAAGGTTACCATGGGTCAAACCCTTCTTACTGTTTCCATAGGTGAGCTGCTATCGATAATAAGTGGGTCTGATGGGGATCAAACATGAAGAAGTGAAACGATCAGACCTCCATGTTAGCCAACTTTATTCGGAAACAAAAATAAAGGCAAGCAGTTGAGCTATGAGTCAACGGTTGACCTACAGTTTTTCTGTGCAATGAGGGATTATTAGTCACATTTCATCTGCGCTCACTTTCAGTTTGACTTCCAAATAGTTTATATAATCTGGATAAACAGTTGGCCGATTGGAGCATCATCGAGAACACTTCAATCCTGAAATTGCATCATTAACAGTACGTTAGTTTCTGGGGTGAACGACTTCCACTTCTTGGAAGTATGCTCAGAAGGTAGAGCCTCGTCTCTCAATCAGAAGATCAGTGGTTCGATCCCTGATTCCACTTGTCTGTGTCGATGTGTCCTTGCATGGTAGCCCCTGCCATCATATGAATGGGTATGAATGGGTGAATGATGACATGTAGTGTTAAAGAGCTTTGAGTGGTCGGAGACTAGAAAGGCGCTACAAATACAGTCTATTTACCATTCTTCCTGCATATTTGCGAAATCTGTGACGGATTTTATTTTTTGTTGGTGGCAAAAGACCCAAAACATCTGGCACATAGTTTGTTTTAAGAGATGTTACAAACTAAATGACCAAAGGTATGTGGACATCAGCTGAACAGATGATTCTGACACCATGAGCATCAATGTGCTGCTATAACAGCCTCCACTCTTCTGGTTTCAGGCTTTCCATCAGATGTTGGAACCTGGCTGCAGGGATTTGCTCCCATTCTGACACAAGAGCAACAATGAGGTGCAACACTGATGTTGGCTGATCTGTATTTGGTTGGTGTTCCACTTCACGTTGTTACCACAGACTTTGAAGAACGCTATTGTCTAAAATATCTGTGTATGGTGGAGGATTAAGATTAAGACCACGTGTCTACATTTTTGGCAGAATACTGGAGTGTAGGATGCTTCCAGAGAACAGGCTCCTGGCAGAAAGTGGAGATCAAGCTTGAGGATGACTGGATGTTACAGGAGCTTACAAGCATATGAGCACATTTACAGCTTCAACACTGTTAGCATCACGATAAAATCACGCTTTAAATCATTGACTGGGAAAACGTTCCAGCCCTGCAGCGATTCGTCATCACTGGAGCAGCCTGTCATCTGATGATGGCAAATAAACAATTTGGCTTCCAGCCTGAGAGAAGTCTCACACAATCACATTACCATCCAGACTTCCCATTAACAACCTTAAATGTCTTGGATGCAGTCATATAGATTTGGTTTTTTATGCAGCTTTGTGTTTTAATATGTTTTAAGTTACAAAGTGCCATTGAGAGTTTGAAACAAGGTAAATAAATGAAGTTCAGTTCTATATGACACCAGGACCACCAGCAGTAGTGTTCTATTTCTTATTTTTTACTATAGTACTTTACTTCCATTATTAAGCTCTGAGTCATCTGCATGTTCACTGATGCAGAGCAGGGTTAATGCATGTTAGGGATGACAGACATGCAGCACATCTAAAAATACTCCCAATGTCCTTTTTCTTATCCTGCCCAAGGTTTGCTCAATGTTCAGTAGGAAATTACAAGATAGTTTCTTAAATTCAGCTACTTGCATTACAAGGTCTTACTGTAATAGAGTACTCTGGCAATTTAGTATTGCTTTTCTATGAGGTTAGAGCAAATGATCCTGAATCTTTTGTCTTTAGTGTGGGTCAAGCACCAAGACACTGCGTCCTACATTTCCCATTATGCAACTCAATATTATCTTAGATATCTCACATCTCAACCATAGACTTGCTGAAAGGCATAGGAAGTGGACGTAGTCATCGTGACATCACCCATTGGTTTGTGGACTGCCTTTTTGAAGCCTCGAGTTCTGCGTTTTGGCCGTCGCCATCTTGGTTATTTGCAACCAGTGAACGGAAGTGACCATATTTGGACTATGGAAGGGTTAAAGCCGTGGTAGCGACCCGTCAATCACTGTGTAGCCCCGCCCTAAAGCATCCCCTGCTTTATGGTCTGTTTGACTCTAAATGGACCATCATGTACTAAATGAACATCATGCTGTATTGAAGAAGACTTGAAACTAGAGATTGAGACCATAAACTCATGTTTACAATGTTTAAGACACTTCAGCATTGGCAAATGTCCTTGGGTAAGATACTGAATCCAAAATAGCTCCCAAATTGTTGGCAAATTTGGGAAATTTAGGTTGATGGGCTGGTGGCACCTATGGCAGCCTCTGCCATCACTGTATGAATGGTTGGAAAGACTAGAAAGTATATAAATGCATGTCCATCGACATGTATGCCTAAAATACATAATCACCCACTTGATGTATATAAAATAAACTATTACATTAATAATCCATAATGTATTTCTTTGCACTATTGTATTCTTGTTTGATACAGTATATAAACTTTATGTTGTTGTCCATTGTTGCTTTATATAGCCTATATATGTATTAAACTATTGGTCAGTGAAGAGCTATAGACTTTCTGTGCTCTTAATGTGGCCAAATCTAACAACCTAATGCATATGTAATCCAGTAGCCTATACAAAAACACATGTTGCAGATGGATTACAGTATAGGCTACAGACACATCATAACCAGCTCAAAGTGAACAATTACATTTATCACAATAAAAACATATGTATTTATGCCAGTCGAGACAACGCGACTGCACTGATGAATGTTCCCGGCGGCTTGTATGTTCAAAAACAGAGTCAAATCCAGAGAAACAGATTAATTCCAGACTAGCCTACAAACATGTTTGCAGCCTCAGCTTTTCACAGCTCAGTGAGTTTAAGCAGAGCTCCACACGAACATTACTTCCTATTTTCTGTTGGAGTCCCGCCTGTTGTAAATCGCGGTTAAAATATAGTGCGCTGTGTTTTGTGCGTTAATGTCCATGTCGCTGACCGCGCGCCCACACACTCAACCACAGTCAAAGAAGAGTTGAACACCGGCTTACCTTCGACAGCCCGTACCGTTGGCAGTATCCATAGAAAATATAAGATATCCATAATCATAGTAGTTCCGGGCACTGGACTGTAAAAAGCCAATGCGTTCATAGCGCCGTCCAGCAGCGGGCCATTGAATGTGGATTCATTCAGAGCTGCAGAGCATCCTCCTCCTCCTCATCACCATCAGCAGCAGCAGTGGAGGGATAATGGATGAGGAGCTGCTGCACCGGCCAGTTTGGGCGAAACCAATAGGAAGGGGCGGAAAATCACAGCACAACACCGGCATCCCGCTGACCGCAGGGTTTAAAAGCGGAACTCGTCCTGGAGAGGAAGAGAAAGAACGGAACGGTTTGTTTAGGATGAGTTACAGGGGAAAGTGTTGATCATAGCAGTACTGTTTATTTCCTATGAAGGAAATACACTTATTTACTCAAGCACAATATGCTAATGCACTATTTTAGGTAGTTGTATTTTAGGGGAGACTGGGGTTGGTTGGCACACGTTTCACTCTGCCGTATTTCCCTGGCATCAGTTATGTTAGAATAGTTGCACCAGCAGCAAATTAAAGATTAAGGTCTCAGTTAAATATGTTTTAATGTATACACGATTTCGAAAATTAGGTGATTTGTGATTTAAGTCATGTGGTGCATTTGTGGCCACAAATTATCAATATTTTAATCTATCAAAATACCCCACCAAAACATACAGTAACAGTTATATTAATGGACACATTTGACCTACTTTTGTGATGAAGCAGTTACCATCACTCATCAAAGACTTAAAATCTAGATACAAATGTATAGCTTATTCCTATGTCTAGTAACTAGAACCAACACATTTCCAATAGCTCTATCTAACAGTTGTATAATACATTTAGACCACAGAACATGTTCTACGTTCGATACTATACAACTGAAATGTTACCCTCACCAGGTAGTTATTGACTTTCAAATGTTTTAACATAGTGGATGAGTGGATGTCAAGAAAGCAAACATTTTGATGTTACATTTTTGTTGCTGTGACCTTCAAAGGACCAGAAAATAGCTGTGTGCCAACCAATCACAGTCTCCCCTACTTGAGCATTATACCTTGTACTCCCAACTCGTCAAAAACAGCCACTTTGACAGTGGAGATCGACGAACAGAGGTCCCCTTTAATGACGCACCAGGCCTTCAACTAACTTTAGTGTTATCACTCCCGTGGCATTAGTGGACGGTAAGAGAATGTGACGAAGTATAAGTGCAATATAGTCTGTTTGCTGTGGGCAGGAGGGGGGTGGGTGGGTGGGGTCAAAGAAACACAAGACTTTCAACCAGGAGACCATTGTTCGTGTCCCATGTGCAACTAAAGATAAACATTGACTATGCATGTATAACGTATATATACAGGCCATCCCGACACATTCAAAACTAATGCTCGTACTTTGACTTAAGTAAAGGAGTTAAATATGAATACCACCACTGTTTATAGATTTCTACACTATTTTATTCCTTCCTCTTTTTTCTATTCATTCATTTTAAACCCTCACACCAACTTTCACTTTGATCAATTCTTCTTTCTTTGTCATTTAATTTCTATCGATCTAATGTGCCTGGCAGATTCAAATTTGTCATTATTAGTGTGCTTACTTCAGCATTTTACACTCTGAGACTGGTCTGTCAGTACTTTTACCACTTGAATGTCATCTGATATTTTAACCACATGTATCTTTATTCAACTGACATTTCAACAGCTTTCAGCGGAAACATGGCAACTGACATTTCAACTGCATTTGTTTCTTTTTCTTTAACTGTCAACTGAAAAGAGACTTAATGGGTAATTACATTAATTTAGTCTGGCGAGACAGTCTTAAAACATATAAGAAGGCCCTCCGTAATACCAGAGCAGCCTATTACTCATTGATTGAGAAAAAGAACAACCCCAGGTTTCTCTTCAGTGCTGTTGCCAGACTGACAGAGAGTCACAGCTCTGTTGAGCTGTGTATTCCTGTAGACCTCAGTAGTAATGACTTCATGAACTTCTTTAATGATAAGATTATAACTATTAGAGAGAAAGATTGTAGCTGACCCCTCTCATTCTGGACATAAACTGTTTGAGCCCCTTCCATCTGGCAGGAGGCTGCAGTCCATCAGGACCAAGACCTCACGCCACATGAACAGTTTTTTCCCGTCTTCAGTTGGACTCATCAACAAAGCCCGGGACCCCCACTGACTCTGACACTTACATCCCCAGGACGATTTCTTCTTCAACACCCTTGAACTCTTTTCCCTGTTAATATACACATGACACTTTAATAATATACTTGATTTAATATTCTCTTATTTGTTTGTTTATTTACCATATTTTTGTCTCTATTTTTTAATCATGTCTTGTATTTTGTCAAATTCCTTGTATGTGCAACAGTTCTGATTCTCATTCTGAAAATGAATAATCTCCTGCCCTCAACCAGTACCGATCAATCCTCAAATAGAGTAACCATAGAAACAGCTTTTCTCCCATCGACGTTGACAAATTGACTTAAACAATTTCTTCATCTAAACCTCCTACCTGTCTCTGAGACCCTATACCGACTAGACTGCTTAAAGAGGTGCTACCATTAGTTAGCACCTCTTTACTAGATATGATCAACCTGTCTTTACTAACAGGTCATGTACCACAGTCCTTCAAAGTAGCTGTAATTAAACCTCTTCTTAAGAAGCCCACTCTTGATCCAGAGGTGTTGGCTAACTATAGACCGATCTCTAACCTTCCCTTCCTCTCTAAGGCTACATCCACACTACTACATTTTAAAACGATCTCCGTCCACATGGCGTTTCAGCTTAGTTTTCGAGATGATCTCCGTCCAGACTAACACGCCTGAAAACGAATATCCCGTGACTCTTCACGTACACTGGGCGTGATGGTGCCGATGTAAACAGGAAGTAGATTGGTTGCTTAGTTAAAAACAATACGACAGAGTAATAAGGTAGTCTTTAATAATGAAAGGTCGTGTTTGATACTTAAGATCTTCTCTAAAATCTTCCTCTATGAACTCAAACAGACACATTTCGTGGAAAGTTGTAGACGTTTTATTTTTCAGACTTAGTTACAGCGCTGCAGGTCTGCTCTATATCTTTCACACACATCAAACTTACTTTAAAATGAACACTTACAGGTAAAGGTTTACTAGATTATGGTCCATAAATATGGTCAACACACGTCTCTCACTCGTTCCCTCGGTTTCGTTGTTGTCTGTTCTCACTCGTAGCTCTGCTGCTGAAGTCTCTGTCCTACTGGAGAGCAATTCATGTTTAGTTCCTTTACATTTTATCTGCGGACTTCACAATAGTTGTGCAGAACAAAATAAGCATTAATAATAAAAGGAAAGTCCTCCGTTTTGTGTCCATCACCCTCCCTAAAGCCGCTAACCGTGACTTCAGACGTCCGCTCCGTAGGGCTGGTAACGCCGCTGGACACGCCGCTCGCTAATCGCTCCAATAACAGCTGCTTCCTCCACATGTCGGCAGTAGTAGAATTATAAAATGCAGACTTTAACTGGACAACAGCTGCTAGTAAAGACAACAAGGTCAGCAACGCCTGTAATCATTTGTCCATGTTAAATTAACCTGGTAGTCGATCGGTAATCAATGTTGTTGTTTATGATTTCCGGGAAACGGTCACGTGATCGGGGTGTAACGAATCAGGGAAGGACACGTCATGACTGCTAAGAACCAATCAAGTAGCGAACGCGGGTGTGGGCGTCATCGTTTCCAAACTTATCCGTTTTCGACAATCCACACGAATACGCAACCCCGGCGTTTTCAAACTTATCCGTCTTCGGGAGCGTTTTCAAACTCCTCCGTTTTCGGTGCTCTGAAACTCTGGCGTAGTGTGGACGCTCAGTGTAAACGTAGCAAAACATATGCGTTTAAAATGGAAACGGAGTAGTGTGGACATGGCCTAAGATCCTTGAGAAAGCAGTAGCTAATCAGTTGTGTGACTTTCTGCGTAACAATAGTTTATTTGAGGATTTTCAGTCAGGATTTAGAAAGCATCATAGCACAGAGAAAGCTCTGGTGAAAATAACTAATGACCTTCTAATTGCATCAGACAAAGGACTTGTCTCTGTTCTTGTCTAGCTAGTCCTTAGTGCTGCGTTCAAAACCATTGACCATCACATCCTTCAGAGATTGGAACATTTAATTGGCATTAAATTGGTATTGGTGGGGTGCCGGTGCTCAGAAGATGGAGCGTGTCGTCCCTCAATCAGAAGATTGGCGGTTCGATCCCCGGCTCCTTTAGTCCAGTGATTCTCAACTGGTGGGTTGCGACCCACGGCCTTTGCCTGAAGAAAAAAAAATGTAAAACCTGTGCTTTTATTTTGAAGGGGATTTTTTATGCAGCGGAGTTATTCACACTCCTTAACACTATTTGGCGTTAATGCCTTGTAATGCTAATAGACACCCGCCATTTCACAGAAGAACACCCACACAGTTTGTTTTCATGTGCTAATTGAGCATGGTGAAATGCAAGTACGACACCGACTACATGAGATATGGATTTTCTTACATTGAGGACAAAAGAGGGCAAAAACCTCTGTGTTTTGTGCAGCGAGGTTCTGGCACAAGAAAGCATGAAGCCGTCAAAACTGAAGCGGCATTTGTTGGATCAATCAGCAGCGGATAAACTGAAAACTATACCTCTGTCAAATGACACTAAGTAGACGAATTGAAGACGTGTCGGATGACATCAAACAACAGACCACAGCTCGAATTTAGGCAAGTGGTCATTTTGCATTACAAATGGACGAATCTACAGACATAAACAAAACAGTTTTACTCGTTAACGTGAAACATGTGGGACGGGGACTGACAGGAACAATTTCTCTGCACAAGAGAGCTCCTATACTACGACTGCAGAGGACATTTTCAGCTCAGGTTCAAACTGCACCATCTTTACATTAAATACATTTGAGAAGTTGAAAATTTGGGTCGCGGCTTACACTCACAGAAATATTTAGGCCTAATGATTAAGATTTATGTATTTTAATTGCATATAAAATTTCCATCCATTTGGATTACATAGTTTTAACATAAATAATACTAATAAACTTAATGTGATGTATATTTGCTAGTCAAACATAAATGAAACACATAAAATGTATGTAATAATACTAATAAACTTAATGTGATGTATATTTGCTAGTCAAACATAAATGAAGCACATAAAATGTATGTAATAATACTAATGAACCCAATGCGTTTTGAATACACAATATATTTTTTATTAATAAAACCAATGTTCTGTCAAATTTGTATCTAAACATTTCAAATGAGTTTCCATTCTCCCCACTCACAATATCTAATACATAAAAAAAAAAAAACGTGTTACTATGTACAGTTGTTTAAAATAACAGCAGTGTTTAACAAAAGAGAGCAACGCCCAAAATATATATATTATAATAGCTTTGCACATTATATTCAAAATCAAAACATGAAGAAACATTTCTAAAATGCATTACTTCACAGAAAGTGAAAAAAAAGGAATATTAGGCTGTTCAAAAAATAGCAGTGTCTGCATTTGTCTTTACAAACTCAAACATTTACTGTATAAACTGAAAAATGCTTGAAGATCTAGCTTTCCTGCAAATCACTGAACAAATACTGTACTTAGTTGTATAACCACTGTTTCTGAGAACTGCTTCACATCTGTGTTGCATGGAGTCAACCAACTTCTGGCACCTGTGAACAGAGGAATTGTGGAATGTAGTCCAATCGTCGTGGGCTGGAATACCTGTTCACAGGTATTCCAGAAGTTGGTTGACTCCATGCAACACAGATGTGAAGTAGTTCTCAGAAACAGTAGTTATACAACTAAATATTAGTTCAGTGATGTAGTTCAAGTGCATTTTAAACAGTGCACTATGACATGGGTAGAACAACTGAAAATGCGAAATGCAAATGTTTAAAAGGCAACACCGTAAACTTTTGGAAACATGTATAACACAAACTAGTGAGTCACAAGTGGCTTCATTACAGTCTTTAACAGGTGAACTCAATGTCCAACACGTGGCTAGCTCTGTCCTTGTGAGCTCACTGAAGCATCTTAATTTGAAGTGCTTGGACCTTTGGGGAGTTTCTTGCCATCCAAGTTCATCAACACTTTCTGGAAGAACTCAAATGTAAATTTGAGTTCCTTAGGGTAGCTCAGGTTGAGTGTGTAAATCAGGCCAAAAAGCATGGCACATCCAAAGGCAATGCTTCTCAGATTGCTTAGCAGCTCCACACCCTCGATCACCACTCCAACATCCTCTGGCTCGTCCTCTTCATCAGCACCTTCTTTGCGAAACACGTAAAGCCCCATGGTGGTCTGTGCAATCTCTCTCTCAGAGCATTGCTGTCCTCATTGAGGTAGACTCACAGACGTCTAAGGACACAGTCCCTCTTGAGTTCAATGTCCTCACTCTGCAAAAGAAGGCATAATAAAAATGACGAGTCTCTACTTTAAGACATTTTCCTGGACATTGTTCATAACCCTCTTATTCTCACCCAAGGGGTTACTTTATTGACACATGACAGGAGGCATTAACAGAAGGGAAACACTATTCGACAGCAGAACACACCGGCAACATGAAGGAGATGAAATTTCAGTAGAGGTGGGGAAGAGGCTCACGGTGCACATTGCCTTTGTTTACAAGTATTTTTGAAGACAAGACATTTTTTCATCAGCCTATGGCAAGCCTTTTTAATATGTATTAGCTAGACTGGATATGCATTGCAGATATCCGTAATAAGATTCTTCCTAGTCAAAAAGAACATTTCCGATCCACAACGCCATTCTTCCTAGGACTTTAGCCAATGATCTAGATTGGGCTTTCAAGTTCAGATATATAACATTTAGATATACTAGAAAACAAAAATTTCAAATAACATCCAGTTGTTAGTCATTTTAATTTAAGATATCCATAATGCAATTTTGAATTATTAAAATATATTATGACTATTAAAAATGTCATTACAGATGTTCACAATTGACATTATTACTAGTCGATATCTACAATAAAGTAAGCCATTTTATTCCAAAAGGGTTCACTTCAGTCAGGACTAGTAACAACTGGATTGTAGATATCTGAAATGTGAGCTTTTCCTAGTAAGACTATCAAAAAATGCAATAATGGATATCTCAAAATAAAACATGAATGGCAAAAGTGAGGTAATTGTTCCTAGGAAGAACGTAATTGTGGATATCTGAAATGTTCTTTTTGACTAGAAAATAATTAAATTCTGCAATATATAGATTCAGTCTAGCTATTAAATGTTAAAACAATTTGCTTGAGTGAGAGAGAAGTCAGCAGTAACGTTATAGCGTTGAACATAGCAGTGTGTGTAGTTTATTTGTCAGTTAATAAATGCTACTCAAGACCAAAGCCCCCCTGTTTAAGTTATCAGATTTGAGAAACAAAAGACATATTGCCTACTTGCTTGATGTGTATTACCTTTTTTTTTTTCACACTAGTAACTTAGAATGTAGAATATCTCCAGTTTTAGGTCAGGGCTTCTTAACCCCACTCCAGAGTAATTGTACAGATTTGTAAAAAAAATATTTTCAAGGATGTTTGAACCCTGTTAAAACCAGTGTTACAAGGATTTTATTTTGTCAAAAGATTTTACTTGGCAAAACAACACAACCATTCAATGCCCTTGCCTTAGCTGTCGGAGCCATGAGGAGTCGGAACTTCCTTCCAGCAGCTCCTCCTCGATTGCTGACGACCCTCATTATGTTGCCTGTGTATTTGTCAAGCTGTGCCAGGAACGTGGCTTGAAGCAGCAAAGTGGTTATACGCATGAATTTTGCATTTATCTGAAAGAAACAGTGAAAGAAAATTTGAATTGTTTTAGCTTGCAATGTTTAAGCAATTCATCATATGTAATGTTACTCACCTAAATTGAGAGGTTGCCAAGACAAGATGTGAGCTACTTTGTTGATTTGGCCCCGTAGTGTTGTACCTGAAAGTAATGGAAAATATTACACGGTTAGTTTTCAACCAGGATGACAAATAACCAGCTGCAGAGGTGTGTCTGATCTTGCATTGTACATATTTTATTGTATATTATTCCATATTTATTTGTCATTTGTTGTCAATACACCAAATCACATTCCCTGCATATGAAACCCTAACATTAATTGGCAATTAATCAGATTATGATCTTAAATTAACATGACATGTATTGTATTTATATTTTCAGGCCACCGCAGTATAACGAGCCAGTGAGTGACGCAGTTTAGCTAGTGCCGAGCTCGAGCAGCAGGTGTCAGCCGGTTAGATGTAACGTTAGGTAGCCTGTGTTAGCAAATGACGCAGCCTGAGCGGCATTAGCCTAACCCGCGGTAGCCTAACCATTAGTAGCAGAAGGGCGTTCCGCCTCGGGGCATCGTGAAACGAAGCGTTGTATCAGACGCGGGTTGCGACAACCCCCGCAGTGCACTACAACCAGTGTTGTTACCTTTCACGCAGTCAAGCGAGTCAGCACGTAAAACTGTTTCTAGCTAGTGCTGAGCCAGATAGCAAGTGCTAGCGAACCATGGTGAGACTAGCCACATGGTGGAAGTTAGCGATTGACGCATGCAGTTTGAGCGGCAGCAGCTTGGCATGCAGAGTGTTCTCTACCGTAGGTCTGCTTTGGAAGCAACGTCGCGACGAAGCCAGACGTATTTCACAATCAGCGCAACTATGCTAACCGGCGCCAAAGCCGCTAGCTCGTGCTAAAATCACATAGCAGGCCATTCTGCATTCTCAGACACGTGCTAACCTAAATTCACCAACCTCTCAAATATAATTGTCAAAAGAACCATATCCGTCTTTGTAAAACAAATACTTCTAAAATAACATATTACTTAAGGTGGCAAATGATTGGACTTACCTTATAACGTGGTCCTGCTCAGTCGGTCAGAATCTGATTCAAATGCCAAATCCACGCTCAGAGGTCACGTGTCACGTCGGTGAAGTGACGTTTCCTTACGCAGAGCGTCACTTTATGATTCAGTCAAGTAAAGTTTACTTGATTTGACTACATTCAGGTTATACTAAAGCATATTTATGTAATGTTTAAGTGTTTGAATGAATAAACTTTTGATTTCATACATTTCAGTTACATTTTACTTAAAAATATTATTTAATGTTTATGAGGGCCAAGAATCGTTTTTTTGAGTGTAAGGGGTGATGGTGGGTCCCGCAGCGAGACCAGTTGAGAACCACTGCTCTAGTCTATGTCAATTAGTCCTTGGGCAACATGATTAACCCCAAATTGCTCTGGAAGGCTGTGCCCACAGTGTGTGAATGGGTGTCAATGAGTGAATGATTAGATTAGATTACAAAAACTTTATTAATCCCCAGTGGGGAAACTCATTTGCCACCAAACACTCATACAGACGACACAGTCCACAGTACACGACAGACAAAAACACATTACAAAGGATAAATAACACCAGACAATGCCATATAAAACATGATTGACATCAGAAAGATAAAAACCTCTAAAGGTGTTCATTAAAAAATCGGACTGCTGCTGGAACGAAAGACCTTCTTACAGCGTCGGAAATACACGAGGGCAAAGGGCAAAACTGCCCCTAACAAATATAATTGTGCCCCTGATATCACTAGGAGAGGGGCCCCATAATTTCCTCTAATAATAATGATAATTTAATGAACTTGTCAAAAACATCGTAGCCTATATGACCCGGTCCAGTTGCCATAGAATGTTTTTGATTTTCGCCTTGACTGATGTTGCGTGTGTGTGAAGAACCGAACGTTCTAAAACAATAAATAAATGGAGCGCTTCTTAATCAGACCTGTGACTGCGAGACTGCGGTCAAGTCAGCAGACACTTACATGTTGGTGCACCTATATGCTGAGATTCACGGTAAACGCATTCAAACGACACAGAACGGGAGCGAGCGAAGGACTTTGAAAGTTAGCGGAAAGATTAATGTGAGACAACATCCGGTTTCTTCAGACTAACATCCGGTTTTCAGAATAAGATGCCAACAAAGTATACATATGTCATTGCCTCGGGTAAGTAGACCAACCAGAGCAGTGTCATCTGAGAACTTCTGGATGTTACAGGACACATGGCTCTGCCTGTAGTCAGCTGTATATAGTGAGAATAAAAAGGGGGATAAAACTGTTCCCTGTGGTGCTCCAGTTTTAGTTAGATAGATAGATATAAACTTTATTTATCCCCAGGGGGAAATTTGTTTGTAGCAGCAGCAAGTTACAGAGTAGAATAAAATATGAAGTATGGAAATGCACAATATATACAGTACAATAAAATAGCAGAGCAGATATTGAATTGAAGAAATAGAATAAAAAATAAGATAAAATAGAATAAAATAAAAATGCACAGTATATACAATGAATTGGAATGGTATCAAATGAACAACGAGGTGAACTAAACAAACTGAACAGTAGTGCAGGATCATGGTATACAATGAACTAGGTAAAACTAAACAAACTGAACAGTAGTGCAAGGATCATGGTATAAAATGAACTAGGTAAAACTAAACAAACTGAACAGTAGTGTAGGATCATGGTATTAAATGAACTAGGTAAACTAAAACAAACTGAACAGTAGTGTAGGATCATGGTATTAAATGAACTAGGTAAACTAAAACAAACTGAACAGTAGTGCAGGATCATGGTATTAAATTAACAACTAGGTAAGACTAAATAAACTGAACAGTAGTGCAAGGATCACCAACAACAGCAAGCAAGTGTTGTAGTCATTTGAAGGATGATGATCTGTTCAGAGGTGATTTGTTATAAAGTGTAATAGCAGTGGGCAGGAATGTTCTCCTGTATCTTTCCTTGTGACAGCGGAGCTGGATCAGTCTGTTGGAGAAAGTGCTCCTCTGTCCCTGCAGTAGGTGGTGGAGAGGGTTATCCGGGTTATCCAATATGGATAATAGTTTCTTCAGTGTCCTCCTCTCCACCACCTTTTCCAGATTGTCTTGTTTGCAGCCAATGATGGAGCCGGCCTTCTTAACTAGTTTGTTAAGTCTGTTGGTGTCTCCGGCTCCAATGCTGCTCCCCCAGCAGACTACGGAGAAGTACAGTGCACTGACTACAACAGACTGGTAGAACATCTCCAACATCTTGCTGCACACGTCGAAGGATCGAAGTTTCCTCAGGAAAAAGAGTCGACTGATGTTCGCCTTCCAGTTAAGTCTGTTGTCGATGGAGACACCCAGGTACTTGTACTTCTCCACCATGTCCACATCCTCTCCCATGACTCTCAGTGGTTGTGGAGCCGTCGTCTTCCTCCTGAAGTCGACCACCATCTCTCTGGTCTTGGCCACGTTCAGCAGCAGGTGATTTCTACCGGCCCACTCTACAAAGTCATCCACTACTGCCCTGTACTCCTCCTCCCGTCCGTCCCTTATACACCCGACCACTGCAGAGTCATCAGAGAACTTCTGCAGATGGCATGACCCTGAGTTGTATTGGAAGTCAGTGGTGTATAAGGTGAACAGGAAGGGAGACAGAACAGTCCCCTGTCGGGCTCCAGTATCACTGACCACCACATCAGACAGCACACGGCCCAATCGGACAAACTGTGGTCTGCCTGTGAGGTAGTCAGTGACCCAGGAGACGGTGGACGCGTTAACCCCCACCACCTGCAGCTTCTCACTCAGCAGCACTGGTTGGATGGTGTTGAATGCACTGGAGAAATCAAAGAAAGTGATTCTCACAGAGCCACCGGTTCCATCCAGGTGCGACTGAGCTCGCTGCAGCAGGTAGATGATGGCGTCGTCCACCCCCACACGGGGCTGGTATGCAAATTGCAGAGGGTCCAGTGAGGATTTCACCTGCGGTCGGAGGTGGGCCAAGACCAGCCTCTCCAGCACCTTCATCACATGAGATGTGAGGGCAACTGGTCGATAGTCGTTGAGGCCAGATGGTGTTGTCTTCTTGGGTACAGGAACCAGGCACGACGTCTTCCACAGCACCGGGACTTTCTCCTGCTTCAGGCTCAGGTTGAAGAGGTGTTGCAGGACCTCCGACAGCTGGGTGGCGCAGGTCTTCAGGACTCTGGGGCTGATGCCATCAGGTCCCGCAGCCTTGCCTTGGTGGAGTCTCTCCAGCTGTCTTCTAACCTGGCCAGTCGTCACAGAGAGGGGGGAGGGGGTGGTCATGGTGTCAGTGGTGGAAGAGCCCTTTGAAGTAGAGGGCTCTGAGTCCATGCAGCTCACCAGGGGGGACAGAGGGGGAGGTGTTTGGGAGGTGTTTGGGAGGTGTGGTGTGTAGAGGAGACAGATGAGGGCTCTGAGCTAAACCTATTGAAAAAAGAGTTTAGGTCGTTGGCCCTCTCCAGGGAGCCCCCTGGTTGTCTACCTCCAACCTTGAAGCCAGTAATCTGCTTCATCCACACCTCCCTCACATTGTTCTGCTGGAGTTTGGCCTCCAGCTTCCTCCTCTAGGAGTCCTTGCCCTCCCTGAGCTTCACCCTCAGGTCGCGCTGGACTCTCCTGAGCTCCTCCCTGTCCCCAGACCTGAAAGCTGCTTTCTTCTTGTTAAGAAGAGCTTTCAGGTCACTTGTGATCCAAGGTTTATTGTTCGGGAAGCAGTGTACTGTCCGGGATGGAATGGCGGTCTGTTCACAGAATTTAATGTATTCTGTGATACAGTCAGTCATGTTGTTGATGTCCTCCCCATGTGGTCCACACAGCACATCCCAATCTGTGGACTCAAAGCAGTCCTGCAGGGCGTCATTAGCCTCCTGAGACCACCTCCTCACAGACCTGGTGGTCACAGGCAGCCTCTGCACCAGAGGAACATACCTGGGTTACAATAGAATCAGGTTGTGGTCAGACCTGCCAAGGGGGGGAAGGGCAGTGGCACTGTATGCATCCTTAGCATTTGCATACAGTAAGTCCAGAGTTTTATTGTTCCTTGTGGGGCAGTCAACATACTGGTGGAAAGTTGGTAGGGCTTTATCCAGAGTGGTGTGATTAAAGTCTCCAGTAATAGCCAAAAACGCACCAGGGTGTTGACTCAGCAGTCCAGACACGGTGGAGTGGATGGTGTCCACTGCTCTCTCTGCGTCAGCTGATGGAGGGACGTACACAGCCACAACAATGGCGGACGTGAACTCCCTCGGCAAGTAATACGGGCGCATCCCCACGGCCAATAGTTCAATGTCCGGGCTACAGAAGCGTTCCTTCACACACACATGGTCGGGATTGCACCACCTCTCGTTCACATACACTGCAATCCCACCACCTCTCTTCTTACCGCTCTGTATAACGTCTCTGTCCGCCCGAATAGTCCTGAAGCCGGGAAGCGACGCACTGTGATCCGGAAAATCCTCATGCAGCCAAGTTTCCGTAAAACACATGACGCTACACTCACGGAAGTCCCTCTCAGTCTTAACCAGCGCACCGAGTTCGTCTGTCTTGTTCGCCAAAGACCTCACGTTCCCCATTACAATCGCCGGTACCGAAGGTTTGTATTTCCTCCTCTTCGCCCTCCGCTTAGCGCCAGACCTGCAGCCCCGAGCCCTTCTCCGCAGCTCCGCCGGGATATCATGCCTGGCGCCGGGCAGCAGCCGCGGTTTGCTCAGCGCAATCAGCTGATGGCGGGTGTAAACAATGGCCCCAGTCATTGTGTGAGGCTCTCCGTTACAAAGAGCGAGAAACGTAACAGAAAAGCCACGAGAAAAGTTGAGAAAAAGTTACGGTCCGTTTTCTGACCACAACTTAAACTAAACGTGAAGGAAAAAAGAACAAAAGAAGAGAGGAAAAAGTGGAAAAAATACTAAAATAAGAATACACACAGAGCTGCTGCGACAGGCAGCCGCTGGCACGGCGCCATCTTGCATCACGTTAAGATAGTGTAGTGGAAATTTTGAATAAATCAAAATAAAACAAACAATAATCAAACGCCACTGATGCACCGTGGTCGGTATTTTACGCAGGCAGAAGAGAGGAGATTGTCCATGCAGGATTCCGATTTTCTTATTTATTTAGTAAAGCAAACAAAACAAGCAAACAAACAAAAAGAACAAAGAAAACTCCTGTCGTGCTGTCTCTCCTGTGCTGGTAAGAACTATAAGCCCCCCCCCCGGTGCATGCTGGTCCTATCTGTCTACTCATATATATATAGCCACAGGTGCCCACAGTCATTACCCAAACAACAAAAATAATATAACTAAACAACTTACTATTAAAGAGAAAAAGCAATCTTAATATATCAAACATCTAGAATAATTAAACAATACTACTTATTAATTAAATAACAAAATACTAATATCAAATAAATAGCTCCAACAGATAGTGTCAGACAGTTTTTTATCAAGCCTGACAAACTGTGGTCGAGACAGAAGGTAATCCAAAACCCAAGCAATAGTTGTATTGTGCAGTTTAAAAGTCATACATTTTTTAACCCTCTGGGGTCTAGGCCATTTTTTCGATTTTTTAATGTTTTCTTAAACTCAAATCTTTGAAACTATGTTTACTTTCACAAAATCCACTTTTGGCCTCTTCAGGGTCGGAAACTAACGCTAGTCCGCTAGCCCGAGGCGAGTGGATTTTTGGAGGGACTAGCTAAATTATCATTCTCACTAGTCCTCATGGCGAGTGAAATTTGAGAGGCTTTAATCGTTATTTATGTCCGGAAAAAGACTTTCCCGATAAGTAAATGTAACATTCCACTCTTCCCCAAATTGTTGAGGATATTAGACGATTTTGTTTAGATTATAATTTTTTCCGCAGCGAATCCGCTGTTTGACGGTGCGCGATCCGTAGGCAGGGCGTATCCGGCGCGCATGGCCGAACCGAGTGGACAGTATGGCGGATCAGCCGACCTAAAGGCGGATCCGCCCCGGAGTCGACTGCTATCTGGGACGTAACGTCCCTCCAGTAGCTCTTCTGGTGCTGGTGTTTACTCGTTATCCAGCTTGACAAGCTTGACAAGTTAGCGTTAGCTCGTTAATAACAGTAGTAAAGCAGGGGTGGTATAGTTTGCAAGACTAAAGACACGTTTTTATTCACTCGCCTTTTTTTATCCGATTCATCGATTAATCGAAAAAATAATCGACAAATGAATCGATTATTAAAAGAATCGTTAGTTGCAGCCCTAACTAACACCCAATATCTTTTTGTGATCTAACAAAAATACTTAATACAAATGCCTGCTTTATTCATAGACTGCGTATTGTTTTTGGCACCGAGCGTTCACTGCTTAGCCGGTACGTTCCATAGCGGAATTCCTCAACTTGGCAATTTGAACTGCTGTACAATATTTAATCGTGATCTTAACCTTCATCTGCACTACGAGCCTAAATAATGCAAGAATTGTCAATCCCCAAACCATTATAAGCATATTCATTCAAGCTTCATGAAGGACTAGTAAAGATTGCTCAGGACTAGTAGTTTTATGAACCTACTAGTCCTTGGGACTAGTACTGATTTTGAGTTAGTTTCATACCCTGCCTCTTCCCAGCCTGAAAACGTCTTTTAAAACCCTTTAAACCCTAGCCCCATTTTGAGGCTTCTGCTCAAAAATACTATACCCATACTCCAAGGGGCCTTACTCTCTAACTACAAGGTCTATTTGAAAAATTTCAATGGATTTATAACACTGAGAGGGGTTTGCTTATATGAAATGTGTACATATTGTGTATATGTTACTGGTTAATAGCTGATGAAGATGGAACACAGCTCCACTTTGAAAAATGTCAAATTCGTATGGTGAAAAAGCACTATTATTCATAATACTATATTAAATGAGGCTATTACATATTATTCATATACCCATCATCATAGCAAACTATGGCAGTAGTGAATAGAAAAAGAATTGGAGTGAATAGAGTGAAGTCGGCCAGAGTTAGAGACATAAACGTTACGAGAGGTCACGAGAGCCTCTCCAGCTGTTCCATTGTACTTTTATAAGCTAAATAACAATATATTTCACTTCTTTTATCCTTGTACATGCACAATCTATCACATACAGCAGTTAGAAATCATTTTAGAGAGCTAGAACCGTCTCCAAAGCGTCTCTGGGCAGCCGACGTAAGGGAGAATTGCGCCATAGCGGGTGTTTGAGTGGCCGTTTCTCAGCCTGTGGTTGGTCGATTTCTTCAAATGACACGTCTATGCACGTGTCTGGATCGGAATTTCCAGGAAGTCTTTAGTTTTCCGAAAAATGCAGATCTAAGCCGGTGGACCGGCGCGTAAATGCCTGTAGCTGCCTCGTGTGGAATGTGGTCCCCCGAGCTTATTTGACCCCCTCTTCCTTTTTTCACAACTTTATTAGACTGTAAACGAATGGCAAAAGGTGATTCAGCTGTCGAACAGGAGTTTGAGGACATCGTTTTATGATTTTTCTTCAAAATGATGAGTCCACAACCATAATTCTTCAGCGGTGTGTCTGGCTGCTCGGGGTACTGTTCCCGTTTGAAGTGTTTGCCGGAGAGGAAATCTGAAATATACATTCGACAGCGGGTCGAAAGCTAATGCTGCTAAGTATGTAGCTTTGGGTTGGGAGCTGAAGGAACGTCTTTCAGTAGACGGTTTTGGCTGCGTATCTCGTGAAAATGAACGCGAAAAAGTGACGATATTTAGCAGGAGGCTAGGAAGAATGTCGTAGATCGTGTTTTATTGTGTTTTGAGTGTGTAAAGTGTTACACATGCTTGTGTTCATGAGAAGTTGTTCGTTAAAACGGTATGCTACATTTTTGAATATTCATTGTATTTGTTACTGAAAATTGCTTTTTCGGTTCTGGTTCAGTACTGGTCGGGTCCAGTAGCCCCCCTTAATTAATGAACATTGCACCACATTGCTGGATAAAGTGGCACCTCTTAAGGAAAGGACCAAGACTGCCTACAACACTTCTCCGTGGATGACAGACGCTGTCTGCAGCCTAAGACGTAAGTGTCGCAGGACAGAGCGGCTCTGGAAAGCCACTGGGCTAGAAGTGCATCGCTCATATCTCAAAGACCTCAGAGCTTCTTTTAATGCTGGAGTAAAGGAAGCTAGAACTGCTTATTTTGCTAAGTTAAACTCTTCCTCAAAGAGAAATCCCAAGATTTAGTTTGACACAATTAAGAGAATTGTTTCACCGTCTGTCTCTACATTATACCATGCTGTTCTGTTGATGATTGTAACAAGTTCCTTACCTATTCTATTGATAAGGTCATAGCTATTAGGTCTGGTATTCAGCCTGGGATTTGTTCATCTACCTGTAGCTCCTCCTATTCTCCTACTGTTCTGGACTCTTTCCAGCCTATCAGCCTTCAAGACCTGATGGACTTAATTAACAAAACAAAGCCATCATCCTGCCGTCTGGATATTATACCATCCTCTCTATTTAAGAAAGTTCTGCTAATTATTGGCCCTGCAGTAATATCTATTGTTACTTCCTCATTGTCTACAGGAATTGTCCCGTCCTATTTTAAACATGCCACTATCCAGCCTATATTAAAGAAACCCAAATTAGATCCAGCATTGCCTATGAACTATAGGCCCATATCAAAACTGCCTTTCTTGTCCAAAATCTTAGAGAAAGTGGTGGCCAACCAACTTACTGCTGCACTGGAGAGACACAACATGTACGACAAATTCCAGTCTGGGTTTCATAAGCAACACTCTACTGAAACTGCTCTCCTGAGGGTTTCAAATGACATTCTCATGTCCTCTGATGCAGGTGACTGCTCTGTGTTAGTACTTCTGGACCTTAGTTCTGCTTTCGACACTGTAGACCAGGGGTCTTCAATTAAAATTCCAAAAGGTCCAGATTGAGAAAATCTCCTCGGGCAAAGGTCCGGAACATTACAATGATATCTAACTCGCGCCACTTAGTGCCATATATATATATATATATATATATATATATATTCAAGAAGCTTAGTAGTAACAACGTCTCTGTGTAGTCAACAACTGTCAAATCAAATAAAGAATGTACACATCAATTATATTTTAACAATTATTATTCTCAGTTTTCAAATTTAACTGGATGGATTATAAATAATACATAGAAATACATAAATAAATGTTCTTCTCTCATTTCAAGTAAAATAATGGCTCCATCTAAAAATAAAATACACAAAAAAGAACTTTTGAAAAACTTATCTTAAAAGAAAGTGCTTGATTTTATAAAGATGAGCCTTGTGTCTGAGGCTGCTGACAGGTATTTGCTTGATTTTTTCACATAACTCTTCTTTTTGTTTCCCCTCAAGTAAAGTTCCAGCTACTGCACTCATGCCCTCCTCGACAACCTCTCCGTCAGTGAATGGCTTTTTATGTTGACCCAAAATCCAAGCAACTTTCAGGGAACATTCGTAAGCACGTCGTTGGCCAGTGAATGAATTTGTTAATATTCTGGTGGAACGTTCATATTGGGCTCTTAAATGGTTTATTTTCTGTGCCCTCAGTTCGGATTGGAGTGGGTATGTTTGGTCTCGTTTCACATCGGTGCTTTGAATAATGGCCACGGTATCTGAGCATATGAGACAGAGTGGTTTAGTAGCGCCAGCAGGAAGAATGAACAAATACGAGTCCGTCCATTCTTTGTTAAAGCTCTGTTTTCGAGGTCAACTTTTCTCTTTTTAGAGCACGCCATGTTAACTTGCTTCTCCGACTTACTCACTTCTCTCACTGCTTCTCTCTCACTGCTCTCGCTCCGTCTCCCGCCTGTCTGCGTGATCTCTCTCGACTCACGATGCATTTTGGAATAAACATTCGATTGGCTGAGTAGCGTCACGTGAGATTATTTACAATGTATGTAATTGGTCGGTGTGTTTCCTGAACTGCTGAATGAGTGCCGTAAAGGCCAGAAAAGCTGCGCAGGTTAAAACAGAAGCGCTCCGCCAAAATGTATAATTCTCAATTATCCATCAATTATACGTCCGGGTCCAGATAGGACAGCGTCTGGGTCCGGATCCGGACCGCGGCCCGCTTATTGGCGACCCCTGCTGTAGACCATAACATCTTGATTAAGAGGCTACGTGATTGGGTGGGCATATCTGGCATAGCGTCAGACTGGTTTACATCTTACCTCGCTGACAGAAGTTGTAATGTCTCTGTGGGTGATTTTGTGTCTGTCACCTCTCCACTGTCTTGTGGTGTACCACAGGGCTCGGTTCTGGGGCCTCTGTTATTTTCCCTTTACTTGTTACCTTTGGGACCGATTATAAAAAGTTATAATGTTGCCTATCATTTATATGCAGATGACATACAACTCCATCTGTCATTCAAACCCAGCGAGGCCTTCACATTAACTAGGCTCCTAGACTGTGTAAATGCTATCAGAGACTGGACGGCAGAAAACTGCTTACAACTTAACGATACCAAGACGGAGGTTCTGGTTACTGCACCGGATGAGTTTGTCCCTACGATCAAGCAGAGTATTGGTCCACTCGCCTCTGCTACCCATTGCAACCTGCGCAATCTAGGGATTATCTTTGATCGATCGATGCCGTTTGATCCCCATGTTAAGCAGCTGTCCAGATCCTGTTTCTTCCACCTAAGAAATATCAGTAAACTGAGATCTGTAGTATCAACAGCTGAACTAGAGATGATCATACACGCATTCATCTCCTCACGCATCGACTACTGTAACACACTTTTCTCCTCACTCAGTGTATCTGCTCTTAACCGTTTGCAGGTCATCCAAACCGCTGCCGCCAGATTACTCACCAGGACAAATAGACGGTCTCACATCACCCCCGTACTCTTCACTGGCTCCCTGTAGCTTTTAGGATACACTTTAAAACTCTCACTCTCATTTACAGAGCACTACACAGTCAGGCTCCTACATATGTAGCTGATCTACTTCACCCTTATTCACCCGCCCGCGCTCTCAGGTCAGACGCTTTAGGTCTTCTGTCTGTCCCACACACTCGCCTTAAGACCCGTGGTGACCGAGCTTTTGAGGCAGTAGCACCGAGGCTGTGGAATGCTCTGCCTGTACCTCTACGCTTTGAACACATTCAGAAATCAGCTCAAAACTCACCTCTTTAGACTGGCGTTTGGGTAAAACCCATGTCCTAGCCCTGCTTTTAAACCATGTTTTAATTTTGTATTTTCTGTGTGTATGTAAATTATTGGACCTATCGTCACATTGTTTGTAATTCTGCCCTGTTAAGCACTTTGTGACTTTTGTCTGTGAAAAGCACTTTATAAAACACACACACACACACACACACGCACACACACAGCTCCACTACTGCGCTTTGGCCCTTCTGGAGCTCCAGCTTCTTATCTTATCTCACCCATATGTTTTCTTCCACATTTCCCCCCTCTAGTGACGGATGTCAGTCGCACTGGGAGATGCTAAAACCTCCCACTGGTCTTCTGGTCCATGTGCTTTGTGTCCAGTAGTGAACCTCTTAGTAGCACCTTGTGACTGGATGCATGAGTTTGTTGTTGTCTTTCCTAGCTATACTCTAGTAACCAAATACTATACGTTAAGTTAACAGACAACCAAACTACTACGTTACAAACACATTTTACTATCATATATTATCCTACTTATGTCACTTAAGGTGACTTACAGTTTACGGACACCACTGGATGTGGTCCTGTCCGTCTCGGATTGCCCCACTTGTCCCACATGTGGATTTTAATGTATACCCACTGACCAGCTTGGACCGCACTCTGTGGATCTGGAAGAGTTTGCCTCTCTTCCGTGGCCCTTTTTACCTGTTGAAACAGAGCTTCTATTACTACTTTACATAATGGAAAATTATCAAATATTTGCTCCACACAAATTCCCCGGTCATGATCAGACTTGATTTTCATGGAGGTGTGTCTTCACTTCTGTATGAAAACTTCTTCTATTCTATTGAAAAAGTAACAACTGCATCTTAAGGTCATAAGTGAACACTCTGGATTTAGTAATAATAATAGTACATTTAAATAAATTGCAATAAATACAGTACATTGTACACCGCTGTAGTTTGAGCACTATTTTTAATACATCTTAAAAATGGAACATTGACTTCATTTGAATGGTGTGTATGGATGTTAAAAGGTGAGGACTAAATAGTGAAATGATTTCAAAGTCCCTTTAAGCAAAGCTGTGAAAGGCAGATATATAGAGAAATGTTTTTAATAATAATGTAACCTAAAGCCCCAGTTCCACCGAAAGCCGGATATACTACGGATGTCCCCGGATCACCTCGGATAAAAAGAGGTGAGAACCGGGGTGATCCGCGGTGATCCGGGAAGGAAATCGTCCCAGATGACAACACATTTGACACGTTTCCCGGTTCTACTACGGTTCTACTACGGTTCCGCCACGGATCACCTCTGTTCAAGCCTGGTTCATCCCGGATGCCCACAGTCTATCCCGGATGGCCACGGTTTGACCACGGATGAGCACGGTTTGACCACGGTTCAACTACGGATACACCACGGACATGGCCCGGATGCGTCACGGATGCGTCCCGGATGAAGCGTCAGGGTATAAATAGTTCTGATTTTCAGAGACAAAATCACTCTTCCGAAAATATTTGAAAGGACAACAACATGCCGAAAATTAAACCCAAGAAGAAGGCGATGACTGCTGCAAAGAAGAAAGCTGCTGCTGCAGCAGCAGAAGAAGAAAAGAAGAGAAGAAGAATCTTCCTCAGACGACAACAACACGCCGAAAATTAAACCCATCCGGGGTGATCCGGGGTGTCAACTAGCTCCCGTTTCATCCCGGATTAACACGGTTATACTACGGTTATGCTACGGTTCATCCCGGTCCTACTACGTTTCTTCCCGGATGCGCTACAATCAACGCCGCCCCCCTCTCCATTCCCGGATGTCCCCGGATCACAGTTGTACGTCCGACGAGCCGCTCGTCTTCCCGGATACGCCACGGATGGGCACGGTTCAGCACGTATGGCCACGGTTTTACTACGGTTCATCACGGAACGTCCCGGACTGACTATTTTTTTTTTTTTTTTTTATTACACTATATTTATCCCTTTATGGGGGAAATTTTTCTCTGCATTTGACCCATCCCTGTATATAGGGAGCAGTGGGCTGCCAGTGACAGGCGCCCGGGGAGCTAGGGGTACAGTGTCTTGCTCAGGACACTTCGACACATGACACGTCCCAGTCAAGGATTGAACCTTCGACCTCGCGGTTACCAGACAACCCTCTTAACCCAGGGAGCCACGGTAGCCCCCGGCCCCACGGTTTCACTACGGTTCCACTCCCGGATGACCCCGGATCTGATCTGTAGTGTATCCGGGGACATCCGTAGTATATCCGGCTTTCGGTGGAACTGGGGCTTAAGACTTACCTGTGTTCAGAACTAAACCTGACTCTGTCCGTTTACAGTTGTGAACGTTAGTAATGTCAGTCCATTCTGTGCATCCACATGTTCTTCAGTCCCTGTTGATCTAAACATACAAATTCAATCCTCCATTCTTAACTGTTACCAACACTAAGAGCTTCCTTTATACACGTCACCAACGGCATACAAGTATTGCACAAACTACAGCGGTGTACAATGTACTGTATTTATTGCAATTTATTTACATTCACAATAATTATGAAGTCCAGAGTGTTCACTACTTATGACCTTAAGATGCAGTTGTTACTTTTTCAATAGAATAGCAGAAGTTTTCCCACAGAAGTGAAGACACACCTCAATGAATAGAAAGATCTTATCATGAACAGGGGAATACTTGATTCACATGTTGGTACAGACCCCCCCCCCCCCCCCCCCCCCCACACACACACACACACACACACACACACACACATAAACACACTGACTTTAACACACACACACATAAACACACGCCTCAACAGGAACTATTACATAATTGAAAATGATCAAGTATTTGTTCCCACAGAAATGCCCTGTTCATGATAAAATCTTTCTATTCATGGAGGTGTGTCTTCACCTCTGTGGGAAAACTTCTGCTAAAGTAATGATATGAATACATGAAGTAACATGCAATACACACATATGTTTTCTTCCACATTTCCCCCCTCTAGTGACGGATGTCAGTCGCACTGGGAGATGCTAAAACCTCCCACTGGTCTTCTGGTCCATGTGCTTTGTGTCCAGTAGTGAACCTCTTAGTAGCACCTTGTGACTGGATGCATGAGTTTGTTGTTGTCTTTCCTAGCTATACTCTAGTAACCAAATACTATACGTTAAGTTAACAGACAACCAAACTACTACGTTACAAACACATTTTACTATCATATATTATCCTACTTATGTCACTTAAGGTGACTTACAGTTTACGGACACCACTGGATGTGGTCCTATCCGTCTCGGATTGCCCAACTTGTCCCACGTGTGGATTTTAATGTATACCCACTGACCAGGTTGGACCGCACTCTGTGGATCTGGAAGAGTTTGCCTCTCTTCCGTGGCCCTTTTTACCTGTTGAAACAGAGCTTCTATTACTACTTTACATAATGGAAAATTATCAAACCCCGGTCATGATCAGACTTGATTTTCATGGAGGTGTGTCTTCACTTCTGTGGGAAAACTTCTGCTATTCTATTGAAAAAGTAACAACTGCATCTTAAGGTCATAAGTAGTGAACACTCTGGACTTCATAATTATTGTGAATGTAAATAAATACAGTACATTGTACACCGCTGTAGTTTGAGCAATACTTGTATGCCGATGGTGACGTGTATAAAGGAAGCTCTTAGTGTTGGTAACAGTTAAGAATGGAGGATTGAGTTTGTATGTTTAGATCAACAGGGACTGAAGAACATGTGGATGCACAGAATGGACTGACATTACTAACGTTCACAACTGTAAACGGACAGAGTCCACATGTTTCATTTCATTTCAGCCATGAGAACAAGTTGACAAAGTGTCATGCTGACCTGGAGTTGCACATATTTCACTTTTCTTTGTTTGTTGCCTGTCTCATTATTTCTCTGTTCTCTACAGAACAAAGTGTTAATCTGTCAGTCTGTCTTTACTTTAAAGAGGTCCTGTCAAAGAGCAGGTTTCAAAATGCTGCAGTGGGTGGAGCCAGGCTCAGACCTGGGGGTGGTCATGTCTGGAGGCGTGTCATGGGAGGAGTCAGCAGCAGAGACTGACAGGATATAAGTAATCTGAGAACATCACAGATCATCACACTGAAGCTCCAGCTGGACGTCAAGAAGACTCTCACACAACTGATCTGATCTACACAACTTCACCAGGTGAGGACAGACTGGGTGCACAGAGACAGAAACAGATGTACATTTAGAGTTTAACTGAATTCCAGTCTGTGTCAAACTATCAGTCTTTTTTTGTCTCTCAACTCTCAACACTCAATATACTTAACCGTGTAAATGAAGTACTGAAAGCTGTGTGCTCACTTTTCTCATCAGGTTGGAGAAATGGCCTCAGATCTCAAGGAGGTTGCTGCCCTGGGTCGACCTTTCACCCTGGGAATGCTCTATGATGCTCGGAGAGATGTACTGATCCCAGGTAAGTCTTAGATTACATTATTATTAATTTATTAATATATTATTTATCTACATATCTGCCTTTCACAGCTTTGCTTAAAGCAGGGGTGTCAAACTCAAGGCCCACCACGTCATTTTATGTAGCCCGCGAATCCGCCAGCAAATTACAAAAAATATATATATGAAAAGTTAGACTTGATAATAAAAATATCCCCATGGCACTTTTGGTGCATCCTTCTGTTTCCAGTTGCTGTTCAGAAAACACTGTGACTCAGTCGAAGTTATGAAATATCATAATTTGTTTTTGCTGCCGGAAATGGTCTTTCCTATAAAAGGAATATGATTGTCTTAAAATTAAAGTCTCTGCTGCTTTACAGTGTACAGTGACCATAAGCTACATCTCCCACAATGCGTCGCCGATTGTGTGACATGACGGCATCCTGCTGCTAGACAGCAGTTTTTCCATATCGGCGTTTAACTTTGTCAGTTCAATTTAATTTCACACTGTGATGGTGAAGGTAAATTGTGTAGTTAATCTGTGGTTCACATGTGTGCCGAACCGTGAGGGAGGATCCATACGGATCACGGATCGACAATGATCCTTTACACCACTATTCACTCACGACAACATGTTGTCTGTGTGCCAACATTAAAACTATCACAACAGGTGGACAGGAGAGGCAACAGCCCGTAAAACACTTTTCCAACAAGTGATTGAGAAATAATCCCAAAATGTCCACGAAGAGAAAAATGTATGCAGAGGGAAGAATATTTAATGAAAGATGGGAAAGCGAATACATGAGACAAAGCGGTCTGTCTTCTGTGTTATGAGTAGGGATGGGTATCGTTTGGGTTTTTTCCGATACCGGTGCTAAAACGATACTTTTAAAACAATACCGGTGCCTAAACGGTGCCTGAACCGATACTTTCAAAAAAAAGAGCACAAAACGACGATTGACGACATTAAAGAAAGGCTTTTTTTTATTGCCAAGGCTAATTTCTTTTCTTCAAATTGAACAATATATTAAAACAAACTTTTTCTGTCACACCCCACTTTGGAGGAAGAAAAATGTTCATGCCCCACTGCCCCAACAAAATTGTAACAAAATGGTCCATGCTGAATTTTTATTGAAATAACAACAAAGATAGCAAGAGTAACGAGAACCATCGCCTGTACAAATAAAGTGATTAGTTTTCATTGAACCCTGTTACAGTATGGCTTAATATTAACTTCCACTGTTACTGTAAAGCTGTTAGAATTGTGGCTTATCTTCTATTTGCAATTAATATGCATTCAATCCAGTTCAATTATTTAAATGAAAATGATAATCTACTCTGGCTAAGGTAGCTGATCAAGAGTAAAATAATAGCTGTGATTTAACTGCACGTGTTAGTCCTCTGGCTGTGGTCATCACAGTGAACAGTGTCTGGCAGTGTGATGAGAGAGCATGTGAGCCCTTGTTGCTGTAGTTCATCTCCTTGGAGCAGAGGCTGCATTCAGCATACCCTGCCTCATCAATGTATTTAAAACACTGTGACAGCAGGAAGCTGTTCTCACGTCTGTTTAGACCTCCACCTTTATCCAGGCCCAGCTCCACTCACATCTCAGCCCTGCGTCAAGCTGCGCTACACAAACAGCCTCGTCTTCATTAAGCTCTTTGACCTCATCATCTCATCAGTATCTGGGCCTCATCATCTCATCAGTATCTGGGCCTCATCATCTCATCAGTATCTGGGCCTCATCATCGTGGTCATGAAAGTTATTATGAACACGAAATCATCCTCATTCTACTTCGAGTTAAAAAAAGATCCGCCAGTGTTCCAGTTTAACGTTAACGAGTGGCCGCGTGAACTGAACCGGAACACGGGGGGGGGGGGGGGGCTGCATGTTTCATCACGTTACGTTTTTTCCTCCTAAATCGCGATAATGACGAACGTTAACAGTCGACAAACTTCCGCATGCAGTGGACGTTAACTTAACCCAGCAAGTCTGAACGGTAACGGAACTTAACGGAACTTAAACTGTAACGGAGGGAAATGAAGACGGTGTAGACATCTGAACGCTGATTGGACAAGACTCGACACATCAAAGATGTTCTATTGCGAAGATCACCACGTCACCTTTTCTCCTCTTCTCACTCCAATCGGAGAAACGCTGGCTGGCCAGTTGACCGTTGCGTTGTTTGAATCTTTTTGTGCGAAATACAGCCACACTTTTGACCGTTTCTCTGTTAAAAGGTTGATGGCTAGCTAGCTACTGTAGCTATACAAACGGTAGGCTATCGTTACCTGCTGCCAGGACGGAGTCATCCGAGTAGTGTAAAAAAAGTATTTCAATCGGCTCAGGCACCAAAACGAAGCACCGAAATCTGAGTTGCGTTTCGGTCCGGTAGGCACCAGTCGTATAGGAACCGGTATTGGCACCGGTTTTCGGTACCCAACCCGAGTTATGAGGCAGTGTCGGTGATGAAGGAATACAATTTACGTCAGCATTTTGACACCAAACACGGAGCTAAATTTAGCCTCCAAGAAAAACATAAAATTGTCCAAGAATTAAAAGGCAGACTGCAATCGCAGCAGAATACATTTACCAAAGCTACAGCCCAGTGCATGCTTAAAGGTGTGTGAGCAGGTGAGCTCCGACCAGATACAGACTTTTAAAAATGTCAGTTTGTGAAGAAACACCATCGCAGACCGAGTTCAGGAACTAGCAGCTAATCTAACAACACAGCTAGCTAAGAGACGAGCAGGTACTCGTCTTCTTCATTAGCTGTTGATGAAAGCACAGACAACACGGATACAGCGCATCTATCCGTGTTCATCAGAGGCTGAAGGCAGACTTGACCCTCAGTGAGGAGCTCTTGGATGTAGCTGCCATGCACAGGACGACGACGGGGAGGGACATTAGTGATGCAGAGAGATGACAAAAATAGCTTTGAACAAAGTTAATGTACTAACTTGTGTTTGGTGACATTAGTCTTTGTTATTTTCTTTAAATGTCGGTTTCTTAAACCTAAATTAAAAGGATTTATGTTATAATAATGTGCTTAAATATAATTTTACATTCATATAACTGCATGAACAATATTTTACACTTCAATGAACATTAATCAAATGCAGAGACAGTTATTTAACAAAATGTTAGGGAGTAGTTACAGTTATACAGTTACAACCATGATGCTGATGTGGCCCAGAGTGAACATGAGTTTGACACCCCTGACTTAAAGAGACTTTGAAATCATTTCACTATTCAGTCCTCACCTTTTTAACATCCATACACACCATTAAAATAATAAGCAAATGCTTTTTAATTCCATAACGTAGTTGTGAACATTCATTTGTTATCAATTTTAGTTATCATGCTGTATTAGTAGCTGATACTTTATCCTGTGATAAATAAGACTTCTTGTAAAAGTTGTTTCTTACTTGCTCTTTTGGAATCAAACAGCTAGTTAACTAGCTTTGATTATGGACCGCAACATTATCTTATGATTAATTAGCAAACTATATAAAAACTTGTCAAACATTAATACTAGTAAACGCAATCACAACTTACTTGGTTTTGCGTAAGTTTCTTCCTCTTCTTTCTGTTTTTGAAATGTATTAAATGAATTACATTTCACGAAATGATCCTCCTGCTTTATGTTTTCCAATTTCTAAAGGTTTGACATTGTGGGATGATGAAACTCTACAAGAGAAGATAACTGAAAGTGTTCAATCCAGCAGTAATTTTAAAATTACTGAATCTGACTCCATTGAATCCAAGTCCTCTCTGCTGGATGTTGAAGCTTCTCTGAAGGCCAGTTTCCTCTGTGGACTGATCGAAGTTGGAGGATCTGCCAAGTATCTGAATGATCAGAAGAAATTCAAGAATCAGAGTAGAGTGACGTGTCAGTACAAATCTACCACCCACTTCAAACAGTTGTCAATGTTTGACCTTCTAACCGTAGACGCCCACCAAACGGAAGTTATTAAGAACAGCTCGGCAACACATGTAGTCACGGGCATCGTTTATGGGGCAAACTCCTTCTTTGTGTTTGACAGTGAGAAGTTAGACGCCAGCAGCGTTCAAGACATCCAGGGCAACATGAGAGCTGTGATAAACAAAATCCCCACATTTAGTCTTGAGGCACAAGCTGGCATCAAGCTGACTGATGAAGAAAAAGCCCTGACTAATACATGCTCCTGCAAATTCTTCGGAGACTTCCTCCTTCCCTCCATCCCTGTAACATTTGAAGAGGCAGTAAAGACCTGTGGACAACTTCCACAGCTACTGGGAGAAAAAGGAGAGAATGCTGTCCCAATGAAGGTCTGGCTGATGCCACTGAAGAATTTGATTCCTGAAGCTGATGAGCTGAAGAGTGAGATCAGCGTTGGAGTGGTGGAGAAGATGCAGCATGCTGCTGAGCTGAAGACTGAGATCAGCATTGGACTGGTGGGGAAGATGCAGGATGCTCTTGAAGATTTGAGGGAAATACAAATGAGATGCAACGATTCTCTGGAAGGCGGAGTGGTAGAGAACTTTCCATATATTCATGAAGAGTTCAAAACTTTCCAAAAATTGTGTCACCTCTATGCATCTAACCTCCAGCAGACCGTGGCGAAGAAACTCCCCTCCATCCGTGAAGGTAAAGAAGATGACAGCTCATTAGAAGAATTATTTGAAGACAGAGACAAGTCACCATTCACTCAAGAGAAACTAAGCAAGTGGCTGGATGACAAAGAGAGAGAAATCAACGTCATCAGATCCTGTGTAGATATCATGGAGGGAGCCAAGATCGTCCGAAATCAGTCCGAGCTGGACAGAGAGGTTCTTGATGGAGATGTAAATGATGCTCTGTGCTTTGTTTTCACCTCCATGAAGAGTGGTGATACCTACCTTGATGAGATGGCCACCCACTTGGACTCCCCTAAAATAGGGAGTACTAATGAAGACCAGTGGTTCTCCTCAGATGAAGTTTTTACCACAATGAGAGAAAAAGCCAAAGCTTTCCATGACCTTGCCAGAGCACAGAAGAACAACAAGCGGTTCAGGTTCCTAATCACAGTCATTCCAAATGAGAAATACAAAGGAGCAACCATCTACCATTACAAGAAGGGCATTCTGGTCAGTGAAGACTTTTCAAAACCTGACCTTCCTTCTGAGATCACAGACAGAAGAGATCTGACCTGGTGTAAGTTTATTCATGCTTTTGAGTCAAAAATACGCTGTACTAATCAATGTCCTCCAGAAACCTGTTTGACCATCAGAACTAATGAGTTTGTGTTGGTCTCTCCATCAGATGCCTGTGATCTCACCCTGGACCCAAACACTGCAAATCACAACCTCATTCTGTCTGCTGGAAACAAGAAAGCAACATATACATCAACACGGCAGGATTATCCTGATTACCCACAGAGGTTTGATAGACATACTCAGGTGTTGTGCAGAGAGGGGTTATCTGGGCGCCATTACTGGGAGATAGAGTGGAATGATGATCGAAGTGAATTGAAACATGTTTTTGTAGCTGTTGCATACAAGATAATTGAGAGAAAGGGAGGTGGTTCAGAGAGTCATCTTATGAAAAATACCATGTCTTGGGCTTTTGGCCAATATTCAGACAATGAAAAACACACACTTGAGCCATTTCATAATGGTAAGGTGAAGGAAACTAAGTTTCCCTCTGATGGCTGCCCAACACTTGGGGTGTATCTGGACTGGCCTGCTGGCACTCTGTCCTTCTACAAAGTCTCCTCTGACACACTGAGCCACCTCCACACCTTTCACACCTCATTCACTGAGCCTGTGTACCCTGGCTTCGACATTTGTCATGCAAACCACTATGCCTACCTGCGTCCAGTTGAATAGGAGCAATGACAATGACTTGTTAGATCCTTGGTCTGTTAATAGAGAGATGGGTTTACAAGTAAAGTGTAAACAGTAAAGTAACATCCCATGTTAACTTGAACATGTTTCAAAAATTCCAAAAATGTATTCCAAACCCAGAGAGAGCAGGAAAACACATGATCTCATAAAGTTACAACATATGTAATTTTCTGTTGATCATTTCTTTGTTGATTCGATGCACAGACTCAAACTGGTTTCTGCTTCACAGCTTCACAATCAGTTTCAACTTTCTTTTCAAATCACGTTCTAATCATTTTTATTTCTATTCATATTCCTGATCATTATTGCTTTGTTGAAACAAATGTGTTGACATATACTTTCAAAGCTCATGTCAACACTTGCATAACTTGTTTTAATGAATTTATTAAGTTGATTATGTTGGGACATAAGGGTTAGTAGGGTTACACAATGGAAGCTTCTGGGCGTGTTGTGGTTTTCACACCTAACTGGCATATATGAAACATGGCACCTGTGACCTACAGCCAAACAGGAAGTCCTATCTTAAGGTGTTGCTCACCTTTTTATGCATATGGTTTATCCTC
This sequence comes from Leptoclinus maculatus, assembly GCA_032191485.1. Taxonomy (NCBI): domain Eukaryota; kingdom Metazoa; phylum Chordata; class Actinopteri; order Perciformes; family Stichaeidae; genus Leptoclinus; species Leptoclinus maculatus. Next base: position 1,403,769 of record JAVDOI010000024.1, read on the forward strand.
TTTAACTTTTCATTGTCTATGATGAGTTACGATCTATTTTTTATTATCGAGCTAAGAGTGTTTTATTTTCAGATATCAATGTACTCGTTACATGTAATCCCATATTGGCAGGAAAGAGTAAAAAATAAGTCTGTCAGAAATAAGACTATGAAAACTGTTTTGTCCAATGATTAAAGAATGATCTGTTGTCTACCTTCTCTGGACCCGGAGGTTGCAGAAGCACCAAGGAGAAGTGTATCTATAGGAGGAGATCCAGGCTTCTGGGGGGTTCTTGCTCTTTGAGAAACTTGGTTCTTTTTGAGCTTGGTACATCTGACATTTTGTATGATCTTTTACTTATTTTTTATTCTTCATTTTTTGTAAGCTTTTATCTTACTCTTTGTAAAAACCAAATAAAACTGGTTTGTATTTTGTACATTCCAACCAAAGTCCAGTGTTGCTCATCTCTGGTGGGGCCTTCATAGTCTCCTAAAGGTGAGAGAGCTCTTCCTCTGGGATAGGCTGACAGTAGTGTGAAGAATTTAAGTATTATAATTAGTTTAGTATGATTATTAGCACCTCTTGTGGTGAATAGAAGTGTCACAATAATAAGAATGTTACCATGGGTTAAAGAGTTGCAATATATTTATCTATGGAATGTATTCTATGTTTACAGGAGGTTTACTGATAGAGGATATTATATGTTACAGTATATTGACACATTGAATGTATTAAGCCATAAAAGCATAGTCACTGTAGGTGCTGTAGAGAATAAGTCTTAAGGGACAGATGGGGTCAGATTTAGGGACAACTGAGTAAGGCATGGAGTAGAAGAGTGAGAGCAGCAGGAATGCAGAGATGAACATCAAAGGACGTCTCCAGCTGAGGTGACAACATCAGGAGAGCCAGGTCATAAAGCGGGAGATGACTTTCAGCCATGAGGCTGCTTCGAGGGACTGCCATAAAGTGTTGATTAGAGGAGGAACCAAGACGACCAATAAGCCAGACACTGATTGGCTCAGACATTAGCCAAGATGATCAAATCAATAAGTTATACACTGATTGGCTCATACATAGTCCCCTGCAGTTTGTATGACGAATCTGACCCCCCATGTCTTTTCTGCAGTATATAAGCTTTGTTTGAGAGGAAAGCAGCAGACCTCACATGATTGCTTAGGGTGAAAGTGTGTGGTCTCTGTTCTCGAGAGCATTACTATTGATAGTTCATTTAGTTTGCACGTGCTATTAAATACAAGTTGTACGCTTAAAACCGGATTCAGTAACTTATTGGGTGCACATGCGCAGTAAGTAGTAAACAAAGAACCAAACCAGCACTGCGGTCTCGCAGCTTCATCGGAATATTCAATCCTTAACAATTTGGCGTCCCTGGGTGGGCCAGGGCATTGAATATTTAGACTCTGAGAAGGCTGAAGGGACGTGGGATCGGTGGACACTTTCGGAGTGCGCACGACTAAAGGGTGAGCGGAGCCTTTTAAAAGAAAATCTGTTAGGTAGCATAGGAACCCTTAGGCAAAAGTGTCCAGACTATCGACATCTTTTGAATGCTGGAAAAGAGGAGGAGACCGCAGCTAACTGGTAACTGTATTGATTTGAAATTTAGAGTGGTTGTAACGCTGTATAAATCACATCTGCAAGCTGAATTAGGAACATATATGTGCTTTGATTACACGTTGTTCTTTGTTGCTAAATCCTACCGGTACGGCCTGTGAACAGAATACAGGATACGTTCTCCGAACGTTGGCTCTGATCAGGCTAGAGCTAAGGCTCAAAGTGTCGAGTGGAGCTGGGCTATCTGAAGTTGTGGAGAGAGGCCGCATGAGTAGGCGACGGCTCTCATGGGTCCTCTATTCGCAGTTTTATGCCTGGTGAAGGCGGCTACTTTAAAAAAACGTTGGTCGAGTTCTCTGTTAAGAGGCTGGCTGCTACCTTAACTCACAGGGAAAATAATCTGGGGTGGGTAATATAGATAATTAAGGGGAAAACAGTACATGGTACCAACTGTGTATTTTGCGATGAATGGTTGTTGTAGTGCTTTAGATAGCGTTGTGTGTAGTGCTTGAGATAGCGTTGTGTGGAGTGAATGAACTGGTTGAAGCCGGGAGCTACAGGCCTGCTCCGGTGTTTACCTTAGATAGCTAAATAAAAGAGGAGATTATTAGCCGCTTTATAGTTAGGGCTGACTCAGGTTTATAGTTAGGGCTGACTCAGGTTTATAGTTAGGGCTGACTCAGGTTTATGGTTAGGGCTGACTCAGGTTTATAGTTAGGGCTGACTCAGGTTTATGGTTAGGGCTGGCTCAGGTTTATAGTTGGGGCTGGCTCAGGTTTATAGTTGGGGCTGGCTCAGGTTTATAGTTGGGGCTGGCTCAGGTTTATAGTTAGGGCTGGCTCAGGTTCATAGTTAGGGCTGACTCAGGTTTATAGCTGGCTCAGGTTTATGGTTAGGGCTGGCTCAGGTTTATAGTTAGGGCTGACTCAGGTTTATAGCTGGCTCAGGTTTATGGTTAGGGCTGGCTCAGGTTTATAGTTAGGGCTGACTCAGGTTTATAGCTGGCTCAGGTTTATGGTTAGGGCTGGCTCAGGTTCATAGTTAGGGCTGACTCAGGTTTATAGCTGGCTCAGGTTTATGGTTAGGGCTGGCTCAGGTTTATAGTTAGGGCTGACTCAGGTTTATAGCTGGCTCAGGTTTATAGTTAGGGCTGGCTCAGGTTTATAGTTAGGGCTGACTCAGGTTTATAGCTGACTCAGGTTTATGGTTAGGGCTGGCTCAGGTTTATAGTTAGGGCTGACTCAGGTTCATAGTTAGGGCTGACTCAGGTTTATAGCTGGCTCAGGTTTATGGTTAGGGCTGGCTCAGGTTTATAGTTAGGGCTGACTCAGGTTTATAGCTGGCTCAGGTTTATAGTTAGGGCTGGCTCAGGTTTATAGTTAGGGCTGACTCAGGTTTATAGCTGACTCAGGTTTATGGTTAGGGCTGGCTCAGGTTTACAGTTAGGGCTGGCTCAGGTTTATAGTTGGGGCTGGCTCAGGTTTGCATTGGACCAGCCCCTAGATAAGCTGCTTTAGGCCGAGACCAGGGGTCTTCAATTAAAATTCCAAAAGGTCCAGATTGAGAAAATCTCCTCAGGCAAAGGTCCGGAACATTACAATAATATATAACTTGCGCCACTTAGTGCCATATATATATATATATATATATATATATATATATATATATATATATATATATATATATATATATATATATATATATTTTCAAGAAGTCTAGTAGTAGTAACAACGTCTCTGTGTAGTCAACAACTGTCAAATCAAATAAAGATCAAATCAATTATCTTTTAACAATTATTATTCTCAGTTTTCAAATTTAACTGGATGGATTATAAATAATACATAGAAATACATAAATAAATGTTCTTCTCTCATTTCAAGTAAAATAATGGCTCCATCTAAAAATAAAATACACAAAAAAGAACTTTTGAAAAACTTATCTTAAAAGAAAGTGCTTGATTTTATAAAGATGAGCCTTGTGTCTGAGGCTGCTGACAGGTATTTGCTTGATTTTTTCACATAACTCTTCTTTTTGTTTCCCCTCAAGTAAAGTTCCAGCTACTGCACTCATGCCCTCCTCGACAACCTCTCCGTCAGTGAATGGCTTTTCATGTTGACCCAAAATCCAAGCAACTTTCAGGGAACATTCGTAAGCACGTCGTTGGCCAGTGAATGAATTTGTTAATATTCTGGTGGAACGTTCATATTGGGCTCTTAAATGGTTTATTTTCTGTGCCCTCAGTTCGGATTGGAGTGGGTATGTTTGGTCTCGTTTCACATTGGCGCTTTGAATAATGGCCACGGTATCTGAGCATATGAGACAGAGTGGTTTAGTAGCGCCAGCAGGAAGAATGAACAAATACGAGTCCGTCCATTCTTTGTTAAAGCTGTTTTCGAGGTCCACCTTTCTCTTTTTAGAGCACGCCATGTTAACTTGCTTCTCCGACTTACTCACTTCTCTCACTGCTTCTCTCTCACTGCTCTCGCTCCGTCTCCCGCCTGTCTGCGTGATCTCACTCGACTCACGATGCATTTTGGAATAAACATTCGATTGGCTGAGAAGCGTCACGTGAGATTATTTACAATGTATGTAATTGGTCGGTGTGTTTGAATGAGTGAATGAATGAGTGAATGAGTGAATGAATGAGTGAATGAATGAGTGCCGTAAAGGCCAGAAAAGCTGCGCAGGTTAAAACAGAAGCGCTCCGCCAAAATGTATAATTCGCAATTATCCATCAATTATACGTCCGGGTCCGGATAGGACAGCGTCTGGGTCCGGATGAGTCTTTACCTCCCTCCCCAGCACCTACTTCCACCCCCCAGACTCCATCCAGGTCCCTTTCCTCTCTCACACTCTCCCCATCCTCCCCCCACCTGGAGTTCACTGACTACATGAAAGAGCTGGTCATTGCTGGAACCAAACACACTCCTCCCCCCACTCCTCGACGTACAGTTCCACCTCCGCGTGGTGTGCATATCATAATTATGCAGACGACACACAAATCTACATAACTATATCACCAGGGGACTATAATCCCATACAAGGGCTGGTAAATGCATTGAACAAATCAACAACTGGATGTGCCAGAACTTTCTTCAATTAAACAAAGAAAAAACAGAAGTAATTGTTTTTGGTACCAAGGACGAACGATTGAAAGTCAGCGCTCAGCTTCAATCACTGATGTTAAAAACCTCAAACCAAGCCAGAAATCTTATGGATTCAGACCTCAACCTGAACAGCCATATCAAGACAATTACTAAATCAGCCTCCTATCACCTGAAGAATATATCAAGGATTAATGTCTCAACAGGATTTGGAAAAACTTGTCCATGCATTTATCTTCAGTAGACTGGACTACTGTAACGGTGTGTTTACAGGTCTCTGTAACAAGTCATTCAGAAAGCTGCAGCTCGAGTCCTCACTAAGACAAAGAAAGTGGATCACATCACTCCAGTTCTGAAGTCTTTGCACTGGCTTCCTGTCCAACAAAGAAGTGACTTTAAAATCTTGCTGTTGGTTTATAAAGCACTGAATGGTTTAGGGCCAAAATACATCTCTGATCTGTTGCTACCTTATGAACCATCCCGACCCCTTAGGTCGTCTGGGACTGGTCTACTTTCTGTTCCCAGAGTCACAACTAAACATGGAGAAGCAGCGTTCAGTTTTTCTGCTCCACATATCTGGAACAAAGTCCCAGAAAGCTGCAGGTCTGCTGAGACCCTCAGCTCCTTTAAATCAAGATTGAAGACTTTTCTGTTTGCTACCTTTAATTGAACCAGAGTCAAGGATATTAATCAATCTCCTGCATTTCTGCATTTTACTACTGTATTTTATTTCTTACACTGCTTTTTAATCTTTTAATGACTGTTTTTAATGTTCAATGAATGTTCTTGGTTGTTTTTAAATCTCCTTTTCTTTTGCCTTATGTTTTGATGCTTTTAATGGTTTTATGTGAAGCACTTTGAATTACCTTGTTGTTGAAATGTGCTATACTAATAAACTTGCCTTGCCTTGTCTTCTGTATGAATTCATGTCACATTAATGCTCACTACTAACTTTGCTTCTTCCTCAGATTCTTTGTGCTTTCGATCCTTGCAGGTTTCCATGGATCGTGGTTACGGTATATCTGGACCATGGCCTTGCCTCCTGCCATGGCCCTGCTGACACCCACTGCTACTATTATTATTATTATTATTACTATTAGTCACATTACTGTTACCGATACCATTACTGCTTTTATTATCATTACCTCATCGGCTCATCACTCTCACCTGCTAGTCACACCCACCTCATCGGCTCATCACTCTCACCTGCTAGTCACACCCACCTCATCGGCTCATCACTCTCACCTGCTAGTCACACCCACCTCATCGGCTCATCACTCTCACCTGTTAGTCACACCCACCTCATCGGCTCATCACTCTCACCTGTTAGTCTCACCCACCTCATCAGCTCATCACTCTCACCTGTTAGTCACACCCACCTCATCGGCTCATCACTCTCACCTGCTAGTCACACCCACCTCATCGGCTCATCACTCTCACCTGTTAGTCACACCCACCTCATCGGCTCATCACTCTCACCTGCTAGTCACACCCACCTCATCGGCTCATCACTCTCACCTACTAGTCACACCCACCTCATCAGCTCATCACTCTCACCTGTTAGTCACACCCACCTCATCGGCTCATCACTCTCACCTGCTAGTCTCACCCACCTCATCGGCTCATCACTCTCACCTACTAGTCACACCCACCTCATCAGCTCATCACTCTCACCTGTTAGTCACACCCACCTCATCGGCTCATCACTCTCACCTGTTAGTCACACCCACCTCATCAGCTCATCACTCTCACCTGCTAGTCACACCCACCTCATCAGCTCATCACTCTCACCTGTTAGTCTCACCCACCTCATCGGCTCATCACTCTCACCTGTTAGTCACACCCACCTCATCGGCTCATCACTCTCACCTGCTAGTCTCACCCACCTCATCGGCTCATCACTCTCACCTGCTAGTCACACCCACCTCATCAGCTCATCACTCTCACCTGCTAGTCACACCCACCTCATCGGCTCATCACTCTCACCTGCTAGTCTCACCCACCTCATCAGCTCATCACTCTCACCTGCTAGTCACACCCACCTCATCGGCTCATCACTCTCACCTGTTAGTCACACCCACCTCATCGGCTCATCACTCTCACCTGCTAGTCACACCCACCTCATCAGCTCATCACTCTCACCTGTTAGTCACACCCACCTCATCGGCTCATCACTCTCACCTGTTAGTCACACCCACCTCATCGGCTCATCACTCTCACCTGTTAGTCACACCCACCTCATCGGCTCATCACTCTCACCTACTAGTCACACCCACCTCATCAGCTCATCACTCTCACCTGCTAGTCACACCCACCTCATCGGCTCATCACTCTCACCTGCTAGTCTCACCCACCTCATCGGCTCATCACTCTCACCTGTTAGTCACACCCACCTCATCAGCTCATCACTCTCACCTGCTAGTCACACCCACCTCATCGGCTCATCACTCTCACCTGTTAGTCACACCCACCTCATCGGCTCATCACTCTCACCTGCTAGTCACACCCACCTCATCGGCTCATCACTCTCACCTGTTAGTCACACCCACCTCATCAGCTCATCACTCTCACCTGTTAGTCACACCCACCTCATCGGCTCATCACTCTCACCTGTTAGTCACACCCACCTCATCAGCTCATCACTCTCACCTGTTAGTCACACCCACCTCATCGGCTCATCACTCTCACCTGTTAGTCACACCCACCTCATCAGCTCATCACTCTCACCTGCTCACTCTGCTGCACTCACTATTTAGACCCCAGTCACACACACACTCACTTCCAGATCGTTCTCCGTATTCATGCCAGACCTTCCAGCGAATACCCTCCGACTGATTCCCCGTTACCGACCCTGCCTGTTTTGGATTTATCCGCCTTGCCTCTGCCCCGGTAATTCACTCAGTCTTCTGTCCCCGACCACGAGATCCTGCCTCTGTTTCCTCTGGATTCTGTCTGCCTTCTCCCTTAATGGCTTGTCGTTCCACCGTGTGGGATTATCCATCTGTGCTATTCAAAGACTGTTACCTGTTGTGTGTCCAGACGAAAATAAAGCTTCCATTCCAACTATCCAATGTGTCTGTCGTACTGCTTCTGGGTCCTTACCACACCCGGTACAGTAGTCATCATTTTTCCATAATTATTCTGCAGACTACTCTAATTATATAAATCATTTCTGTCATATGCATGGGATGTTGTTATGTTGTTTATTCTGTACACATTAATCAATTTTGAGGGGAGTTCTTCCTGTTCCAATGTGAGGGTCCTGGGACAGAGGATGTCGTATGTGTACAGATTGTAAAGCCCTCTGAGTCAAATTTGTGATTTGGGGCTCTACAAATAACTACACAATGCTGAAGATCTGGATGTGATGAGTGAGACTTCTGAAGAGCTTAGTGGAAAGACCTTTGGGCACTGGTTGTTATTTTCTTTACCTGTACCATAATTGCTACTGTAGCGTAAAAATGTCCCCTTGCGGAATTAATAAAGTAACTATGACGATCGGAGGTGAATGGTCACATTAATCTGATAGTTAAATGACAGCTGCAGAGAAAGGAACAGTTGTAACATCTGACAGCAACAAGATGATTGGAAGATGGAGGCCAAAGTCCAGCAGAACAACGTGAGGGAGGTGTGGACCGGGATGAAGCAGATAACTGGCTTCAAGGTTGGAGGGAGACAACCAGGGGGCCCCCTGGAGAGGGCCAATGAGCTAAACTGTTTCTTTAATAGGTTTAGTTCACAGCCCTCATCTGTCTCCTCCACACACCGCACCTCACAAACACCTCTGCTGCCTCCCCCCTCCCCCTCTGTCCCCCCTGGTGAGCTGCATGGACACAGAGCCCTCAACATCAAAGGGCTCTTCCACCACTGACACCATGACCCCCCCCATCCCCTTTCTGTGACGACTGGCCAGGTTAGGAGACAGCTGGAGAGACTCCACCAAGGCAAGGCTGCAGGACCTGACTGCATCAGCCCCAGGGTCCTGAAGATCTGAGCCGTCCAGCTATCTGATGTCCTGCAACACCTCTTCAACCTGAGCCTGAAGCAGGAGAAAGTCCCGGTGCTGTGGAAGACGTCGTTTCTGGTCCCTCTACCAAAGAAGACGACTCCATCTAGCCTCAGCGACTACCGACCAGTTGCCCTCACATCTCAAGTGATGAAGGTGGTGGAGAGGCTGGTCTTGGCCCACCTCCGACCGCAGGTGAGATCCTCACTGGACCCTCTGCAATTTGCATACCAGCCCCGTGTGGGGGTGGAAGACGCCATCATCTACCTGCTGCAACGAGCTCAGTTGCACCTGGATGGAACTGGTGGCTCTGTGAGAATCACTTTCTTTGATTTCTCCAGTGCATTTAACACCATCCAATCAGTGCTGCTGAGTGAGAAGCTGCAGGTGGTGGGGGTAGACATGTCCACCGTCTCCTGGATCACTGACTACCTGACAGGCAGACCACAGTTTGTCCTACTGGGCCGTGTTGCTGTCTGATACGGTGGTCAGTGATACTGGAGCTCGACAGGGAACTGTTCTGTCTCCCTTCCTGTGCACCTTGTACACCACTGACTTCCAGTACAACTCAGGGTCATGCCATCTGCAGAAGTTCTCTGATGACTCTGCAGTGGTCGGGTGTATAAGGGACGGACGGGAGGAGGAGTACAGGTCAGTGGTGGGTGACTTTGTAGAGTGGGCCGGTAGAAATCACCTGCTGCTGATCGTGGCCAAGACCAGAGAGATGGTGGTCGACTTCAGGAGGAAGACGACGGCTCCACAGCCGCTGAGAGTTCTGGGTGAGGACGTGGACATGGTGGAGGAGTACAAGTACCTGGGTGTCTCCATCGACAACATACTGAACTGGAAGACCAACATCAACGCTGTGTACAAGAAGGGGATGAGTCGACTCTTTTTCCTGAGGAAACTTCGATCCTTCGACGTGTGCAGCAAGATGTTGGAGATGTTCTACCAGTCTGTTGTAGTCAGTGCACTGTACTTCTCCGTAGTCTGCTGGGGGAGCAGCATTGGAGCCGGAGACACCAACAGACTCAACAAACTGATTAAGAAGGCCGGCTCCATCATTGGCTGCAAACAAGACAATCTGGAAAAGGTGGTGGAGAGGAGGACACTGAAGAAACTATTATCCATATTGGATAACCAGGACCACCCTCTCCACCACCTACTGCAGGGACAGAGGAGCACTTTCTCCAACAGACTGATCCAGCTCCGCTGTCACAAGGACAGATACAGGAGAACATTCCTGCCCACTGCAATAACACTTTATAACAAATCACCTCTGGCCAAATCATCCTCCACATGACTACACACTGCTACACTGTTGATTGCTGTTGGTTGATCTTTGCACTACTGTTTAGTTTATCTAGTTAGTTAATTTAACACTATTCTATTTCATTGTATATACTGTGCATTTCTATTGTTATTTTCTTTTATTTATATTTAATATGTTCTACTCTGTTATTTTATTGTATGTATTGTGCATTTTTCATACTTAATATTTTTATTTTTACTCTGTTACTTTGTTTGCTGAAGTATATCTTTGCTGCTGTAACAACCAAATCTCCCCCTGGGGATGAATAAAATATCTATCTTCATTGTTATTTTTTTATTCTATTTTAAATGTCCATGTTTTTATTTTAAATGATGTATTATACTATTGCACTGTGTTCATTGTCATGCACCAATCACCAAGTCAAATTCCTTGTATGTGCAACCATACTTAGCAATACAGCCGTTTCTGATTATATTTCCTATTCATTGGACCATGAGCTCAATCACCATTGTGTCTTAACAGAAATGTATTTAAATTAAAATATTTTTCATATCATTTAATCCTTACATACTGTTTATATTTGATGCCTTCACAGTATGGTCCGGGTCAATTTTGACCCGGACCAAGAATTCCCTCACAGTAAGTGTCTATACCAAATTTTAAACTACAGATCTATTTAGAATGTCTAAATAGCCTATGTCTCATTAATAAATGCATGATTAATCCTTAATAAATGTTTCAGAGAGCAGGGAGAGTGTATTTTTTAAGTTTTACAACATTCGTTTTTGGAGAAAAACCTCTATTACACATTATCATGTCCTGTTTTACATAAGACATGAAAACATAAAAGCCATAATGACTTAAATATATTTTATTGAATATGAAAATGGCATGAACATTCTGGAACTGTTGGAATTCATAATATAACCATGTTTAATCATTGCAACCATTAAATGCTGTCCCCACTGCTATATCATAAGAAATCATAATTAATAATAATTCAACATTTACCACTAAGAACACAAAACATTACATAATAAAATGCTCATTATAAACTAGTCAATAATCAGTCAATGATCAGAGCTTTCTTCCACGTTGTCTTCCTGCTCTGACACATCCTCCAAATCACTCTCAACCTCATCTCTGAAGAACAGATAAGGGCCTGTTGCACACTAAATCTTGCTGCCATGATGTCAGTCACTGAAATGGCAGCTCACTGTACAAAACTACTGTACTATACTATATATAGTGATTGGAAGACAAGAAAAGTGCTATAAAAGTTTATTCAATTTTTACTTATTACCCCCATTTCCAGAAATGGTGACAGATTTAACTGATAATTACAGAGGTTGTGTGATCACTCATTTGGGTTTTCTGCAGTATTATTAATGCCCAATACTGTCCTTCCTTACCAAGCACAGTGTCTGGAGCTAAATCTAAATAGGCTTTTTACCAAAGCGTTGTACTGCAGACCAAATTTACACCCTTTTTAAAAATGGGAAAGTATTTGCATGTTTTATGGGCTTTAAAAAGGCATGATGCACTTTTTTATAAAGTTATTGAAAGTGGTTTAGGGGATAAAGCTTATGACATTATCAAATCAATGTACATGGAAAACAGATGTGCAGAAAGAATTGTCTCCAAAATAACAGTATTCTTTAAACAGGAGCATGGAATGAGGCAGGAATGCAGTCTGAGTCCAACTCTGTTTAACATTTACATCAATGAAGTGGAAACGATGTTGGATCATTCTGTAGCCCCAGAAGTTCATGTTCTGATGATCGAGTTCTGTTGTCCCCAACAGAAGAGGGTTCACAACAACATCCGTTCTGGAGTAGTTCTGTCAGAAATGGACACGGACAGTCAATCTGGAAAAGAGCAGCGTTAGAGAGACAGATCTCAGGGAAACAGGCAGAGATACAACTTCACTCAAATAACTACTTAGAGGTTGTCTTTTGGAGAGCTTTATATGCAACTATAAGAATTTGAAAATCTACAATTCTCTAAACACACCAATTATGCTTTATGGAAGCATATGTGTGATCTTATTTCAAAACCAGAATTTAACAACCGGGAAAATACTTCCACTGAAAAACAACATTTGGAATTTTGTAAAATCATATTTAAAGTTCACCCAAAAACCTAAGCAATGCATGCAGAGCATAACTTTGTATATTCCCTCCAATCCAAATAAAAAAAAAAAAAAAAAAAGATCAATTCAATTTTGCCAACATCTAAATCAAGCTTATCAAAATGATCTTGCATACAAAGCTCTCTTGAACAATCAGCAATCTCAGGAGGATACATTGAGCTAAAGGCTGGACCAGCCTCAAACTATCCTGAATCATCAATCAGAAAATTTGAAACAAAATTAGAAGATACATATACAGAACAATTGAGAAAATGTAATTAAATGCAAGACAAACTCATGTTATCAACTCCAGAACAGAGGTATCCAATTAGCAGAATATCTCAAAATATAAAATCCAATAAAAACACATTGTAACAAAATACATAGTTTGTTACCACAAACATAAAAAATATGAAGAGGTCTCTATTTAAAATTGTGGAGACCAAAAGAGGAATGTTTTCGTACGCCACGACATTGAGACAGAAATAAAAATTGTATGTACATGTGTCACGACCGAGGGGCAGATCAGAGACTCAAGCGCAGACAGACACGGGAGATGAGGTTAAGTAGAATGCCAGGTTATTTAATGAGCACCAAGCAGACAAAAAACAGGAACTGAAAACAACTCCAACTGGGAGCAAGCAAAAACCAACAAAAAGGCAAAGTGACAAAAAAAAGGCAAAGTGACAAACCAGGAGCAAACACGAGGACCAAATGCTGGAGCATGGCGCAGACAGGGGGACGAACAAGGACGACCTCACAACCAGCACAGGGGAAGCAGGGGAGTATATATATGTGTGGGGTGATTAGGAGATTGAAAGCAGCTGGGTGGACTGGGCAGGTGAGTAGGATGAGTGCAATCAGGGGAAACACACACACACACACACACACAGACAGAGACACAGAGACACAGGAACACCGGGGGCAAAGCCTAAACCGTGACATGTCTCAAATATAAAGACATAAGAAATGATATACACGGCTTTGCTGCCTTCACCTTTTTTGTTAGAATACAAAAGTACAGCATATAAATATATATATATACATGTGTGTATGTGTTCATATATATATATATATATATATATATATAAAAACATATATATTCAACATGTATACACATATCACTATATTGAACATGCACAGTATTTGTTTATTAATATCAATAATCAAAATGATCCCATAATGACTTTCATTACTATAATCAGACGTAGACTATTTCTTATTTTGTTGTTGTTGGTTTGTTTTTCCTATGCTTTGGAAACACCGATGTAATGATTCTGTCGTGCCAATAAAGCAAATTAAATTGATAGAGAGAGAGATGTAGGAAGAGAGAGAGACACAGGGAGAGAGAGAGAGCGATAGAGAAAGGAGGGGGGAGGGAGAGAGCGAGAGAGTACTCCGTGAGGAAATAGAGCAGAAGAATATGGGCCTGACAAAAAGGAATCCAGCCTGCCTCCAGATGAGTGAGGGTTGCAAAACAACAGATTAGAGAAGCCCAGGGCTTGTTCCCATGGAAACCTTGGCCCAGGGAGATGGCGACAGGAATGCAGCACATTGTAGGTCAGACACGCCATCAGCGATCCAATCAGACGTAATCTGTCTTGACTTGAGGGTCATAGATTGAGCAGGAAAGCTGGTGCCTTTCTGTGGCTGCTCTCACTGTCGAGGTTCCAGTCTGAGCTAACAGAACAGGAGTGGTGGAAGAAGAACTCAGATCCTTTACTAAAAATAGCAGTAATACCACAGTGTAGGAATACTCTACAAGTAAATATCTGCATTAATGGTTCATTAATTAAGCTTTTTGCTTAAGTAAAAGTACAACAGTATTAGCATCAATATATACTTTAAGTACCAAAAGTAAAAGTACTGATTATGCAGAATGGTTCATTTCAGAATAAAATTAAGATTATTGATGCATTACTGTGTTCAACACTTAAATGTTGCAGCTGGTAGAGGCAGGGTTAATTAGAAGTATGTAATCTAACGTAATTTGTAACAAAATACAAAATAAAATTTAGAGTGGAGTAATTTTGTATTTAAAATACTCAAAATACTTTCTCCACGAATCGAAAAACAGTTCACGAGTTCAGTCTTCAGATCTTCAACGATCTGAGTGTGACAGATGTCAACTAGCTTGATGTATAATTGATGTCTGGGTCTGGCTACATAGCCTATTGTATATACATGGTGATGATGGTTATAATATCAAGCTAGCGATCGATGCTAACATGCTAATGACGCTAGCATGCTGTCTAGGCTAGTGCATAGCCAGTGTTTAGCAAGTTAACTTATCAGTGGAGTAGCTAGCTATAGGAAGAGGGAGATTGGGAGCTTGTATGTTCATGATAACCTTATCAAGAGACGTCTGACCATCTAATCTTGCACTGTAAAGTTATGCTGTATCTTCTCAATGTGAATGTCATAATGCAAGTTACACTGACATTCTGTGACTGTTCTTCCTTTTTGTACCAGAGCTTTGTGTACATTATATAGCCCAAACCTGAATGCTCTGCTATACCAAATTGTGAGAAAATGGAAATCCAGAAAAAAGTATTTCCTATATTTTAAATACATGTATTGTATTTTGTTACATTTTCTGGCACCAGTATTTTGTATTTTATTTTAATAAATTCATTTGAGGGGTATTTTGTATCAAAATACATTTTGATGTATTTTTGCCCATCCCTGCCCGTAGGTTTCTGAGGAGCCGTTGTGAAGCTCAAAGTGGGTAGCTCCGGGCGGCGCCATCTTGGCAGTGAAGACACAGCCAACTCTAAAAATGGGCAAAGAGGTGGATCATCAGTGGAGCTGAAGCGGGCCTGGGGATGCAGCAGAGCAGACAGCTAGCAGCTCGAAACCTGAGACGGCACCAACCTGCCACTCAAAGAGGCCCCGCCCTTAATTATGCATCACTTTAAGTCTTAATATCATTTAAACAGCTGAGTTTTATAAACATGAACCACTTATACAGTTGTCATGAACGGGGATTTTAGCTATAGAGAACAAGCCTTTAACCAGGCTGTAAACAGGTTTATTTCTGCTGTAAAGTTGGTCATTTGAACATGGCGGCCCATAGTGATTAAGCGGCCATTTGAGGAACTGCAGTTTTTGTCACTTCCGTGTTGGCTTCTTTTTTAAGGAACGAAGGTTGCTGCTTTGTTACGTCACATTATGTAATGAAATAAAAAGTACAATGTTTGCCGTATTTGATGTAGTGGAGAAGAAGAAGAAAGTAGCAGGAAATGAAAATATTCATGTAAAATACAAGTACCTCAAAATTGTACATAAGCGCATTCATTGAGTAAAAGAACTTAGTTATTTTCCACCTCTTCTCAGCAGAGCAGTGTCTCTTTCATCAATGGTGGATTGCATGGGCCAGTTGTAAACACTGGATAAATATAGAACAACACAGCCAGAACAAATTCAACTGGCCATTCAAAATAAACATGCTGTACATAATTTATGCCCCAAGTGACACATAAAGTGTTTTTGATCTGAATTTATTCAGCAAACAGTTATTTTAAGTTTACATATAATTCAGAATTACAGATCAAGGCACACTTTTGATTCCTTGGCTTTTTGAGGGCCCTCCACCTGCTGAGCCCTGGGTATTTAGTTACACTATTCTCAATGTGAACAAATCATATATCAATTATAATTCATAAATCATGTGACAACACTATGGTTAAGGTTTTGGCACAAAAACTATTTGGTTAGGGTTAGTGGAAAGATCATGGGTTGAGACAAAATAATTGCCTCATTAAGGGGGCGTTCGTCGTCATGGTTACAATAATAAACACATGGTTATGGCTCATGGTTATGGCTGATTGTCATAACCAATAGCATATAGAGGCACAAAACCAGCTTTGTGTAATCGTCAGGTGTTACAATACAAACACCTTCGATATGTGAATAAAGTGACATCTAACTCATATAACTGAGCCACAAGTAGAATCATTTTCTAAAACCAAGGCTCGAAAAATAAAGATAAATGTTGATACAACATGTTTTCACTATATGTGTCTTTTATTTGTATAATCCATGATTTAAATAACATGTACATGTTTCCAGGGATTTTGTCAGTAATTCAACACATTAACGTTGAATGCCTTTAGAGTATGCTGGAGTTTTGTTTCTATTTAATTGGAAGTCAACAGTTCCATCTAGTGGTTGGAGAGGTGACTCCACAAAAACATCATTTGGAGGCAACAAGTACCAACTTGAACATGGAGCATTGTGAACAGATCACCCTGACAGCTCCTAAACCACCTGATACCAGATCCTGGTACGTGGACGACACTTTGTCTGAACCGCACTGCTCCAGCATCGACACATCAGTACCATCACCCCACACGTCACATGAGTGGTAAGCTATTATTCTCGTCACTCGTCAGCTGAAGGAGCATGAAGACCAGAGTGTACAGCAAACCCACTCAATCTAAACCCTTAATACTGTCAATTTATATACTTTTACAACCTGTTTCATTTGTATTCTCATTACGCATGTACAATTATTACATTCCTGATTGATTGATTTGATATTCATATATTTGTTTCTTGTCTTACTTGCGTGATTTTCTTTTTATACTTATTTAATGAGCCCTATACCTGAGATCTATTCTGAAAGACTTACAACATAACGATCAGTGGAGAGGAGGCTCCTACACAGAGAACTATACCTATCTATCAGTGAGGAACACATGGTGATCATCCTGCTACTGTAACACAGGGACCACCAGGAGGATCCCAGTGAGAACTGTCAGAACATCTATTGAGTCACAAGCAGCCAGCACTTACCACAAGCCTCTGGTGGTACACCCTAAAGACCCCCCCCCCCCCCCCCCCCCCCTCTCTACTTAGCAACTTTCTTTCAAATGCTCTTAAAGATTTCTTTTGTACCGATATGGTGATGAAGTCATCCACTGGATGAGTGATGCACGTGTGGAATGAACCCCGGAGGATGTGAGATGATTTGATTGTAGAGAATGAATGCTTAGCAGGTTTCCATTCCACAGCTCTCCATACATTTGGCTTGCGGCTGAATCTCCCAGCAGATTATGACGTCACGGTGGAGTGGGAGAATCCGCCCTTCATCTGGAGCCAGTCAGGATTAAGTGCATGTAGGTAATGCTCTGTAGTGAATGCTCAGGAGCAGTAGAGATGAGTTCATGCAGTCCTGCTGGCTTCTCCCCTGTAGACCTTGCAGAAAATGAAATTGTGGATTTTAGCTGTCTAAAGATGAGGAATGACAAAAAGACAATGAGAGACATCTGCGGCTTGTTTTCCCTCCTTTGGTAAGATCATAATCTGTCTTGCAGCTGCTGTTTGTGAGAGCAATTTTCAATTTAACTTGTCAACGGAAAAAGAAAGTCTTCATCAACCATTATTAAAATCCTGAAAGAGGCTTGTGCTTTATGTTGAGGTACACTCATTCTTCAGTACGTTTTACTAACTTTGTTTTTTCTAGACTGAAACTGCTACTCATAAGAACCAGCAGGCAAGATGAAGGTGAAATGGACCATGCTGGGCATGGTTGTCTTCTTCCTGCTCTCCGTGGTCATGACCTGCTGCTTCATATGGCAGTATAGGATGCCAAAGCTGAAAACAGGTAAAGTCTATCAGACCAACACAGAACACCCACACATGACTTTCCAACCTGGAACCACTTTTGGGCCTGCACCTCCTTAGCCTCAATTGCTCGTTTGCAGGAGCGGCAGCAGGATTACACAAAGCTGGAAATAGTAGCAGCAGGATTAGCAGCCGCGTTAAAGCTGATTTTAACTCCTGCTGAGAGACGAGAGGAGCAAATGTGGAGCTGAGCAATGCCGGATGTTTCACGACCTTCAGTGGCTCAAGCGTTGTGTGTGATATGAATCTGAATTTGTCTGTGTTCAGAGTGTACTGTCTGACTGTGACAAACATGAGGTTATATAATATAAAACACTCATCTATATAACCTGGTACTGCTGGGAAAATGAAAGCAGGTTGACATATTTACAGCACTTAATAATAAACTGTACAGTAGGATTGTTTTACAGCTACAAGCTGCGTTTTTGTTCTATCAAAACCCTGCATTCCCTCCTACCTATTACCACTAATCAATCATGATTTTAGCACCTCAATTGTAATATATATTTTACAAACTGAAGAATACTGTAATAATGTATAGATAGGTACAGGTATAAGATACCAGTAACAGGTCCAGAGTAAATCAGGTGCTTTTCTCACTTTTAGAAGCATGCTTGTCATTTACTTTTACTAAAAGGGCCATTTAAAAATGTTTCAGTTGTGAGCATTCAAAATGATATTCCATTAACTTCCATTGTGTTGAGGTTGAGACATCTCAGAACCTGGACCAGTAAAACCAAACTATCTGCACAGAGAGGTTCAGTGAACATGCTGCACATAATACAATTAAAGATGTGCCATTCCCTTGCTAGTTATGTCTCTGCTTATATTCTAAGCTTGCCATTTGTTTTGGTGGAACCATTGCATGGACCGCTTACTTCAGGGAGAAATGTGGAGAGCATCTATTAATTAGATTTTTGAAGAAAGGATAACCAAATAGAGGTTCAAGATTCAAGTCAGCAAGATTTAATAAGACGGACGGATCATTGATGGGAAGGAAAAGATCATCAATCAAATCCCAAATAGAGGGAAGCATGAAGTCCATGTTTATGTAAATGTCATATGGATTAAATCCAACATTTTTCTCTCTTTTGCTGAGAGTTAATAAAATCCAAATGATAAACGCTAAATGCTTAACCACAATGTTTTGTGTTCTGCATGTGATACAACATGAACAATAGACAGCACTGGAGTTCTGGTTTACTTTTGACTGGGCTAGGCTAGCAGTTTCCCTCTGTGCTCAGGTAGGCTAAGGATGTCCTGGAGATACTCAATCTCTATTGGGATTGACAACAAACAGCTGAGTTTCACAAATGGTCAAAATCTTTTAACATGTTTAATTAGTTGTACAATTGGGGTGTATATCCCCAACAGTGACGGATGAGTTGTGTCTACATGTTTCATAGTGATGAGTCTTTTATCCTTTTCCACAGAAGTGGTTGGAAAACAAGAGGCAGTCGAGGAGATGTGCCCTCTCTTTCCTGAGCCTGTGCCCCTCACACATCCCATCACATCGCTGAGAGTGGCCTTAGAAAGAGTGAATCTCTTGTTTTAATCTCATTTTTCTTCATCATATTAAAATGTTTTGTCATGGGAATATCCTGGGTATGCTTGTAGTTTTCTTACTGAATCTTCTCCTCACAGATAGATGTACTTCTGAGGTCGAGCGTTCATACCACCAAGCTGCCAGCGATATCAGCCATTGTGGTTCTAAATGACTCTGTTTTGTGGAATGGAAATTTTGGCAAGAAGAACGTAAGCGACCCCTCCTCATCTGCCCCCAATGAGTTCACAGTGTACAGGTGAGATTTACAGCTGGTGTCAAAGAGATTAACATCAAGTATGACAGAGATATGACAAAAGGGAAGTGGTGATTTGTCTGAATGCCAAAAACGTAGTCATTAATAATAATGATAGCCAGTCCATAATATTAGCAACTCCATCTGAACAATAATCATTCCCACATGATGTAACCTGCAGTCTGATCTGAGGTTTAGATGTAGAATTAGGATTAGACATCATTGTATTAAGTAAGCTCCATATAGGATCAGTGATCAATGAGACTGAACCACTCAATAAATGAAGTGCTTTAATCGGATGTGTGCAGCAGCAGTGGGGATGCTATGTATTAATAAACCAGGATACATTTAATCAATGATAATGTGCATGTGTTACGCTCACTTTAATCACTGTGATTGCAGAATTGCAAGCCTCTCAAAGATCTTCCCCACACTGATGCTATACAAGCTGTGGGAGGACGGCCTTGTGGACTCTCTGGACGACCCTTTGGACAAATACGCAGACAACTTCACCATTAAGGACCCTCTGTGGAAAGGTGGGGGGCCAGCATCCTCATCAGTCAGGACCCTCGGCAGCCACTCTCCTGGACTCACCTTACGCAGGATGGCCGGCCAACTCTCTGGTAACCACACTTTAATGACATGGTGGTCATCTTTGATAATCAACATTAAAGCTACAATACAGGGAAACCAATGTTTATGATACTTACACAATTTATTCAGCAAGATAATCATCCCAAATGAACACCAATTCTTTTTTATTTTGAAGCGGAAATACAATCAGCAGAAGTAAAAAGCTAAAGTTAGAAAGTTAGAAAGTTAGAAAGTTTGTGACCCAGCCACCATGTTGAAAGCAGTCAAGCCAACACCAAGCACCGCCCACCGACTGGAGCAAACTTTCTTTTTACAGATTATATGTCACATTTACTACTGTGAAATATGACAAAAAGTAATTTTTATTAAAGTTACTAACCGTAGCTTTAAATGAACAAAAGAAATGTGCAGCCTGATTCCACATCTCTGATTTGTTCAGTGATTAACATAGTTCTGGTGTTCTCCCTGTGGAGAAACAGTCAAATAATTGCTTGGAAGTTGGGAGTATAAGAATGGGGGTGCCATAAGTTATCTTTTTTTGCAGATTCTTCATTCATATGCAGAACACTTTGGTATCAGAAGCGTTCTGTTTCCCTTTGCAGTCCGTGTAGTATTGACCAATCATGTACAAGCAGGCTTTGGTGGAATGCAGGTAAACAGTCCGTGTGGACAGCAAATGAAGCAATCAGGGAAGCCACTGGCTATCTTTTATCTATGATTTGCTTTTTATTGATATAAAATGAGCTTAAACTGGCTACTTGTGAAACAATCCGGTCGTTTCACGTCGTCTCTCAACTCCAACTCCAGACATCTTGCAGTTACTAATCAGACTGTAAACAATGAGCAGCGCATGGAACAGGAAGTCTTGGCCCAGATATCTGCTGGCTGCACCGGAACCCTAGAGGCTTATCTGCTGTCAGGCCGATGGGTTCCACGATTACAATTCAAGTGCCAAACTACATTCAAACTATGCAACAAGCATGATTGCAGGGACCGAGCTGTACAGGTTGTTGTAAGAGCACTTCTGAAAAAACTTTGAAAACAATAATCATGGAAACAATAAGTTAACTGTTAACTGCTCCTAGCAACTTCAGTTTTCTTTGGCATTTCAAATGAAGTTGGCAAGACATATACTGTATGTCACTGGCTACTTTGGCCAAAAGAAAACTACATCCAATAAGAAATAAAAATGAACACAATGAAAAGTGAAACAAAACGTCAATTCAGTCTGATTATCAGGCTAAGAACATTTCATTTGATGTTGTGTAGAGCTGGACCAAACTCGAAACCCCTGGTCATTTAAATGATCTACCGCCCCCCCCCAAACCCAATCCTGCCTTCCTCTCTGACCTATATGAATTCCTTACCCAGCTCTGCTCCATCTCACCTTCCATCCTGCTGCTCGGTGATTTCAACATCCACATCGACTCCTCAGACTGTAAAACAGCCACAGAACTTCTGGACATGCTTAGATGCTTCAACTTCACTCAACACATTGATTTCCCCACCCACAACCCCCACTCACATCCTGGACCTGCTTCTGTTCCACTGGAATCACCATCCACCACCTCTCCGGCTCTGACCTCACCGTCTCCGACCACCTAGCCCTCATGGTGGAGATCGTCATCCCCATCCCAGAACCCAAATGCACACGCACCATCACTCTCGTAATATCAAGTCTGTCTGCCCCTCATCTCTGTCAGCCTGTCTCACTGACAAATTCTCCACACTCACCCCCTCCCTTAGCCCCTCCCCCTCAGACCTGCTCAACCTCTACAATAACACACTATCCTCCTGCCTTGATCAGCTTGTCCCTCTCAGAACTGTCTCTTTCAGCCACACTGCTCCCTGGTTCTCCCCTGAACTCCGCCTCATGAAATGAGGTGCTGTTCCTTATTGTTATGTCATCTATTTTGTTTATATTGTAATTGATTCTATTGTAGTACCTTTTAAAGTGCTATACAAATAAAATATACTATTATTATTATTATTATTATTAAAAGACACATGAATAGAAATCCTGCATTTCCACTAAACCCTGCATTGAACATATATTGTGAGGTGCAGAAAGATCCAATGGACTAATAGAATCATTCCTTAGATATCGGGCTGTGGAGCATTGGTTGTGCACATCTACAGAAATGAACACTATGTACCCTTGTCTAATACTGTCTAATACTTGTTAATAACAAAGCTGGTACATTGTGTAACTGCTGCTTCCACATCCTATCATCCCATTCATCACAGTCAAATAGCTCAGCAGCGTGTGAAGGAAGCACATTGGTCATAATGTAGCTCTACTCTCCCACTACAGCACCTTAGCTAACCTGGGCTCACATGAACAGAGAGAGAGACGCTATCTTTACACTGAGCTGTGTCCAGATATAGAGCTAATCAGCTCTGTGCACTAAGAATTAAAAGGAGGGATTAACAGAGGGGGATGCACTGCTGAGGGTACAAGTCTTTCAGGTACAGCTATTAGAATTAATCTGAGGAAGATGTGAATGTATGTACCAAAATTCATGGTTATCCATCTAATCAAAAGAATCCCCTCATGCTATGGAGGAAAAGTCAGATCACCAAAGTCAATGGTCAAAATGAAAGTCAAATTCACAAAAGGGTACCTGGACAACATAGTTTACAGATTTACTCACCAGTTTTGCTCACTGGTGTTTTCTAATATTTTCACAGGGTTACCCAGAAGATTACGGTCAACTAATCTTCTTTGGAGTGGAGACACACAGGCAGCCCTTAACTTGTTACAGGATGATGTCCTTGTGGCTGATCCAGGCACCAAGTAAGACTCTGTTTCCTTCCTGTGTTGCTCTATTTTTGACTCTAGTGACTTTAGACTTTCCGTGCATTTCTGTATTCTGAAAATGCATAGAACAAGGATCCTATTGGTATTTTGCTTCCAAAAAGAGCTTGCAAACCTTTCTGACATTACGTTCTCTTTTCCCTCAGATGCCATTACAGCAATGTTGCTTTTTCCTTATTGGCCAACATCTTGGCCCAGAAAGTGACTGGCTCAGACTTTGAGAGCTGGGTGTCAGACAATGTTCTGGAGCAGCTCAGCATGGAGGACACGGGTTTCAACTTAGATCCAGCTATTCAGAGGCAGATGGCTGTGGGTGTGTACAGCAATGGCCAGCCAGCTCCCCTCTACAACCTCGGGTGGTACCGACCTGCAGGCCAGATGTATTCCACAGCAGCTGACATGGCCAAGCTCATGATGGCTCTTCTGGGCGCATATGGCGGGACCTTGCTTCGCCAGGACACCCTGAACACGATGCTGACCCCGCTCTTCCGATGCCACAGCGGCTACTTTGCCAACTCCACCGGCACACCTTGGGAGATCAACGAGCAGTTTGGCTATGATGTGGTGAGGAAGGACGGCGACCTGGACGGGTATGCGGCCAGCCTCTCCCTGGTGCCACGGCTCAAACTGGGACTGGTGATCCTAATGGCTGGGGTTCGGCCTGCAGACCAGGACCTCGTGAGCCAGGCCTACAGCTATCTCATCCCTGCAATGGAAAGGGCTTTCAGAAATGCTCGACGAACTCTCAGACCGCCGCCCAACCCAGCTCCATATGTGGGTTTTTTCACTTACAGGAATATGACCTTCTATGAGATTAAGGTGGACTCAGACGGGGTGCTGGTCATGCAGCAGTTTGGACCACAGGTAGACTCAACTGTCCCTTCCAAGTACCGAACTATTCGGCTGGATTACCTGCAGGACAGGGTGTTCAGGGTGGTGTTTGAGAGCCCATACCCTTGCAAGCTGAAGGTTAACAGCGCCTCTGTCTCCCTGGAGGCACAGGACAGACAGCTCTTCAACTTTTACCTCTTTAACAAGAAAGGCGTGTCACCAGGGTTTGATTCCCCAGGACTCAACACTTACAAGGTGACAAGGATAGCTGGCAGACCATACTTTACTTCATGAATACAGGAACTCAACCAGTTTCACACTGTGAAGGACAAATGCAGTAGGAAACTTGATATGGCAAACACATGGCCGTTTTCAACTGTTGTGCCACTGGTCATGTGATGCTCTCTTGCTAAGGTCAATATGGTTAATCAAAACTTGTATTTTAATATTATTTATTTAATACACCTCTGCTTATAATACTGTACCAATTCAATCATTTAGTCATATCCAAATGTCCGAAGGAATCTTTGAACTAGCTACAAGCAAAGCAACACTGATGACAGTACTGTTTAAATGTGTCCTTGTTTGGTTAATGGACGATGTGGCAGTATTCCTCTTCAACCTTTAAGTGCCTACAGTGTGACTGTTGAAATGTGGAGTGGTCAAGTTGTTCAACATTTAAATCCACCATGGAAGCATGTGAAGCTGCTATGAGCAATAAAGAGAAGTTACAGACAAATATGCTAACTACAACTTGTGGTATAAATGTTTATTAAGTTTGTATTAAGCATGAATTAAGTGTTTTAAGTGATAATGTACATTAATATCTTTCCTACATATTGGTAGACATATAGCTAACACTGAGGTGGAGAGAAAAGAATCCATTGAACAACCCAATATAACAACCCATATCCACACAAGAAAACAAATGATTAGAAACGTTTAATATCCCATAATCATTTCAAATCAGCATCTAAAATGAGAGTAGACCTCACTTTTGACACAGTGTTCACAAAAAACTGAACCGTAGGTACGTTTAATGCAGTTTTATATTGAATCAGTGCACATTACATTACATTACATTACATTACTACTTCCAATGCTTCCAATAACAACGTGTACCGCTGGGATGGTGAACATGATAAACTAACAGTACCTATGAATCTGCCCTTTACATACTTACTTTATAATAATCCCATGCTGTTTGGGGCAAAAACCAAGCAGTTCTTTTGCATGCAGTATAAATGAGTTATTTTCAACTAATTCTCATAAGGGTGTGTATATATTATTTTTTGAATTACATATGGAATCGCATTAATTGGGAATGACTGGAAAGCTGAGACTCTTGTGGATTCAAAGAGCCCAATTGTATTCATGTGTGACGCTGTGAGTCCCTATAGAAGTCATTGTATTGGAGTGAGGACTTGTGGGACTTGTGGGATAATCACAGTCTCATGAAACTTTACAACTACAACTTAAAGACCTCGGGCATTCAGAGGACGGATAGCTGTCCTATGTATAGTGACAATAAGAGGTTTTCTGAGCAGTTTTAAAAGCTCGCCATCCAATCGCCGAAAAATGCAAAATGCATGAGGAGACTGTTAACTATTGACAATGTGGCGTCAATTCTACGGCGCATGTACGCCGTAAGTTTTGCATATTTTTTTTTTTATATCTGGGTCAAGTGAAAAAAAACAATGAAAGCAGCTTTTAAACCGATTACGTATCATTGGAGTTCAGAAGTTTTAATTTAAAAAAAGTCTAAGATGGCTGCAATAACAAACAATCATGGGAAATGATACCCTCAACCTATTCATCTCAATGATGGCTAAATAAAATATAATTATTAGGGACAAATCTGATGAGGTTGTAACTTCACCTGACAAAACTAAATGTCTAATATGTGACACAATAAAAAAGAATCTCAAGCCAGACTCAATACTTCTCAATAGCTTTTTCTGAGCTAACTTTAAGATGCGTTTGAGTCTCCTCGGCGAATGTGCTATTCCAAAGGTATGGGTTAGAAAATACACAAAAATAAACAGAAAAGACCTCATAGCTCTCATTTAACATTTGGTTTTATTCATCTATTTTTAAATTGCTCTTTTTTAACATTTTGTTTCATTTATTTATTATTTTACATGCTCTTATTTTTTGTACATACACAACAATGGTCTCATAATAACATCATAACAACCAAGGCCTAAATAATTGTAATGTTGTTTTTGTGTTTGAAAGTCTGGCCCCAGAGTGTGTATTTAGAAGAAGTGCTGTTCTAAACTACACTGCTGTGCTCAGAGTTGTTCCCATGTAGAGTAAAGGAGGCCTAACCTTATGTAACTACATGTTGGCTGTTAGTGATCTGAGGCCACTTCATCAAGTATGCAGAGTGCTGTACACATGGTAATCAGCTAAATGAATACAAAGCAATGAATACCCATCAGTGTGTAGGAGCCATTAGGTAGGTCTGGGTATTATATCACTTCATATTGGGAGCCTACCTCAGGATGACCACGGGTGGCAGTGTGGGTTAGTTTGGCACGTAATTGATATATGGGGCACAGGTGCAACAGACAGGTAATGATGCATGGGTGACGGGGAGATCACACGGGTTTTACCGGAAACCAGACACACCAGAGGGAGACCAGGGAGCTAAGTGCTATCACATTGTATTATCATTTGTGAACTCTAATTAAACGGGAACCTCACCCAAAAGTGTGAAAAGCCTGGAATCTCTTGATGTCGAAGCGAGTAAGAAACACGATCTTCTCCTGCAGCCAGCCGAGTGTCACTACGCAGTGTGTGGTTTATCATTAACTACCCTTCAGGCCTCGCCCACGGTCCGAGTCAAACCCTCCATCAATACACTGAAGCAATGCTGTGACAGAGCAGTGCTGAGAGACGCTCGTTATACATCACAGGCAGCAAGATGAAGACCACCATCTGTGTGTTAGTCCTCCTCGTAGTTTTGTGCAAGTCCTCCAGCGCTGTGACTGTCACGGTAAGAACGCCTGAAACCTGGAACGCTCCACCGCTCAACCAAACCTCCTGTCTAGGTCTTCTTCTGATTTTGTTTTTGCAATTGTTATTTGAATGTCTTTATGTAATCTGGTCCTTTATGTGTGGCTGTTTGACTATATATTCTTCTTCTATTATATGAGCTGTTGCTTTCTCTGGCACTGACTCTGATGAGCTCTCTCAAATGAGGCCTCCACATGTACTGTAATACTTTTGTGGTAGTTTTTATATTTTCCACCTGTATGTTTGAAGTAATGTATTGTTCTTATCTCATGTAAGCTAAGGGGTATACTGGTCTATATAGTTCATAGCACATGTTGTACGACACATGCTAATTAAAGTGCTTTGGAGCACATTTTCAGACAGTTGCTCCTGGAAGACATTCACGGTGATGCATTCTCGGTTGTACACATGAAAAGTAAATGAAAGATTGAGCTGAGAGAGAAGTTGAAACCCTGGCTCCCTTCTCATCTCTGCACAGCCGAGGCCTCCCTGTGGAAAAAATGAAAAACTCCATGGTACCACTTTCTAATAGCACGGTGCAGCCCTCAAAGAAACATAAGTACAATTATTAAGTACAGGTCGTTTCTGAGACGTCAGATCGTTTCTGGATCCTGATGTACACTTGAACCCTTGTTTCCTATTTGCACCAGAAAAAAGGTTTTTGCTCAACTAGGGGCATCACAAGTTACACTTTATAAAGGGTCAATCATTATTAATATTTGATATTATTAAATCATTTGATACTGCTTTAGACTTCACCATCAACATGTGGGTTGCCAGGTTGAGATAATCCCTCCAGCATTACACAAATGTATTCCCCGACCTTCTTATTAACATTCAGTGCATGTTTCATTATTAAAGCCACTACATAACACGTAAAGCCTGGGACAAGGGTGGTACCACATATCAATATAAACCTCATAATATGCAAAGTATTCAGGTTAGTAAATCACAAGTCAGTAAGTGAAAGTGTCCGGTGGTATTTGCAGCCTCGCTGGATGCTAACAGCATGTCATTCCTTACAGGAGGAGACTTTCACTTCTCCCTGGAGAAGTCAGTGAAGGCACTGGGGCTCTGATAACTGGAGAGGATTCAGCAGCTGTGTGTTCTCACCCCGCTCTGCCCCAAGACTTCAGACCTCTGTGTTTGAGGACAAATGCTGGAGCATCTCTGGCCAGACTGGGTAAAGTCCATTTTTAAACACAGTTCTGTGCTGGTCGGGTTTCCAGTGGTGGAAAGCTAGTGTATTTACTCAACTACTGTACTTAAGTACAATTCTACATCTCAGAGGGTAGTATTGTACTTTTTACTCCACTACATTTGTCCGACAGCTTTAGTCCCCTTCCTGGGCGACCGGGGATCATTGTGCTCTGCTAGTCCGTGTCCATGTGTCCTTTGTCAAGACACTTAACCCCAAATTCTCCCGAGGGCTGAGCCTGCGGTGTTTGAATGGGTGTGAATGCTTAGAAAGTCCTGATAAATAGTGGCACCTTGCATGGTAGTCCCTGTCATCAGGGGGTGAATGGGTGAATGATGACATGTAGTGTTAAAGAGCTTTGAGTGGTCAGAAGACTAGAAAGGTTCTATACAAGTACAAATCCATTTACCATTTATCATTCCTTTCTAGTGAAACCCACGAATCTACAGAAGAGACAATTCTCATACTTCTTCAGCTAAATAAACTATTTAAAAAGCCTCTTGGAGGAACTGGAAAATGCATTGTCACACAGCTGAAAACAGGGCTGCTGTTCTCTTGAGTTCTCACGGGACATTTAGAAACAATGTATCCAGATTATCCTCATGGTTCCCAACATGGAGGTCAGGAGCCCCCAGGGGTCAATAAGATAAAGACAACATGATTAAAGGGATGAGAAAGAAAATAATAATAATTGCAACTACAATACACAGTGTGTACTACTGATAATACACTTTTACCTCTTCAAACAATATATATCCTTCAAAATGAAACAATCTGAGAAGATCACTGTTTGGTTAATTCATCATCCACACTGGGTCATCAGTAAACACAGGTACAGGGTCACAAATCAAACTCCTGACTTTAACCACTGGATTTGGAGGGCAAACTGAAAGTGAGCACACCTGAGAGCTGATGATAATCCTTCACTCGTCCGTTTTTCCACATAACTTTGACTAACTTTGTTTCCAACCTGTCTGGTCATCAGTATCATTGTCAGTAATGTCACTGTGTTCCCAGATTTAAACAATGTTCTGACTTCATCTGCTACGGATTCAGGTTGCGGTGTTCAGAGGCCCAGCGGCTTCAGAAAGCTTCACACGAACTAGTTTGTGTGACGTGTCCTCTGACCACGTCTCGTGTGTTCATAACGGCCCCATGTTGTGTGATACTGAGGTCTTAGGGATGGTGATGTTCCTCGTTCACTCTATGCAACACTTTGGTCCACAGTGAAGTATCTCAACAACTACTGGCCAGATTTCCGATATTTCGGTGGACGTTTATGGTCTCCAGCAAATGACTTGGAATATTTTTGGTGATGTTTTTTTTCCCTTTTTCAGCACTTGTGGCTTCTCACTCCGACGCCTGTGAGATCTGAGAATCTGTTGCCTGCACTGGATGTTGAAAGGGAAACCTGCATTGTGATGTCATCTGTCCCAGAATGGATTCTGATTTTGACCGTATTCAAAATGAAATATAAAACAAAACAAGAAAAAACATTGATATATTTTAGTTTGTGTGCTGATTGTTTCTTCTGATCTGTCTTCTAAAGTGTGTTTAGTCATTAGCTGAAGGTGTCTGATCAACAGAGTAGAATACATCTTTTAAGAGGATTTCTTTAGAAACTTGCTGTAGGTTTCAAAGCAGAGTTATACTACGTTGAGGCTGAGTGCTAAAACAAACTAACTCGGTAACCTTGACTTAAGAGTGATGTACAGTGTTATCACAGAGGTCCAGTGCAGACAAGTATGAGAGAGACCATCCAGTAATGTTATCAAGTGAAGGGGCCGATAAGTCAGATGATTGCTAAGTCTTGTCCCCCGGTGCTACATCCAGCTGTAAGAGCCACGTTACCATGGAGCCCACGCTGTCACCAACAGGCACTCCCTGATGAAATATTATCAGATGTTTGGTAAAACAAAAAAAGTGATATCAGAGAGAAGCAGACAGAAAGGTTTACAATAAGTATTTGAAGAATATATCAGGATGTTAAACTAATTCAGCAGTGAAAAGTGGTTGAAAAGAAAAGGTTGGATGCTAAAGAGAGTAAAAGTGAACCACCACATCACAGAGAGACCGAGACAATGAAAGAAGGAACAACACTGTTCCTGTAAAGCTGCTAGGTCTTTATTCACAGTTACAATCATTAAAAAGCAAAAGAAGCATGTGTAGACATTCAGTATACCTTCAGTAGCTAGCATAGCATAGCCATGCTAACATTAGTTAGTGATGTGCTAATGTTAGCTAATATCATCTTCTACCTCTCCTGGTATCGAGTATCACTATTACAAGAACACCTGACGGCACTGAAGAGTCTGTGGAGCAGACACGGATAGCGGTCAGGCCCTGGTCAGTGCTGGCCGATGCTACGCTACGATTGGCCAGTCTGCATTCCAGCGGCGGGACTGAGTGCATTGTCATTTCATACTTACTGCAAACGCTGCATGAATTAAAGCTGCATTAATGCACATAGTTTATATTAACAAGGTGTCGCTCGGACCACAGTCCTCTCTACAAGAGACTCAGGACTCCTCTGGTCTGCCTCTAGCTTCTCTCAGACTGAGGAACTGCGTTTAGAGCCACAGTGCTTTGTGATTGGACATTTCAATCCTAAAATGATTTGTATTATTTCAACTCAGCTAGTTAAGAGCTACTTCCAGCCTGGTTTCCAGTAGCAGCAGACAGCTGACGTCCTGTAACGGTCAGATGGTGGACGGGTAACAGTGAGTCAGCTGCCTTCTCCTGCTGGGAATGAGGATGATGAGAGCGCTGAGATAACCAACAGTCTCAGTAGGTCAAGATCTGGAAATTAAAGTTGTCTGAGCAAGTACTTACATTAGAGTAGCTTGAGAATTCTGATGAAGTGTATTGTATGAAATGTATATACAGTGTCCTCAGAGTATTCATCTCATAAACACTTTGTCATGAGGTACGAGTGTAGATAGATGAATGAATGCTCTGTAGTTCTACCCAGAGAATGAATCATGGAAGCTGGAACATAGACAGAGAGGTATTTATTGAAACTGATTCCACCTGAAATCAAGCAACTTAAAAAAATCCATCTACACATTGTAAACACTTTGGATATGTCCAAAGCTTCAACAGGATTGCTGACCAGTATTGGACAGTAAGTGTCTTCACTGTGTGGAGAGCACTGATCACAGGAATGTCTTCATTCATTCATGTACTCTTCATGTACTCTACTTCAGGGAACTCTGTCTGCCTGTCACTGTCGCCACACTTTCTCCAACTCGCTTTGTTTGACGTTGAATTGTAGAGACATGGACTTGTGTTGTATTGATTATTTTTGGTCTATATAATGTTATTTTTGTTTAACAATTGTTATTTCTCTCATGGTCCATGGACCATACACATGTATCTTTTTTTCAAATGGTAAATCCAAACAAACAAACTGATTATTTAATACATTTATATCATATTTTAAAATGGATTAACAGTTTACTGTGTATGAATTCAAACTGCTGTTACCTTTGTGCCACCAGGGTGACAGTAATAGGACCCGATTTAAACGCTTTAAAGCGCAGGTGCATTTAGGACATGTCCACTTCTGATAGTTAAACGGCACACAACCTGGGAGAAGAGTAAGGAACAAGGGTCACAAGAGCTTTGAGGTGTAACATGAATTAAACCATCAGAAGGTCATCTCCCATTCCCTTAAACCGGAGACGCAAGCACTTTTCTGCAGGGACGTTTTTTTAAGGGTAAACGCCGATAAATATGGACTGAAATGTTTAGAACAAACGAGTTGTAAACAATCATACCCAGCCACCACTGGGATCTAATACTAATAACACCAGTGTAGCCTGATCTTCATCTGCAACTGTGCGAAGTACTGTCTTTAAACACACGGAATGTTAAAATGCAGCAACGCTGATTTAGAATGTCAACATTATGAATGAAGCTTCAAAGCTTCCAACCATTGGGTACAGACCTAGAATTGTCATGGGAGAGCACTCGGTTTACTCATTGTCCACTGGGGGAGGGTGATGAATCCAGAGGATGTAGTACACACACGGGGGGGGGGGGGGGGGGGGGGGCACTGCAGGAGAAGGGGTGCGTAATGCACAGAGACATCAGCCTCAAAACGGCCACAGAGGGGTGAGGAGGACACAGAGGGGTGAGGAGGACACAGAGGGGTGAGGAGGACACAGAGGGGTGAGGAGGACACAAAGGGGTGAGGAGGACACAGACGGGTGAGGAGGACACAGACGGGTGAGGAGGACACAGAGGGGTGAGGAGGACACAGACGGGTGAGGAGGACACAGACGGGTGAGGAGGACACAGAGGGGTGAGGAGGACACAGAGGGGTGAGGAGGACACAGACGGGTGAGGAGGACACAGACGGGTGAGGAGGACACAGAGGGGTGAGGAGGACACAGAGGGGTGAGGAGGACACAGAGGGGTGAGGAGGACACAGAGGGGTGAGGAGGACACAGAGGGGTGAGGAGGCGCTGAGGACACAGAGGGGTGAGGAGGCGCTGAGGACACAGAGGGGTGAGGAGGACACAGACGGGTGAGGAGGACACAGAGGGGTGAGGAGGCGCTGAGGACACAGAGGGGTGAGGAGGCGCTGAGGACACAGAGGGGTGAGGAGGACACAGACGGGTGAGGAGGACACAGAGGGGTGAGGAGGCGCTGAGGACACAGAGGGGTGAGGAGGCGCTGAGGACACAGAGGGGTGGCATTTCCTTTTAATGGCGGCAACTCAAGGATGTATGACAGCAGTAGAGTGCAGAGTGAGTGTGGCCGCATCACATTTTCTGGATCATGATCTGGAATTTACCTGCAGAGATATAAAGAACAGAGAGAGAAGAAAGCATGCGTCAGTCCACACGTAATTCTTATTCAGAAATATAAACTATTTCCTTCTGCTTATGCGTTTCAAATTCACACTCATCATTCACACTCTCATCATTCACACTCATCATTCACACTCATCATTCACACACTCATCATTCACACTCATCATTCACACTCATCATTCACACTCTCATCATTCACACTCATCATTCACACTCTCATCACTCACACTCATCATTCACACTCTCATCATTCACACTCTCATCACTCACACTCATCATTCACACTCATCATTCACACTCTCATCACTCACACTCATCATTCACACTCATCATTCACACTCATCATTCACACTCATCATTCACACTCATCATTCACACTCATCATTCACACTCTCATCATTCACTCTCATCATTCACACTCTCATCATTCACACTCTCATCATTCACACACTCATCATTCACACTCTCATCATTCACACTCTCATCATTCACACTCATCATTCACACTCTCATCATTCACTCATCATTCACACTCTCATCATTCACACACTCATCATTCACACTCTCATCATTCACACTCATCATTCACACTCTCATCATTCACTCTCATCATTCACACTCTCATCATTCACACTCTCATCATTCACACTCTCATCATTCACACTCTCATCATTCACACTCTCATCATTCACACACTCATCATTCACACACTCATCATTCACACACTCATCATTCACACTCTCATCATTCACACTCTCATCATTCACACACTCATCATTCACACTCATCATTCACACACTCATCATTCACACTCATCATTCACACACTCATCATTCACACTCATCATTCACACACTCATCATTCACACTCATCATTCACACTCATCATTCACACTCTCATCATTCACACTCATCATTCACACACTCATCATTCACACACTCATCATTCACACACTCATCATTCACACACTCATCATTCACACACTCATCATTCACACTCATCATTCACACACTCATCATTCACACTCTCATCATTCACACTCTCATCATTCACACTCTCATCATTCACTCTCATCATTCACACTCTCATCATTCACACTCTCATCATTCACACTCTCATCATTCACACTCTCATCATTCACTCTCATCATTCACTCTCATCATTCACACTCTCATCATTCACACACTCATCATTCACACTCTCATCATTCACACTCTCATCATTCACTCTCATCATTCACACTCTCATCATTCACACTCTCATCATTCACACTCTCATCATTCACACTCTCATCATTCACACTCTCATCATTCACACTCTCATCATTCACACTCTCATCATTCACTCTCATCATTCACTCTCATCATTCACACTCTCATCATTCACACTCTCATCATTCACACTCTCATCATTCACACACTCATCATTCACACTCTCATCATTCACACTCTCATCATTCACTCTCATCATTCACACTCTCATCATTCACACTCTCATCATTCACACTCTCATCATTCACACTCTCATCATTCACACACTCATCATTCACACTCTCATCATTCACACTCTCATCATTCACACTCTCATCATTCACACTCTCATCATTCACACTCTCATCATTCACACTCATCATTCACACTCTCATCATTCACACTCTCATCATTCACACACACTCATCATTCACACTCTCATCATTCACACTCTCATCATTCACACTCTCATCATTCACACACACAGCGGGCACAGCTTACGGGAGCAAGGACACATGGACTAGAGGAGCCGGGGATCAAACCACCGACCCTCTGATTGAAGGACAAGCTACCACTGAGCCACAGTTGCCCCTAATTAAAGAACTTGATTCTCTGATAACAGAAACAGGTTGAAAGCTCTTGAAAAAAGGCAAAAGTTAAGATTTTTCTTTTCTCCGATTGGATGATGGATAAGTGATGTGTCTTACAAGCAGGCATGATGGACACCTCAGCAGTCACAATACTCTTCACTCCCAGGTTGGACAGAGCTCCTCTCACCAGACCACAGGTGAAGGCCAGATACTGCAGAGAGACACACATCTGCGTCATAAGAGGAGTGAGGATGTCCTGATAGAGGCATGTCTGATGGACATCAGCAGCTATATAAATCATGGTTAATGTGTGTTTGCTGTGGGTTCAATGATCTGCTAAAACACTGAAAATGGACAGAACTAAAGAAATACAGCAGTGTGTGTACGCGTAGAGGAGGTTAAGGTTTAAACTGCATCATGCTGAAGGAGGGTGTCTAAAGCCTGTCTGTTATCTACATTACACAATATTACAAGAAACACCAAAGGTGAGCTTGATCGGCTTCATGTTCTTACAGAACTACTCGTACACATAAAACTCTGTGTACTGTGAACATGTTAATGAAACTAAAATCTAAAAAAGATGAAGTGTGATTTTTAAAAGAGTTGGATTGTGACCAGGACGTCCCTGCACCTGAAGGTAACAAAGTGAACACGAGTAACCTGCAGGCTATCTGCTTACAGCTAATCAACCTACACTGTGCAATGTTGCTCATTTAAAAGTGATCTTCATGGGACTCTGGAGCCGAGTGAAGTCCTGCTGGTCTGGGATCAGCTGCCTCACAAAGTCATAATAAAGTACAATTGTCTGAAACGGAGGCAGAGCACCTTTGGGGCGTGTTCCAGGTACTGCTTCCCAGCTGACAGCTGACTCAGTAATCGGAACTTGTTGTCCTGGAGAACATAGATGCCCTAAAACACAGGATTCAGCAGTACAGCTGGTGAATAACTGATATTTATTTGTGTATTATGCACATTTGAAACAAAATGAACGAGGTCAGTTTGTTATGTTAAAGATAACCTACTGTATGAATGAGAGGAACTACAGAGAGCTTGCCTGGTGGTTGGTTCGAAGGTTGTCGATTTGCTTCTTGAACACGCAGGTCCAGAAGTCTTTGCAGACAAACTTCATGATGTCCAGCTCGTCTTTGAACCGTGCAGTGTCTTTTGTAAGTCTGGAGAAAAGGAAAAGCTGTTCACATGAAGTCCAGAGGCTTGACACTGTTGGTACCATTGGTTTCTTACACGAGACCCAATGTGTTCTCCCACTTCTCAAGCTGAACTCAAACAACAGGAAATGATGCATGGATTTGTGGACTATTCTCCACAGTGGTTTCTCTAGTGAGTTCATGTGGCAGCAGGGCGGTGTATGTGGGACTGAGTCTAAGTAAACTACAGTGTGTGTTCATGGTAATGAAGGAACATGTCAGTGCAACAGTGTGGCTCCTTGTGTGGTTTTATAGTTTCGGGACAACACTGGAGCTCTAAGGCCCAGAGGAAGAACATACATCAGGCGTTGATACAGACACAATACTTGGTAGTAGATACATTCAGTAGTCATGTTTCCCTTCAATTGTCAAGCGAATCTTAAGCAATTCAAGCTAACTTTTTAAAATATCAAAAAGAAAAAAAAGAGTGCCTTTCCATCAGATAAAGCCGGTGACAGCGTAGTTTAGTCTGAAGTTATGTTAGGCTCCTCTGTAAGCCTGTAATCTGAAGAAGTAGAGGTTATGAACTGGAAACAACAAGTCGGCATGGCCATCAAACCATGAGAGGTCTTCAGGAATCTGTTTTCATTGTTCCTTCATGTCAGCTAGTATTGGCCATGTGAAATGCAGAGACTAAGACAGAATAAATGAATAACCAGGAAGGGGTGGAAATTGGTTGAATTACAACTTCCAGGTGTGTCACGTGACGCCATAGGGCCCAAAAAGAGAAGAGTCCTTCATAGGAATGAATGCGACGCCGTCTTCATCTGTCCACGGTGTCCATGTTCAAACGTCTTTCTTTAAATGGAACTATGCTGTTTCCATACAGCTTATTTTGATGCAATACTGATGCACATACAAATATGGGAGTGGAAACGCAGCTCGTGGTGGTGTGCCTGCATATCAGATTTCTTGACACCGTAAAGTATTATTATTGTAATAATTAAGTTTAATTTGTGTTGCCTCGTGCCTGTAACGTATAACAAATATATTAAAAAGTGGTTAACCGCTCATTTGGTTGCATTTACAAGGTGAAAATGAAGTAAATACAATCCATCATATGAACCTCTCAGTCTCTGGAGGTCCAGGGCATTGATCATTGCATTAATCTCTGTGGAGGTCCAGTGCATTGATCATTGCATTAATCTCTGTGGAGGTCCAGGG
Source organism: Leptoclinus maculatus (assembly GCA_032191485.1). Classification (NCBI taxonomy): domain Eukaryota; kingdom Metazoa; phylum Chordata; class Actinopteri; order Perciformes; family Stichaeidae; genus Leptoclinus; species Leptoclinus maculatus. Next base: position 1,440,749 of record JAVDOI010000024.1, read on the forward strand.
CATTGATCATTGCATTAATCTCTGTGGAGGTCCAGGGCATTGATCATTGCATTAATCTCTGTGGAGGTCCAGGGCATTGATCATTGCATTAATCTCTCTGGAGGTCCAGGGCATTGATCATTGCATTAATCTCTGTGGAGGTCCAGGGCATTGATCATTGCATTAATCTCTGTGGAGGTCCAGTGCATTGATCATTGCATTAATCTCTGTGGAGGTCCAGTGCATTGATCATTGCATTAATCCACAGTGAGCCAGTGACTGCAACACGTTAGCATTGAATGAAACACGGTCAGTGTACAGAAGGGTTACCTCTCCATCAGGCCGTGGCCCACTCTGAAGCCCATATTCTCCAGCTTGGCGATATTTCGTCCATTCTCCTGAGCGAAGAGAGAAGTGATGAATGACACAGGTGACGACCACTGACCGTCCGGAGAAACGTGCAGCTTACCGGCACTCTTACCGTCTCTCCGTTCTCAGCAGACTTGTAAATGTACTGAATGACTTCGTTGTGTAAAAACTGGAAAGGAGCTTCGTCTGCCATTGTTGTTCCCCTACAGGCTGTGGTTCGGTCTGTTAGCAGCTGGTTCACCGGGTCACTCACACCGGGACCGACATCATGCCACCGACAGACAGACCGGTGTACGGGACCTTTAAATGACGTTACACTCCGACATAAACTAAGGCGTTCTGCTGCTTCCTGTTGAGCTCGTGCCGGTGAGGGACGACGCGTCACTACCGCCACCAGCTGGCCTGGAGGTGAAACTGCGTCATCAAAATAAACAGACATGTTCTGGAAATAGCAACGAAAGTTCATTTAGCTTTGTTAAACTTTTTAACAACAATCTTTTGTGTTTTTTGTCTGGCGAAAATATTTGTAATGTAAAAAAGAAGAAAGCAAAGACAGAATAGATATAGTTATAATGTTATGTTGAACACGCAGGTCCAGAAAACTATCAGAAAGTCACACATGTTCCTTCATTACCATGCATACACACAGTTTATTCGGACTCAATCCCACATACACCGTCCTGCTGACACACATACCAGTGCAAAATGTGGATTAACGCTGAAAATAGTTCTGAATTTATACATATATGTATATCCACCTGTTTGAGTAAATGGTAAATTGACTTGTACTTGTATAGCGCCTTTCTAGTCTCTTTAACGCTACGTGTCATCCAGCCACATTTGTTACCAATTAAAGTGACCAGCTGCTTTAGGAAATGACTGAGCCTTTTTGGCAAGTTGTATAACTTTTTCTTTTTAGGTTTATGTCTTCAGAAGAAGCCAATGTGCTCAGAGCTGAGAGTCTTTTCATGGGATTTGTTGCCTTTAAGAACAATATAGAATATCACATAGCTGATGGATCAAATACATTTGCATGACAGTTTGTTGCAACTCTATAAACCACATATATATTTCAGTATTAAATCATGTCATAGAATATATGGTAATGATTTGCAATTGCCTTTGAACTGTTTACATGGTTGAGAGACATTTTCAAATTGTATTTGTGAAAATCAAGATCATAGATCTAAAAACAATAGCAGCAGATAACTAAGTGTAGGAGGACGTTCTCTGTGCAGCACACAGATGGCTTGTTTGAGGTGATGTGAACATATTTTGACAATGTCTGACCTCTGACCTACTCATTGACGGGATTCACTAGTTCATGAATGTTTAAAATCAGACTGAAGACAGACACACACAAATGTTAGTTTCATTTATTTTTCCAACACTTCTGGAATTAAAAATCAGTGAGTACAAAAACTGCTGTCGTACACGTATGTGTAGAAAACATCTTGATGTAACAAACGTCACAGAAGTGTTCAACAAGGCATTCAAAGATAAATCACAACAAAAACAGGCATTTCAATCATTCTTCATGCAGTTCTGTACACCTCTCCCTGTGAATGGGACTCAGTGCTTCTACCTGCTGGTGTTCAGGGGTCCTCTGGACAGTAACGGGGGTAGGAGGTGAGCCACTTCACAGGACAGTCCCTAAACACACACACACACACACACACAGTTGTGGCTAACTGTGCTATCACTATAGCCATTGTTGTTGTTTCTAGCTATGGGCAGACATTTGCTGGATTAGAATCTGAGTATTAAGTGGAATTGAATTTCAAATTTCTTTTTAAGCTCCACCTTTTCTTTCCTACATTCTCATTTCCGTTCCTACAAACTCTTCTCCTTCCTTTCATTGTCTTTCCTTGTCTTGTGGAAGTTGTAAATGCATTAGTGCCTGTCTCTTGCTTTGGCTGAGGAAACAGGAGTGAACCACATTCAGCACCTCCAGCCCCAAATGTCTGCCCATGAGCAGCACTGGACTCCTGACTCCTGAGTTTGTCTTGTGAGGATGTTTGTACCTGTGATACTTCTGTCCCTTCCTCCTCTGGTACTCGGTTTCATCCACCGTCCACACAGCTCCCTTTCCTCCCTCCACCCGCACAAAACACTTGTGCAGGCTTAGGTTGTGCCGCACTGCATTCTGGTTAGAACAGGGACATTGTATTGTCAATAGATGGAAACCCTTTTGTTGTTGTTCTCACTTAACACATGACTAAACTTTTAAAACTTAAGCTTTTAACAGTGTAACCGTGATACCGTGATACCTGCTGCTGACTCGTCGTATTTATGAATGACTCAGCCACAGTAAACCCAAATTTAATTTATTTTAGGCTTCATCTGCACTCATTACCATTTTCCTGTTGAAATTTGTAATGGATTTAAATATGTAGCTTGTAGGGGTGTAACGGTTCACAAAAGTCACGGTTCGGTTCGGTACGGTACAGTGGTGTCACGGTTCGGTACGTTTTCAATACAGTAGAAAACTATAAATGCCAGAGAAACGTACTTGATTTTAAAATATATTTATTCATTAAAACTAACATCATAAAGCTATTCTTTGACTTTGAACAATGATGGAACTATACCTGAGTGACCCATCTTCTGGGGTGTCTTCTTAGCAACACATAAGCATAAAAAACAAAAACTGCTTCTTAAAAAATGTAACGTTAATGTAGTATTGTTACTTACATCTTCTCCATCATAATTGTATTATGAACAATGATGGAACTACACCTAGTGAACGTGGCTCTTCATCTCATTCAGTGGTGAGGTAATGTGTGTTACAGTCAGGTAGCGTTGTGTCTGAAGAACATGACTCTTCATCTCATTCAGTAGTGAGGTAATGTGTGTTACAGTCAGGTAGCTTTGTGTCTGAAGAACATGGCTCTTCATCTCATTCAGTGATGAGGTAATGTGTGTTACAGTCAGGTAGCGTTGTGTCTGAAGAACATGGCTCTTCATCTCATTCAGTGGTGAGGTAATGTGTGTTACAGTCAGGTAGTGTTGTGTCTGAAGAACATGACTCTTCATCTCATTCAGTGGTGAGGTAATGTGTGTTACAGTCAGGTAGCGTTGTGTCTGAAGAACATGGCTCTTCATCTCATTCAGTGGTGAGGTAATGTGTGTTACAGTCAGGTAGCGTTGTGTCTGAAGAACATGGCTCTTCATCTCATTCAGTGGTGAGGTAATGTGTGTTACAGTCAGGTAGCGTTGTGTCTGAAGAACATGGCTCTTCATCTCATTCAGTGGTGAGGTAATGTGTGTTACAGTCAGGTAGTGTTGTGTCTGAAGAACATGACTCTTCATCTCATTCAGTGGTGAGGTAATGTGTGTTACAGTCAGGTAGCGTTGTGTCTGAAGAACATGGCTCTTCATCTCATTCAGTGGTGAGGTAATGTGTGTTACAGTCAGGTAGCGTTGTGTCTGAAGAACATGGCTCTTCATCTCATTCAGTGGTGAGGTAATGTGTGTTACAGTCAGGTAGCGTTGTGTCTGAAGAACATGGCTCTTCATCTCATTCAGTGGTGAGGTAATGTGTGTTACAGTCAGGTAGCGTTGTGTCTGAAGAACATGACTCTTCATCTCATTCAGTGGTGAGGTAATGTGTGTTACAGTCAGGTAGTGTTGTGTCTGAAGAACATGGCTCTTCATCTCATTCAGTGGTGAGGTAATGTGTGTTACAGTCAGGTAGCGTTGTGTCTGAAGAACATGGCTCTTCATCTCATTCAGTGGTGAGGTAATGTGTGTTACAGTCAGGTAGTGTTGTGTCTGAAGAACATGGCTCTTCATCTCATTCAGTGGTGAGGTAATGTGTGTTACAGTCAGGTAGCGTTGTGTCTGAAGAACATGACTCTTCATCTCCATTCAGTGGTGAGGTAATGTGTGTTACAGTCAGGTAGCGTTGTGTCTGAAGAACATGACTCTTCATCTCCATTCAGTGGTGAGGTAATGTGTGTTACAGTCAGGTAGCGTTGTGTCTGAAGAACATGACTCTTCATCTCATTCAGTGGTGAGGTAATGTGTGTTACAGTCAGGTAGTGTTGTGTCTGAAGAACATGGCTCTTCATCTCATTCAGTAGTGAGGTAATGTGTGTTACAGTCAGGTAGCGTTGTGTCTGAAGAACATGGCTCTTCATCTCATTCAGTGGTGAGGTAATGTGTGTTACAGTCAGGTAGTGTTGTGTCTGAAGAACATGGCTCTTCATCTCATTCAGTAGTGAGGTAATGTGTGTTACAGTCAGGTAGTGTTGTGTCTGAAGAACATGGCTCTTCATCTCATTCAGTAGTGAGGTAATGTGTGTTACAGTCAGGTAGCGTTGTGTCTGAAGAACATGGCTCTTCATCTCATTCAGTGGTGAGGTAATGTGTGTTACAGTCAGGTAGCGTTGTGTCTGAAGAACATGGCTCTTCATCTCATTCAGTGGTGAGGTAATGTGTGTTACAGTCAGGTAGCGTTGTGTCTGAAGAACATGGCTCTTCATCTCATTCAGTGGTGAGGTAATGTGTGTTACAGTCAGGTAGTGTTGTGTCTGAAGAACATGGCTCTTCATCTCATTCAGTAGTGAGGTAATGTGTGTTACAGTCAGGTAGTGTTGTGTCTGAAGAACATGGCTCTTCATCTCATTCAGTAGTGAGGTAATGTGTGTTACAGTCAGGTAGCGTTGTGTCTGAAGAACATGGCTCTTCATCTCATTCAGTGGTGAGGTAATGTGTGTTACAGTCAGGTAGCGTTGTGTCTGAAGAACATGACTCTTCATCTCCATTCAGTGGTGAGGTAATGTGTGTTACAGTCAGGTAGCGTTGTGTCTGAAGAACATGGCTCTTCATCTCATTCAGTGGTGAGGTAATGTGTGTTACAGTCAGGTAGCGTTGTGTCTGAAGAACATGACTCTTCATCTCATTCAGTGGTGAGGTAATGTGTGTTACAGTCAGGTAGCATTGTGTAGCCCTCGACGTCCAGGCATCCGTTGTCAGAGCAGCAGCGGGTGCCTCGGACATTTGATTCTCTACTTGTGCTTTTGTTTTCTTGTACAAAGCGGGAATTACGGTTTGTCTGAAATGGGCTCGTGAAGGAGTAGTGTAACGGGGATCAATAACATTCAGCAGGTTCATAAAGCGTTTTACACTACAGAGTCGGGTCTCATGTCCGCGGCTGTAAATGTACCAATCGCCGTGGTGATCGCTTGTTGATCGCGTTGTTTTTGTATCCACCACTCTCTCACCATCGCCCTCATAGTTCACAGAGAAACCAAAGTGGCTCCAAACACCAGACCTGTAGGCCGTTGGAGGATCTTTTATTCCTGGTCTATTAGCCATGTTGCACCGAGCTAACGTTAGCTTCGTGTAGCGTGTCTCACAGCGCAAAGTGCCCGACTGGAGTAGGACGTGTTTCTTTGGTGGTAGGCTTGTCAGAGAGCACGCTGTCCGTTACGTCATGTGTGTTGCCAGTTTGAGAACAGTGGCTCCACCGAAAACATAATATTTCGCACAATTTAAGCTTCTGCATTTCCAAATGCACTAGTATGAACGTATTGTTCGGTTCGTCATGCGTACCGAACCGTGAGCCTCGTACCGAACGGTTCAATACGAATACGCGTATCGTTACACCCCTAGTAGCTTGCTATCTATGTAGCAATATGACGAGCCCATTCTCTGCCTCTAGAGCTCTGATTGGTCAACTGTTTGCCTAACCTGAGGAACAGCCAGCAATGAGCAGCACACACACACTCTTGCTCTTTTCTGGAATATGTGATTAGTAGAAGCACTTGTACCAACCAGCTGCCAGACATTTGTTTTGGTATTGTACGTCTCTGTAAATCACTGATACATTGAATGTCGACGTTTCCAATCCAAAAATACGTTTCATAAATATGTCTTATATCAGCCTCTTTTCACGCTTGCAGCAACACACATTGCCATCAGGTAACATCGTGAAACATCAGTCAGGTCTAGGCAACATAACTACTTGGTTAATGTTAGTATAAAGATCATGGTTTGTATTTAAATAATAACATGACAACATAATGTAACAACTGTAACAATTGAAGTAAAATTAATTTAATATAGTGTGAAATATTGCCAACGTGACTGAGCCCTAAGAAAAAACAGTGCAGATGCATTTCAGTGTACGTAGATGATTTAGCAAGTGATATTTGCCGTAAGGCTCCAACAGTGTATCAGAGTGAATGTGTAATCTGAGTAGTTCAAACCTTCCAGGTAGCAGTGTTGTGTCTGAAGTAGAAGAACATGGTAGTGAACCAGTTGTAAATCTCATTCAGAGTGCGCTGTTTGTCTAGAGACTCCAGGATAGACTGCAAACAGTCAGACACAGTGAGAAACACACTCGGACAAGATGTGACAGGAAGAGATCCAATGTAGAGATCAGCAGTGTGTAGCAGAACTACAGTGCATCAAATCAGTTACTTTTACAGTTATTCTGTCCACTTTAAACCTGCACTCAGCTTTGCATCATTGGTGTGTTGCTGTCCAACCCCCCCTTCAGAACTTCAGTTGGTTGCAATCTGCAACCTCACCACTAGATGACACCAGATTCTACACACTAGACCTTCAAACTCATTTTTGAAAGGTTATTAATCTAGCCATGTATCTGAATATATTTAAAGATGTTAACATGAAAAGATCCAAAAAGTAACTTTACAATTTACTGTAAAACACTCCTAAAGAGTGTAAAGTCTGCTCTCTGAATGCCAAAGTACATCGGTCATAAAAAGCTTTACAAATGATAGAACATCTTATAAAAGAAACTCACCCATCTTATCAAGTAGGCGTAGGTGTATGGAGGTCTGATGTTGTTGTATTTGTAACATTCAATGCTGGGGACCAAATCTGTACAACAATGATATGTCATCAAACACATGTGATTAAGATTATGATTATTCATCTGATCTTCTAAACTACCTCTGTGTAGATTCGAGTGTGTTAGTGTAGTTCATATGAATGAAAAGCAGTGAATATAACTGTACAATGTTCAGGCGTAGTTTGAAACTCAAAATTTGATTGCATTACATTACATACATTCCAATTTAAAGATTGAGATTTAAATGGCCAGATGTGGCTGTTACATCATGAATCATGATAGTCAACATCTGTAAGCCCATTTGTGCCCTTACACATCCGAGAGCTCAGAATGTGGCACAACAAACAAATGTGTGAGCAGGTATTGCTTTATTTCTTGCTTTAGTGTTTGGTCATTAATACACTTACCTGGGAGAATGTGAGCAGAACCAGCAGCCATGCTGTAGCCATGCTGGGACAACTCCTCCAGATGTTTAATGCCCCATTGTTGCACTCTGTCTCCATCTGTTACCTGGGGCTGGGGCAGGAACAGAGGAAGACTGTACGGCCACTCAGAAGCTGCCTTCAGCATGCAATGATGGAGGTGGACATGAACAGTTACATTTGCTTTCTTTCCAGGTCGAAGTTCATTCAAGAATTTTTACTAAATATTCAAGACTTCTTAAAATTCTTCAAGCTACACTAACCCTTCTTTTATCAGACAAATAAAGCTGAAAAAACAGTGAAAGCCAAGAGCGATTGGAACCAACATACCAAATCAGTGTGTTTGTGTTCAGAGAGATGCAGATGAAGTTGCATCGCAATGAGTTTCTGTCTTTCCAGGATGAGCTGAAAACAGAGAATGCCCATGGTTAAATGTGCATCAAATTGACCTTAAATAAGTGATTTTATAACTGGAGACTCACAGAGTTTGTTAGTCATTAAAAAGTGGTGAGACATGAGTCATCATTATTGTAAACTGCTGAGTGAAGAAGTCCACGCGGAGCCGGAGACTCTGATGTAACTTTCACTGTCCTTAACCGTCACAAGTCTATGTAATCATACATATATTCATAGAGATAGTATGGTTAGTTGTTGTGTCTGTCTAGCCAAACAGCTACTGTGGCGCTAACGTGACACAGCTAGGTGGCACATGCTTAACAAGATGTGGCCGTGCTTGGCTCCGGATTGGCTTTGGCGGGTGTGTGGGCGGGACTTCAGCTCCACCCTCCCACCACCCTCCATGCAAACTCTAGCTCTGATATTTTGGCTTCACTTTAGTACATTGGGAGGAAGTGCAGGCACGCCGTCCATCATATATGAAGTCTATGCTATTTACTGGAGTATTTCTTCAATGTACGGCAATCTATGTGTGCTTAAGTTTAGGTTAAAGTCAGGCAACTAAATCCTAGTATGAGACAGGATGGACCGCCACACCTTATTTTAATTCATGAACCTCACAGTATTTGCAGCAGTCACTAATACAGAATAGTTGCATTTGGATGTTAGAAGACAGTGTTGACATACAGCTATTTTAAACTGAACCGTACTAACAACTATTGCTATTAGTCTCTTTTCTTTCATTTAGCAGCTGTTAAGACATTAAATAGCCCCGTGTAAAAAAAATGCTTTCATCTGAGACAAGAGTTTACAACTCCATTCAGCAATCATCTGCATTTCTTCTATTGTCAAAGATGAGTAGAAATACATCGTTCATGTTACAAAGACATCCAACAGAAATGTGGCTTTTGATTGGCCAATGCAGCGTATTGCCAGAAGATGTTGAATTGCAGTCCACTAAAGGTTGAGCCCAGTTCAATGGGATTACTCTGTGTTGCATGGCTAAAGTCAGCCTGAACGCTGCCTGAGGCCCTCTTTGTTTTCAATGTCATGGTTTACTTAAAGGGTGTTTACCCAGTAAGTGAGGATGTAGTGTGGGGGAGATAGCTTACACCATGTTTTACACAATTAGTTTCACAAGCATATTCATGATGTGGTTGTAGACCTTCTAGTTTTCTGTAGCCCACCTGACTTTCCATGCACTGAACAATATCTTGCTGGACCTTCCACTGAGCAATGCTTCTGTCCCCATAACTGTGTTCAGAATGGAGATGCCTAGAACATACAACAGTACAAGGTTAGTTGTCCAGTGTTTGTGGGAAGTACACTTGTTTGCCATGAAACCTAAAAATCAAATCTATTAGTGTCCAGTACAGAGACAGATCTGATGTTGTGTTTAAGTCTTCCCCCATCCATGTATGTGTCTCCTTACCTGAACCAGACCCAGATGTAGCCCCAACCCTAACCAGTCATCTCTACCTTGACTTGACGTTAACTCAAATCAAGTCTTAACAGCTTCCTCTATACTCCCATCTGGTCACAGATACAAGACTGAAGTATAGTTCCCTCTGCCATCATGCTTCTGAATTCCATATCCTGATAATGTATTCATCTTTTTGGTTTGCATTTATGACTGCGATGGAACTGCATTTTGAATGTGAGGTATGTAGTGTTCAATGTATCTGAGTCTTAGAGGTACACATTATGCACAACACAAATCCCCACAGAGGGCAGCAATATAGGAAAAACTATTCCGAGGTCTTATATAATGTTGATTAAGCCATTTTTCAAAATCAAATTGCTTGTAAACTTTTCAGAATGTGTTATTAACAATAACAAACAAAAAAAAGTATAATTTTGTCATTTATGATACTTCTAGAATCATTTAAAGATGTTGGATTTTTCCCCTAATGCATTCATATATGTTAGGTAGCCTGTCATTTAAGACCCACTTTGGTCCTATTCTTGGAAAGCAGACAGAACTAAAACGTGGCACCCTCACAGGACTTGTGAGGTGCTTTGTGCAGTTACTGGGTCCTCACAACGACTCAATTACAACATTCAATGAAGCCTAGTTTAGCACAAACACTGGGAGCAAATGGAAGTGCTGGCCTAGTTCCATTAAAACTCAAAACGTACCTCCTAACTACACGGCATCTAAAATGTTGTGGCTCACAGTGTCCTCAGTGATGGAGCACTGGACTCAGTACTGTTGATCGTACTCTGGGTGAGATGGAGCAGCATATATTCATTTTAAAGAGGCAAATAATGATTGTTAGGTAATTGTCACATTACATTACTGATATCAACTTAATCTGTACCTCCAGAAAGTTGAAAAAAACCGTTATGCCACACTGAGAAACTGATACATGAAGCTAAATCAGACTTTTATGTTAAAGAAATGACATAATGGCCCTGATGCTTGAGATTCATATGCCACACCATGAATGTAGTATACAGCCGTCGACTTACTTTAAGAAACTAGGGAAATCTTCAGACATCACGTCACAGCCGGGCCAGCGACAGAGGCCACTCACAAACAGGGCACTGCTCTCCTCAGGGATGCTGGCGGGAACAGAAATGTGTCAGTTATATCATCTCCTCGTGTTGTAACAGAAGGACGTTCAGACCTGTGCGGTACAAGGGAAGACCTGTGGAGAAAGAGCTGAACCAAAAGTTGGAAGATGTTTGTACAGTGAAAAAAAGCTCCTTTTGTATCGCTTCCATATATTTCACCCTCTGCAGCAACAATGGTACAGATGTTGGGGATGTTGGTGATCAATGATTAGCAGCGGGTTCAACTACCAGCCAGGCTTCTTTCCTCACCCAGAAAATATCCAGCGTTCCTTGTTTTTTTTTTAACACTTTAATTTACCTTTGTGGAAGCAACCTCTGGTTGTGAGAATAATGACCAACCATTTAATCTAACCCTAACTAGCTTCAGCTTCAGACCGGTGGCGTTAACATCCCACCTGATGAAGACGCTAGAGAGGCTGGTCCTTGGGCATCTCCGCCCCCTGGTGAGCTCATCTCTGGACCCACTCCAATTCGCCTACCAATCTGGCATCGGGGTGGATGACGCTGTCGTCTACCTGCTACACAGATGCCTTTCTCATCTGGAAAAGGCTGGAAGCACTGTGAGAATCATGTTCTTTGATTTCTCCAGTGCCTTCAACACCATCCAGCCGTTGCTTCTGAGGGACAAGCTTGGAGCAGACCGGGGTGGACCACCACCTCACTGCATGGATCCTGGACTACCTCACCAACCGTCCACAGTATGTGCGGATACGGGAGTGTGAGTCTGACCTGGTGTCCTGCAGCACGGGGGCCCCACAAGGAACCGTTTTAGCTCCATTCCTTTTCACCATCTACACCTCAGACTTCACACACGACTCTCCTAACTGCCACCTGCAAAAGTTCTCTGACGACTCTGCAATCGTCGGCCTCATTTCCGCCGATGATGACGGGGAATACAGGGAACTGAACCAGGCCTTCATAGGATGGTGCCAGCAGAACCGCCTCCAGATCAACTCAGGTAAAACCAAAGAGCTGGTGGTGGACTTCCGCCGGGGTAAACATTCTCCTCCGGTACCAGTGAACATCCAGGGAATGGACATTGAGATGGTGAGATCTTATAAGTACCTGGGTGTTCACTTGAACAATAAACTGGACTGGACTGACCACACACACGCACTTTATAAAAAGGGTCAGAGCAGACTCTATCTGCTGAGGAGACTCAGGTCCTTTGGAGTGCAGGGAGCTCTCCTGAGGACCTTCTTTGACTCTGTGGTGGCATCAGCCATCTTCTATGGAGTGGTCTGCTGGGGCAGCAGCATCTCGACGGCTGACAGGAACAGACTAAACAAACTCATTAAGAAGGCCAGCAGTGTGCTGGGGTGTCCACTGGATACGGTGGAGGTGGTGGGAGACAGGAGGACGATGGCTAAACTATCATCCCTGATGAGCAACACCTCCCACTCCATGCAGGACACCCTGGCAGCTCTGTGCAGCTCCTTCAGCCACCGGCTGATTCACCCCCCCAGTGTGTGAAGGAGAGGTACCGCAGGTCCTTCCTTCATTCACATATACATATACATATACATATATATATATATATATATATGTATATACGGTGTGTGAAGGAGAGGTACCGCAGGTCCTTCCTTCATTCACATATACATATACATATACATATATATATATATATATATGTATATACGGTGTGTGAAGGAGAGGTACCGCAGGTCCTTCCTTCATATACATATACATATATATATATATGTATATGTATATGTATATACGGTTTGTGAAGGAGAGGTACCGCAGGTCCTTCCTTCATATACATATACATATACATATACATATACATATATATATATATGTATATACGGTGTGTGAAGGAGAGGTACCGCAGGTCCTTCCTTCATATAAATATACATATACATATACATATATATATATATATATATGTATATACGGTGTGTGAAGGAGAGGTACCGCAGGTCCTTCCTTCATATAAATATACATATACATATACATATATATATATACATATATATATATATATATATGTATATACGGTGTGTGAAGGAGAGGTACCGCAGGTCCTTCCTACATATACATATACATATATATATATATATATATATATGTATATATGTATATGTATATACGGTGTGTGAAGGAGAGGTACCGCAGGTCCTTCCTTCATATACATATACATATACATATATATATATATATATATATATATATATATATATATGTATATACGGTGTGTGAAGGAGAGGTACCGCAGGTCCTTCCTTCATATACATATACATATATACATATATATATACATATATATATATATATATATATGTATATATGTATATACGGTGTGTGAAGGAGAGGTACCGCAGGTCCTTCCTTCATATACATATATATATATACATATATATATATATATATATGTATATATGTATATGTATATACGGTGTGTGAAGGAGAGGTACCGCAGGTCCTTCCTTCATATACATATACATATATACATATATATATATATATATATATATATATATATGTATGTATATACGGTGTGTGAAGGAGAGGTACCGCAGGTCCTTCCTTCCTGCTGCTGTCAGGCTGCACAACCAGCTGTGCTCTCAGTAGACCACACAACACTAATAATCTGTGCAATAATTACTCTGTACAATACACAATACTCTGTCTGTATATATAATATTCTATTCTTTTTTATTTTATTTTTATTTTTAAATTTTTGAGTTTATTGTTCATTTTTTGTGCTTTTTGTACTTTTGTATAGTTGATATTCTTTACTGTTAAGTATTTATATTACTTGACTCTATCTTGTGTGCACTGTCCACTTGCTGCTGTGATCCTGTAAATTTCCCCACTGCGGGACTAATAAAGGATGATCTTATCTTATCTTATCTTAACTAGTGAACAAGACCCCATGTTAGATGGATGAGAAAAGTCCCATGACTCCTTCAGCTGGTCAACTGTTCCACCATCACAACTGAATCTGTATTAATTCATCTCACCACATAAGGAAACTTGAATTATATATGACAAAGATATATTTACATTTTTTATCGCACCATATTCTTAGACAACCCATTAATTCGATGGCAACTGATCTTGCTATCTTATGATGCATTGAGTCATTTGCATTGTTTGTCAGTCAGTGTAAATGTGAGAAAGTCACCCATCATGAAGCCTGGCCTGGACGGAGCTCTGCTTTGGGTCGTCTCTGCTCAAGGGGAGGAAAAGATGACTTTGCTTGGAAGAGGAGCCCATGTGTGGTGAAGAAAATGTGGGTAGACGGACAGCATCTACCTCTTCCTTGCAAATGGAGACGGCTGCACTATTTTCTGGATGCACTAGGGGAAGAAAGCATTGAGGAATATAACAACAATACTGCCACTGTCAATGCTGAAAATGGTCCTAAAATCTGTATTCCGTTGACTTATTCAGATAAGAAAACTGATGAACAAGGATGTTGCTTGTGTGGAACTCAGGATACTGAAGTGTCTGCGTACCGTGCGGTCGTCTGGAAGCTGTTTGGGTAAGCTGACGCAGCACTGAAGGTCTCTGCTGCTTCTGCTTCATGCCTTCCATACTGGAGCTCTGGAAGGACAAAAACACCAATGTCAACATGTGGATGATGTGAACATTTTAAAATAGTTAATTGGGCCTCATACAAGAAGATGATAGAATTTGTATCCTTTACAAGCTCTCGTAACTTGACAAACTTGTCATAGGTGATAAATATCACTGATGACTCGTGAGGAGGAGCGTGTTTGTGAGATTTCATTATTAGCATAATCCACACCCCTTGAACCTGTTAGCCTTATTTAAAAAAAAAAAGTCTAATGTTAATACGCCCAAAATAAATCAGGTCTAGCTCCTAAACCATGTGGCTGATATGCATATTTCTGCTCTCTGTTGAAAGGTGAGACGCTGAGGAATATGAATCCGATTTAAGTAAACATATTCTATTCTATTACTAGCAGTGGCGGCTGGTCCATAGAGGGCGCTAGGGCGCCGCCCCCCCTAGAGCTACAAAAAATAAAAATAAAAATAAAAATAAAAATAAAATTTAAAATAAAAATAAACTATACAAATTGTCAATATTTGTGTTTTTGAAACATGGAATCACCCAGTAATATGTGTAAAATATGATATCTGCGGTAAATATATGCTTTTCCTGCTTGTCCTCTCTGCCTGTCTGCTCTTCCTCTCTGTGTGTGCACGTCTCAGCTGGCTGGGGCGCTGGAAAAACTGCCCCAAAGAGGCGGGTCTATAAAGCAGTTTAGCCAATGCTGAGTAAAGATATAAATGAGTGACATACAATTCAGCCAATCAGCGTCCTCAAATAGATTCAGCTTGGGGCAGTTTTTTTCCTGCCCCAAGCTGCGCGTTCTCGTCAGGAGAAGTCTCTACAGGAGAGCGCCAGTGTGAGCACTACTCCTCCAAGACCCGTTTGAGAGGAGAACTGAGAGGAGAAACTACTGAAAGAGCTGATCCCAGATCAGCCTGACCTCACAATCAGACAGCAGACTAGCAGGAAAGAGAAGCAGTACATGAAGCTTCTCTACTAGCTGTACACCAGACAGGTTTGACTCGCTGGATGACGTCATGATAATAACTTATTTATCTTTTTAAAACAACGGGGACAGAACCAGCATGGACAGTTAGGGAGTGAGGGACATGAAGCACCTGTCTGAGAAATGGATATATAGTTATATATATATATATATATATATATATATATATATATATATATATATGTGTTTTATATTATAGTGAATATTATTATATGACATATATATTATTATATTATACAGAATATTATATGATATATATATTATTATATTATGCAGAATATTATATGATATATATATATATTATTATATTATACAGAATATTATTATATGTTATATATATTATATTATACTGAATTCCCTGTGAGGGTGACTAAAATAAGATGTCCTGACGTGTTTGTCAAAGTGTTATTTACTGCTTTTTTTCGTGTTGGAATAAATGTTAAATATTTAACTGCAAAGTAGTAATGCGTGTTTGATACCTTAATTTGTTTGCATTAAATCATTCTGGGATGTTTGCTGAAATTGATTGGATGTGGCACAGCCCTACCAAGAAAATGTTCCACCAGCCGCCACTGATTACTAGTGCAAGAAACAAGCTTAGTATAAATTGTAAATTTCAGAGCCAATATATCATTAAAATCAAGAACCCGTAGACAATGAATGACACTGAATATCTGCTCCTAATCTTTGACTTCAATTGTAACTATAAATGTGATGAAAATACACTAAAATACAACATTTATGATACAATATAAAATGATATACTGAGGTGGTCGCAATGCTATGGCCATGTTTACTGTTTACTTGTTGACGGTTTACTGGGAGTTTTAATCAAAATTGTATTCATTTCCATATAGCTATGTTACAAATAGTAATAAACACAATAGATATTGCTCAATATTTATCTGACTGAAGAGCTCCATGCTATACAGGCAGATGAATTGAGGAATGCAATGGCCCACAGGGCTCTGTTGTAATGAAGTACTAAGACCCAAAGGTTGGCTGAAGTAAACGTATAGTTTCAGCCACAATGACGCCTTGTTGTGTAGCATTCCTGTCGACAATAATTGAGCAGATATGTAAGACTAAATCTGCCTTTGGGGCGTTTTGGGTCCTTGGTGAAAGATGTAAAAATGTGATGTTTGACTGCTTTGTTACCCCGCTGACAGTGGCCGCTGTGTCTTCCGATGTGAAGTGAGCTCAGGTGCATTAGAAAGCTCAGAAGTCCGAGTTTCCAGCGATACCAATCATGCTATTGTAGAGTGACTAGAAAGTTATCCTGTATCTTCTGATCACAACTTGTTCTTATGTTTACGAAGTTTCTGTACAACTTTATTGTTAAAATACTTTCTAATAACACATAGTTTGGACAACATACAATTGGTTTACAGAGTCTGAAAGCTGAGGAACTCACATTTTTAAAACAGTATAACATGAATATGTTCTGTAGATAGACGATTATGAAATAGTGATATTTCTGAACTACATCATAGTAGGGCCGCTCCTTTGTACCTAAGGGTGCCTGTTACGCTCCATTCGTGGGCCGGTTCAATTCACAATGTAACAAAATGTTACTAAAGAATGCAAAGAGTGTCAGTATAGAGGTATTAATGGAACCGAAACAGTCATCAAACATAGTACAGCTGCCAACGATGTGTCACCAGAGCGGCTCATACTGAAATGACGAGGGAACGATTTCACATGAAATAACGTCTCTCTAACAAGAGATGTGGACATGTGACAGTCACCGGGTTATCAGACGGTAGGGGATTTTATACTGTTTGGTGCAACAAAGATAATAATGGAGAGCTTTATCCTCACATATTGAACAAGTAGACTTGCCACGATATGCCAATAAGAATTATGAAATGTGGCAGCCATGATGAGGATACTATGGTGAACAGAATATTAGTTTTACATCAAGTTTGTCTTGGTTTTTATTTTGATTTAGTTCATATGATTTCAAATCAAATGAGGGTATTTGCCGCCCTGGAGAGAATTAGGCCATCTGTGCTTGACTTCAGCAACAAGTCTGAACCAATATTGTTTATTCCTAAAAGAAAGGAGTTGTGGTTGTGGAGAGCCTTACAAAGTAAAAACTATGAACTAGACATATTTAATGCATTCTTCCAAAGCTGAGACGAGGTCATTGTTTTGCAAGTCACAAGTCTGCAAATGATTGTACAGGTCCCAATACAACCATCACTGTTTGAAGAACGTGTCTGTATTCTAGTGCTTCTGTCTTTCATGATAGAGACAAATGATCTGGGAAGTGTGTTGCATGATGTCAATTGTTGCATACCTGACTTCCTGAGGGGTCCCTGGTCTGACGAGGAGGCTGGGGAGCAGGAGGTGTAGCAGGGCGGGGCTCCTTCAGCTGTTTGATCTTCTCATGTTGTGGTTGAGCTTGGCCACCTCTCTCACAGGAAGTCTCTGGCATCTCTGCAGTGACAGAAGTGACATTAATGCTTCACAACGCTGCAACTTGTAAAACATTCATACATACTTTTTATAAACCTGCGGTTTGGGGGCTTCTGGCTAATCTACTTATTTTATCTATTTTTAACAGAAAAGTGCCTCTCGCTGCTCCCCATAGTTTGAACCAGGGGTTCTCAGCCTTTTGTTACCGATTAGTAAAACACTTCGAAGGCCACCTTCCCAAGTAAATGAGAAGGGAGGTTCATGGGTCAAATGAACAAAGGCCTGTAGAACGAAGCGAGTTCAACATACCCGATGACCGATCACAACCTTGGACAAGTCTGCTGTCAGCAGAGCGGCACATTTTACAAATGAAGAGAAAACTATGATATCAGAGGAATACGTCAAAGATAAAGACATCATTCAGGAAGGACAGCTGGAAGAAATCCCTGAGTGTGTGAATGTGTTTCAATCAATAGATTGATAATCTCACTGCTTCATATAGAACACCAGAGATCTGACTAGGATTACATGTGTCTATTCTCTAACTCCATGTGTTGCTTGGATGTATTCTTATTCTTTCAGCTGTTAGGCCGCTGGTGTGAAACAGACTTGGTAACAATTCAAATCCATATGAAAACATAATTCATGGTAAGAAGGTTTCCTTCCATAACTTCTAATAACCCACAGCAAACATTAAAGTAACGCTGCATCCAGTCTGTGAGTGGAAGACAGGACTCCAACACGTCACACTGCAACACACGGCTCACACACAATGAATATATGATATGAATATATGAGGAGAGAATATGTACCCATTTGTCCGCCGGGGTTACAGATGAAAGAATACGGCTAAAATATTGTCACACGCCATCAGAATACATCTGCAACACATGAACTTAATAGAATACACACATGAGATTACAGTCAGACCTGTGGTGCTCGTGATGAAGCATTGATATTATAAATCTGTTCATTTACACATTCACACTCAGTGATTCATTGCCAGCTGTCCTTTCTGCATTTGTCTGTTTAAACTGTGTTGCTGTCAGTCTGAATTATGACTGAAACGTCTTCGTACTTCTGTAATACTAGTTTACGTTCTACGTACTGAGCTGTGATTGGTCAGTAGGCGGAGCCTTTATACGAGTCCATCTCTTATCTGGAACATCACCAGCTCTGGAGCAGGTTAGATGTTCAGCATCAGTTACCATGATACACCCAGTAAGAAGTGAACCTCCGTCGTGGACCTGAAGTTACCTCACTAACCCCAAACATAACCTATTGAATATGAAACATACATGAATGTAAAGCCTCACATGTCTCATGGAGAATCATGACCAATTATAACACTAAAGAAGTAATAATTTATGTGCAGAAATTGAAATATTATAGCATTGATATATTAAACAATCTGATGTTAACACTCAAGAGTCAGGTAAAGGTAGCCAGCAGGCTATTTTAGTGTGACGTGTCTTTAAAAATGTAATTCATTTCTGCATATAGATATTGTGAGACAATCCCATTCCCCTCAACACTCTCTTATCCATACACCGTATACATCGGGTGATGCTGCACTGTGTATCCTAACACAGTGCAGCATAAACAGAGACACTGTCAACCATCAACAATCTTACTTTAAACATCTTCTCAGACTCCTCTTGGACTGTTTTCATGAAAAGAACTGACTCAAATAAAACCTCAAACCTTTCTCATTACACACACACTTGTGTCCAAATCCAAAACAGAGTGTTTGTAAACTTACAATGAGCTGGTTTGTAAGGATTGACTGGTTTTAGACTCACACCCCACACAAATATAAAGCCGTCAGTGATCACTGCGTAGTTGCTGCAGTGAGAGACGTCATCTTCCAAAGCTACAAGCTACAAGCACATATTAGACGACAAGGACATGTTAAGCTTTCAAAGCATTTCTACACACATTTTTATTCATGTGACTTTGCAAAAGTGTGTGATTTCTAAACCTGAGGTGGCCTTTTATTATATTAAATTATTATTTTTAGATGTTATAATAACATATAATTCATGAGTCAAAGCTTGCTTGAAAAGTCCAAAGGTCACCCGGATTGGAAACATTTAAATACCCGAGAAAGTGATACATGAAGCTGAATCAGACTTTTATGTTAAAGAAATGACTTCGTGGCCCTGATGCTTGAGATTTATATTTTGTACAAATTGCTGCTGAAAATATTGCTAAACCTGAAAGTCACAGAACTATAGGTCAAAATCTAAACTTTCAGTTTCAGCTCATAGGTAACGAACAAGTTCCTATCAAGAAATGACATTCTCAATGACTTACAGTCTGGTTTATGAAGAAAACCAAACATCATCTGAAACATCATGAATGCAATTGACTTAATGCATATTGTGCTGCATTATTCCAAGGGTCCATACTGGGTCCTATTTCATTTACATTTTTATATTAATATACTGTGTTGCAGTGTTAATAATACAATATTTGATTGTTATGTGGACGACACCAGTATGTATAGTTCTGCCTCATCTTAAGCAAGTGCCATTATTAATTAAACTGCAATCTGTGTTTAAAGTTGTTCAGAGGAATCTCTGTGAATTGAGATTCACTAAATGTTAACAAAAGCAAAATTGTCTTTTTCAAGATCAAAGAAGACCGCTGATGATCAGATTGTTACTGTCAAAAATAAGATGATTGAATGAGTCTCAACATGAAATACCTGTTTTCCTAGGATATAAACTTTTAGTCTTTTAGTGTCTTACACAAACCTCAGGGTGAAGTTCCTCGTGAAAAAAAAATGAATTCAAGCGACGCTTTTATCAGCAATTGATTATGGTGATATTTGATATATGCATGCAAGTTCATCTTCACGTAGAATAGATCATTGGTACATGTTTCTTTAAAGGGCCTTATACATGTCAAATGCCTTTTTAGCATCTGCCCTTATCATTATTGCTTTGATCTTATTTTTGTGTAAATGATCCATAATGTGTAGTGTCTTTTGAATATTATCTTGAATGTAACGGAACACTGCTAATTCATTGGTTGATGCAATGTGCTGTCTTTTTTTTAAAGTTTGTTATACTGTTTTCTTTTATGTGACATTTTTTTGTTACTTTTAACCTTTTGCTGATTTGTTTTTATGAAAATGTAGTCCCTCAATGGGACTATCCTCGAAAAATAATGGATATGGTTAAATTATGAAAATAAACATGAGGAATAAGTCAGAATGCAATATCAGAGCTGTGTGGTTATCTGAAAATAACGCACACCCTCCAGCCAATCAGCATCCAGAACAGAAACAGATTAAAGTCAGTGGTTCAAAACATTTCCTGTACCAGGCCTTCTGATAGAAAGGCTGTGGTTGTTCACAGGTGCACAGACACACACACACACACACTGATAGCATCACCACAGCAGTCTACAGAATGAGTGGGAGACGGCGTTGCTCCACTTTTGTGCAGCACAGTGATGTGTCACCTGCCACTGGAACTTGTGTTTGTCAAAGATGCCTGGATGGTATTTCCAAGTCAGATGGTATCTTTCCTGAAGTAGTACTTTGCTACAGTCCCACTAAAACCACAATCAGTTGTTTTTACATCTCTGTTTGTGTACAGACTAAACAGACAGATCGCTGAGCTTGGCACATTTTTTAACTCTGGACAGATCCCTGTTTCAATTCTTTATGCTAAGCTAGGCTAACCACGTCCTGACTTTGCTCTGTACTTAACATCACAGCTACATGGACCTCTCTCTGGGAAAATAAGCAATGAGTGTAGCAATTCAAGAAATGTGTCTGCTACTGCAGTGAACCTTCCGTTCACATTTTCTGTTCGTTGACAAGTTGGTTAACTTTTCACGGCCATTCTTTACTTTCTAGTGTGACAGTCCTAGTATTCTACCAGGCTTCATCTCCCATATTCTAAAAGCATGCAGCCATGATGGTTAATCTTGTTTGGTCATGAAGGGATGTAAGCCCTCAGAAGCTCATATGACATGACAGATCTCTCTGAACTATACAATACTTACTGCCATTGTGTACATTGCAGATCATGCAAAGTGTTAGAGCGGGCTTCTTTCTTTCAGCTATCTGACTGTTACATCAGAGATGTCTTTAAGGCTTTAGGGAAGTGTGCATCTATACAATAAAGCAAACAGCCAACACCATATGTGCAAATGCACCCCCACAGAAACAGAAATTCAGTAGAAAGTGAGAGCACTCAGTTTGTGGCTTCTCACTGTCATCTCTCATTCTGGCTTTCCTTTCCGAATGTATCTCCCTGAGTAGAAGCCCATGAAAGTCTTTGCGTCTATTTTGTCAAAGGGAGGAGAGCTTTAGTCACAACACTACACAAAGTGACTTGATCTGATGACTGATATTTGGTCGGTATATCTGTGAGTCAACTTCTGCCGGCCGCAAATGTGTTCAAATAAGTTCTTGTTTGGATATTGAAATCAGCCACATAACAGTGTGGAAAGCTGCAGATGCCTCATACTGCTACTACTATGATGTGTGGGTTTATTACTCACATGCTCCCATATTTCAAATCACACATCCCAATCTCTTACACATTTATAAATGTGTAAGAGACTCTTGTTCTCAGGTCTTTGATCCGAATAACCCAATCAAGTGTTCCTCACATATACACATCACATTTGACTTCAATAATGCAGTTCATACTGGCTACATTTAAACATGAACGATGTTATCAAATGAATGAGTTATCTGTTTATTTGTGTTTGTACAACTTATTAAAAGGTATCAAGATTGTTTCTGGGAAAAGACATGTAAGTACTGTTTTGCAGCGCTTTAAGTTTGAAGTTTGACATGAGTTAGCAGAGCTCTCGGTGTGGTAGCAGAGCTCTCAGTGAGGTAGCAGAGCTCTCAGTGTGGTAGCAGAGCTCTCAGTGAGTTAGCAGAGCTCTGTGTGGTAGCAGAGCTCTCAGTGAGTTAGCAGAGCTCTGTGTGGTAGCAGAGCTCTCAGTGTGGTAGCAGAGATCTCAGTGTGGTAGCAGAGCTCTCAGTGAGGTAGCAGAGCTCTCAGTGTGGTAGCAGAGCTCTCAGTGAGTTAGCAGAGCTCTGTGTGGTAGCAGAGCTCTCAGTGAGTTAGCAGAGCTCAGTGAGGTAGCAGAGCTCTCAGTGAGGTAGCAGAGCTCTCAGTGAGTTAGCAGAGCTCTGTGTGGTAGCAGAGCTCTCAGTGAGGTAGCAGAGCTCTGTGTGGTAGCAGAGCTCTCAGTGAGTTAGCAGAGCTCTGTGTGGTAGCAGAGCTCTCAGTGAGGTAGCAGAGCTCTCAGTGAGGTAGCAGAGCTCTGTGTGGTAGCAGAGCTCTCAGTGAGGTAGCAGAGCTCTGTGAGGTAGCAGAGCTCTCAGTGAGTTAGCAGAGCTCTGTGTGGTAGCAGAGCTCTCAGTGAGGTAGCAGAGCTCTCAGTGAGGTAGCAGAGCTCTCAGTGAGTTAGCAGAGCTCTGTGTGGTAGCAGAGCTCTCAGTGAGGTAGCAGAGCTCTCAGTGTGGTAGCAGTTTGTTTTTAGGACCAAGAAACTCTCCCTGGACCCTGTGAGGAGGAGATGTCTTGAGTCAGATCAAAGTAACAGTTTTACAGTTTAGTTTGACTGCACTTTAACGCTCCAATCTTTATTCCATACATATATAACCTACATGTATTTATCTGTCCTCACAAAATAAATGATTAGCATTGAATTGGCAATAAATAATTAAATCTCGAATATTTGTTTCAGTTTGTTTAAGAGGGTGGAGCTTGGAGACCTGTATTATCAGAGTCCTGAAGGCTGTGAAACAGGTCTGTATTAGATCTGGGGGCCAAGTCTCAAAGTTGAATTTGGCTAATTTGAATTTGTGCTTTATTATTTTAACTATGCGTTCTGAATGTACACAAAGGAACAATGGAGATTTAAAAGTGAACTTGATCAAAATTAATATGTATAATAATGTGCAATTCAGTACATTACACTGAATTAGCAATACTTGTTTGAATTCAGTCAGTTAAATTAATATATTAAAACGGCAAATTTCAGTTTTTCAAAATTGATGATGAATCTTTTTGAAACACACCTGTCTCCATCTTGATGGATGGAGAAATAAATCCAGAACTTTCTTGCTCTATCTTGACAAAGCCTGATACTGTACTGTAGTATTTCAGGGATACTTAAATCCAATGTTTAAAAAACTGTCTCATGCTATCTGCGGTACTACGCTCATAATCTCAGGACCACAATATGACGATCTCCTTGTTTGGGGTCATGTCTGTCAGAGTGGGTTCCAGGGTTCCCCACAGCCCCCAGAACAAGAGGTACCAGCACAGATGAAATTATTTGAAATGAGAGGAGGAGGAGGAAAAAGACGTAGGCCTGCACAGAATGTTATCGTTATGACACCTCTGGTGTACCATTTGAAATCAAATTCCTCTGTTATGTTCAGAGCACTTCAAAGTTTGACAAAAGAAAACTTCACTCAAGGTCCACTGACTTTTTCCTGAGCTTTCAACTACATCTTTCGGCCTTCCCCAGCAGAAGAATGTGGATTATAGATGGAGTACATGGGCCTGAAAATATATTTTTTCAAATTTATGTTTACAAGGTTGAGAATGAACGTTCATCCCTAAATTTCTTTTTTGTGGAGAAGTATTTTAGTTTCCATTTTTGCTGTGTGTGTGTGTGTGTGTGTGTACATTCCCTGCTACATGTAATCTACATGACATTTAACAACCCCAGTGAAAATTAAGCTTTTTGGTGAACATCTAAGGCGTCAGTATGCTTTAAAAGAGGTGCTTGTAGGATTTTCAAAAAGTGTTTGAAACCCAGCGCTCCCCAGACTGAGACAGTCCTGCATTAATGCTAGGGGCGCCTTGGTGGGGGCGTGTAGCTTCAGGTACAGTGAGACATGAAATCCACCATTTTACATTTGCGGTCTTTGGTGTGGGCCTAAAGATGGTCTGAACGCAGACTAAGTTTCCAAAGCGGACAATCCAAATGTGAAAGTACGGGGGTTTGAACTCTAATTTTCACATGTACAATGGAACACAACACCGTGGATATCTTAAATGTCGACTCACCCCTCTCTGTGACGGTAGGCTGTTTTTGAAGAGTTTAAATATGTTTTAACGTATGTATTTATTATCACAAGCAAGACAAGACACCTGGGCCTGTAAGGAGCCTGTAAGGAGACTATAATGGAAATAATACTGAGGATTTTGTTTTATTTTAACATAAAGGTTAAGACAAAATAATAAGCATTACAAAGTCCATCTACTGTCATATATACAGGTACATTTCAGTGCTTCCCAATATTTCTCATTGCCAGTTAAGACAAAGAGAGCAAGAGACCTTGTTTCATTTGAATAATTCTCAGAGGCCTGAAGCTCCATAGTTACCAGTAAAACCAGTAAAGGAAAAAACAAAGAATAGAGGCAGGTCAGAAGAAACACACCTCATTCTGTATACATTTATTTTTCTCATTATTATTCAGTATCATTATGTCTTTCAAAGACGTCAGAGACGAGCTGGACTTAATATTAGAAGACCCTGATGATGCTGGTATGGACTTAATATTAGAAGACCCTGATGATGCTGGTATGGACTTAATACTAGAAGACCCTGATGATGCTGGTATGGACTTAATACTAGAAGACCCTGATGATGCTGGTATGGACTTAATACTAGAAGACCCTGATGATGCTGGTATGGACTTAATATTAGAAGACCCTGATGATGCTGGTATGGACTTAATACTAGAAGACCCTGATGATGCTGGTATGGACTTAATACTAGAAGACCCTGATGATGCTGGTATGGACTTAATATTAGAAGACCCTGATGATGCTGGTATGGACTTAATACTAGAAGACCCTGATGATGCTGGTATGGACTTAATACTAGAAGACCCTGATGATGCTGGTATGGACTTAATACTAGAAGACCCTGATGATGCTGGTATGGACTTAATACTAGAAGACCCTGATGATGCTGGTATGGACTTAATACTAGAAGACCCTGATGATGCTGGTATGGACTTAATACTAGAAGACCCTGATGATGCTGGTATGGACTTAATATTAGAAGACCCTGATGATGCTGGTATGGACTTAATATTAGAAGACCCTGATGATGCTGGTATGGACTTAATACTAGAAGACCCTGATGATGCTGGTATGGACTTAATACTAGAAGACCCTGATGATGCTGGTATGGACTTAATACTAGAAGACCCTGATGATGCTGGCATGCTGGAAGCTCCTTGCCAACAGTCAGATGTGATGTTGTTGAGGGAAACATGTTTTTTATGTATTACAATATGTTAAATATAAACACATTTTTTGTATTGACATATCTTTAGATAATACATTTTAAATGAGTTCTGGGTTTTTTGGCGAGTGTTCTCACATGATACATGTTCACTTTTCACATTTCACTGTTTCCTGCATTCACTACAATTTGACGTACAGCTGAAGAACTGCAATGAAATGTGACCATAACACACAATGTTTTTGATGTTTCGTAAGTATTTTGCAGATGAATTACTTTAATTTCCCTGTACTGAACATGTAGATCAGCTTTATAATTGTTAGTGTATTTAAAAGACAATAAGATGTGCGTGAAACTATTCCTCTGTCACGGTTTGATGAAGCACAACACAGTGGTTTAAGATCCCCATCTTAAAGATCAGCAAAAACAATGAGGCCTGTTGTGTTCTCCGTCCTGAAGGCTTTCGTGCTTGACACTACTTTTGTACGTGTTGTTCATGAATTTGTGCTTTGAAATATTTGGACTATTCCGACTGCACACAGACCACATTCACAAGGTATGCTCTCACTGAACACGTTCTCTAATCCTACACATATTCTAAGTCTGTTTCCTTTTGCCACTCTGTAATGATCCCAGTCAGATGATTTGAAGTTTTGGAATAAAACAGTAAGATTTGTGCCTACCGTATCACCTCCGAGCCGAACCTCCTCTTTGCCTCTGAGATACTTAGAAATGGTTCAGAGGGGGAGTTATTCCACAGGAAATATGGTTTTCAGCAACTCAAACTTTAAGCAAAAGTATAACAGACAGACCTCGTTCTGAAGAGGAATGCACGGTTGTGTGATTTAGGTTGTAATTATTAAAAAAAGTAACAAAAGAAACAATAAAAAAGAGGAAGTGTACTTTACAATAAAATCAAAACCACATCATGTGTGCATTTTTTTAAAGTTTACAATTAAATTTTAAGTTTCAGTTCAGCTGTTTGAAAGAAGAACTTCTGCATCATCTTACTATCTTAAAAAAGAATGTTTCTGGTACTTGATGTTAGTACTGACACTAGAATAAAGGGATTCACTCACCTGGCGATGTCTCAGAGGAAGAGGGCGCATAAAGCGGCGAGACATCCACTCAGTATATATACCCACAGCAGGAGAAGGAGGAAAGTTAAAGCACAGCAAATCACAACACAATAAGAAACTGCAACGCAAACTTTTACACTTTCCCACCGCCGCTCTGACAACCTGAAAAAATATGTTTGTTGCAAAGTAAGCTGTTTTGTACTTGAGCAAAAAGAACAAACAAGCCGACTTTGTGCGTCTTATAGCGGCAGTTAAATAACATCTATTTCTACACGTTTATCGTCCTTCAGTCCAAATGTGCCGAGCTTTCAGTAAACGGGTGGACGTTTTGTATTATTTCAGTGTACCTCCATCAGGAATACATAAATCCTAACACATCTTTCTATTCTCACATTACAGATCTATTAGAAGTGTTAAGGCACAGTTTCTAAAAATGACATTAAATGATGATGTAACGCACTGTAGTTGTTGCTCTTTCAGATCAAATGGGTCTTCTGTTAAGCATGAATGAAAGAAAATATGCATTATAAGAAAATGAAGAAAATGTTTTCAAATAACAAAGATGGATTTCTCTAAAGTTGATCAACAAATTTAGATCAATCAAGTCTCATGTTTTTTTTTCCTGTCTTCAAGAATCCACTGAGTAACATTGACATCTGTATTCATATCCACATCTGTATTCATATCCACATCTGTATTCATATCCACCTGCAGAGAGTTTAAACCAGCCTGGAATTTTGCAAAAAAATATTCAAAATCAAAAAGGTCAAGTTGACTTTCTGTATGTTACTGCTCTGGTCCTTCAAAGTGTTGGCTCACTAACATCACTGATATATCTCTGAACTTTAGCAGGAACTACTGGAGTTTATGTTGAGAACTTGAGTTTGTACTGGGACTGTCCTCACTACCCAGATACAGTGGAGGGGAATGGAAATAGCTTTTTGTAGAATAGGACTGAACTATCTGTTCTTTGGTTCTGTGTCATTGGAGATCATTTAGGCTTTTGTGTTTATTAAAAGGTTTCACCCAATACATTTAGGTAAAACGTAGTTGCAGCCTGATTTATGCCAGCATGTTTCCAGTCCAGGAACACACAACACATCAAGACGTGGATGTACAAAGAGCTGGACTTTGACACTGAGACTGGGGTTTGCCCCCCATGTGTCATTATACTAAAACACTTATTAAGGATTAAGAGTTAAAGAAAGATGAAAAAGTCAACCTGTCCTCTATGTCGATGACGTTCATGATATTTAACCAAGACCACCTTAGAAGACCCTGATGATGCTGGTATGGACTTAATACTAGAAGACCCTGATGATGCTGGTATGGACTTAATATTAGAAGACCCTGATGATGCTGGTATGGACTTAATACTAGAAGACCCTGATGATGCTGGTATGGACTTAATACTAGAAGACCCTGATGATGCTGGTATGGACTTAATACTAGAAGACCCTGATGATGCTGGTATGGACTTAATACTAGAAGACCCTGATGATGCTGGTATGGACTTAATACTAGAAGACCCTGATGATGCTGGCATGGACTTAATACTAGAAGACCCTGATGATGCTGGCATGCTGGAAGCTCCTTGCCAACAGTCAAATGTGATGTTGTTGAGGGAAACATGTTTTTTATGTATTACAATATGTTAAATATAAACACATTTTTTGTATTGACATATCTTTAGATAATACATTTTAAATGAGTTCTGGGTTTTTTGGCGAGTGTTCTCACATGATACATGTTCACTTTTCACATGTCACTGTTTCCTGCATTCACTACAATTTGACGTACAGCTGAAGAACTGCAATGAAATGTGACCATAACACACAATGTTTTTGATGTTTCGTAAGTATTTTGCAGATGAATTACTTTAATTTCCCTGTACTGAACATGTAGATCAACTTTATAATTGTTAGTGTATTTAAAAGACAATAAGATGTGCGTGAAACTATTCCTCTGTCACGGTTTGATGAAGCACAACACAGTGGTTTAAGATCCCCATCTTAAAGATCAGCAAAAACAATGAGGCCTGTTGTGTTCTCCGTCCTGAAGGCTTTCGTGCTTGACACTACTTTTGTACGTGTTGTTCATGAATTTGTGCTTTGAAATATTTGGACTATTCCGACTGCACACAGACCACATTCACAAGGTATGCTCTCACTGAACACGTTCTCTAATCCTACACATATTCTAAGTCTGTCAACCTGTCCTCTGTCACTGACTTTCATGATATTTAACCATCTTTCCTTAACCCTAACCACATAACACCGAACATACAACATGAAACCTGCCTATTTTGCTGTGCATGTAATCCAACTGCAATTCTGTTGTTAATAAGAAGAATACATCCTGTGCTTTCATTGTAATGCATAACATGCTCACATTAGAGCTCAAATTAAAACAAAAACATCAGTGAGGTTTAATGAAAAAAAAACATTTTAGATGTAGGTTGAAGATTTTCCATTTAGATTTCCATTAATGAATTAAATCCAGATGAAATAATCACTGTAGAGCTCCATGCATTTAAATACCCTCACACATTACATTCACTAATGTTTTACGAGAAACTAATTGGGATGAAAGGTTTTTTAGGAGATGTATTTGCTCTCCTGTAATGGATGTAATTTAGGTTGCTAGTGTAAATATGTGTGCCACATGGGAATACTGTCCTTGCTGCCTCTTTTATGTTCTCTCATGTTTGCATTAATGCATTAAGTGTGTTCAACTGTTTCCTGAGCTCTAGTGGTTTTTAGGTTTTTCTGAGTTGGTCTACCTTTTAATGCGAGATCAGTAAAGTGCTTCCAGTACATACAGAAGTATGTACTGAGACCACCACAGCGACCGAAGTCATAGCCGGTGTCACAGGTGTCACTAACAACATTGATGCTGGCTCTGTTTTATTCAAGAGTCCCAGTAGCTAAGCCATGACAGTGTGACAGCGAGCAGCATGAACAATACCCCGACACTGAAGCAGCTGAATGGAATTCAGCCACTATTTCTTTGAGTGTCTAAAGTAAAGCACTATTTCTCTGTGTTGTTGCATGTTGAAGTTTCCTGCAAGTTATTTTCAATCACTGCTGACTTTTTCCAAAACACACATTTTCCTCTTGATGGTCTTTTTCTACCTGTGAGGCCACTGTAGAATGTTTTCAAGTAGACAGATGGCAGCAATATAAGGGCTCATCAATTCATTTCATTTGAGTATTGAGGTGCTTCATTTGTTCATTTGGTTGTGATCAACTGTCACACATGAGTGATGCGTTTGTGTGCTGGAAACAGTGCATCATGTACGGCCAATACTGCATCTCGCTGTGTGAATTGTGTTAACAGTGTGAGAAAAGCTTTGATGACTACTTGTACCTGAGCATATGATGATGAGGTGAAAATCATATTTGGTCGATATGCCAATGATTCAGTCGTTCCCTGACGAAGGAGTTAGAGGTGAGGCTTAGTCAGCGGATTCAGAGGTGAGTGTTTGTTTCATTAGAGGTACAATTGGTACAATACAGTGCCGATGACTTACTGTTGTGAAACTGTTGAATTCAGATCTTAAAAGAAAACAGGAGTATTGTCAGCTTTCTCTATATTCATTCCATCTGTGGTTTAGATATGGTAAAAAGACTCCGTTCTTCTCTCTTCTATCTTTTCAAAAGGCAGAATTCTTTTTGAAACGTTGTCACAACTCAACATGTCAGATCGTAGGTTGGCAGACATACGACATCACTGGACCGCTTTATATTCATGTGCCAGTTTATCAGGTCCGCCTAGCTAATGCAGTCTGATACAACAGGCCTGCAATCAATCTGCCCTTCATGAAGGTTCTACTGCTCAGTCTGTGTTACACTGTTTCAGAGAGCTGTTGTTGACTCACCTTCATGATGTCTTTGGAGGCTGTAGTTTGTGCTGCTGTTGCACTATATTGAGTCATACCCGTGTTTCTACCATTTTGTCCTGCCTATTAATATCAGTGTATAGACTTTGATGTTATGCTGCTTCACAACTATTATTCAGTAATATAATCATCTTTCAATGGAATCGTAGCGTAATTAAATCACATATTAAGATATCATGATATACAATTAAGTCATCTAAACTGATCATAAGAAGCACATACAAACTCAGATTTATCTGAAAATCTGATTATTTTGCCCTAAAGGTCTTAATAAATGAAAGAATACTATGCACTTTTCATTTATCATGTATTTAATTTATACAAGAGTATATACAACCATGCGGTTATTTCATATAGACTCTTTATCTATTAAAGTACCAGAAAACATGCTATTTTGTGATATATGTGATATAGTTATCGAGATATGAAATGACCAAAATCATGAAGAACACTTTGGCTTTGGTTAACCCCAAAATAATCTTATTGACCAATAAATGATCTTGTCTTATTTTTCACAAAGAACTCTAAAGTTGTGTGCATGTGCATGTTGAGCAGTTAGTAATGGGACTATCCCAGTGGAATTGCATTTTCTTTTTGCACATACAGGAGGCGTGCATCTAGGATAACAATAATAATAAGGGAGCGCACAGCACAGCGCAACAGTAGTCATTGTCACGCCCAGGGCCCACGTTGTGTAAGTTACAAATGTACTCAAATCCATCCGTGTCTGTCTTAACATGAGGTGCGGCCGGACTCATTGTTGTTGCATTGCTAGCTTGAGGCAGCTGGAAGCGAGTGCACCATTGACCAACAAAAACCTGGTCTACAGTCAATGACACAGTATTTTCCTGCTGGTTTAAAGGCGCATTATTCAGATAGTAAGATGTGACTTCATAGGCTGGTTCACAACAAACATTTAGAGCATCAAACACGTTTTTATCTAAGAAAAGTTCCTGCTTTAATCCATATTTGTCGCCGTTTTCAAAAATTGCAGAAATTCTCAATAGTATTTCCCAAAAAGGTTTTTATCCAACAAAGTATTTTGCTTTAAATTCATATTTGTTGATGTTTAGTCTTTCAAAAGCAACATTTTCCCTGCAGAACACCACTGGCTTGAATAGCAATGTACAGGTGCAGGCGTACCTGACTTTTAAAATGAAAAGTACATGACAAGACACACCTATAATGAACTGAGATACCAAATACCTTTGAAACTTGCGCCTTACTTGGGCCCAAATGATATGCACTTGTGCCATGCACTTCAGACCACGCGCTATCAATCGTTCATGATGTATCTGCATTATAACTAGTGATTAGAGCTGCAAGATAGATGTAAAACAATACACACAAGATTTCCCTTAGAATGTTAGCTCTTACATTCTACAAAACATAACTAATCAAGTGACGCATCACTAAAGGATAACTTTGTTCAGCCTTGAACCTATTTGCTCATGGAACAAAGGTTTCTGAAATCTCTGATTTCTGAGAGAGAACACAGCAGACAGCAGCTGCATTGTAACCCCTCAGGACAATTTGTCACTGTCCATTTATATCCACTAAAAGCGCTTGCGTTTGCCACTGATTGTTATCACAAGTGTCTCAGAACATCATCTCACTCAAGGAGAAGACTGCTGGGGAGACTGGTAGTGTTCCTGTAGGTGCTGTGAGCCTATGAGGCCCACAGAGGAAGAACTCTGTTCAGAGTGGGACCTGTTGCTGCCAGATATTCAGATTTCTCAATGAGACTTGGTTAGACACAATAACAAACAGACCGGATCAAGTGGAAGGTAAAGAAAAGGTTTTATGTTTCTGTAGGGTTCTTTCCATATTGTTGTCAGACACTAATAATTTGAGCCAGTCAGTGGCAAAGACAAGCACTTTTAGTGAACGTAACGTTACATCGAAATTGTTAGTCACTTCAACACAAAAACATGGAAAATAGGTTGAAAAATACTTAAAATAGCTTTCCACAGCGCTACTTTAATCTATTTAACAACCAATGGCAGGTCTTCATGGCACTAAATTCCCTATTCATACATGAACCGTAGGATATCCTCCTTCCTGTGTATTGGATATTATTGCATTGTACTCACCAGAGTTATGTCTGATGTTTCAGATCCAAGCAATTTAAGCGACTAGTGCCGATGATACAATCCTGTGTGCACATGGCTCGTCACAGTCGGTCTTTAGCGTTCAAACATCTCTGCAGAACCTCAAACTTATACTGAATGCTGATAAAGAAAAATCAACCCACAATTATGTTTCACATCATCATTTATATACATAATGGTGCTGGTACTGAGGCTGTTCAGTTTTGGAAATTAGTCATTTGACTTTTATTAAAAAGAGTACAGTCTAGACCAGTGATTCTCAACTGGTGGGTCGCGACCCAAAAGTGGGTCGCGGTCCCATTTTCAGTGGGTCGCGGGTTTGGCTTAAGCGACAAAATGACTACAATAAAACCACAACGTGGTGTCAAACACCGGTCTTCTGGTTCAAAGTCCTGTTCATTGGGCCCATACTCCTGCCCACCAATAGTCGTCTTCTTGGATATTACAAAGTTCGTCACTTGTTCTGACTGGATTTAATTTGCTTGTCCACCATGAATGAGGATCCTAATTGACATTGGCATTATTTTTTGTCCAGAGTGACACGAAATTTGTGTCCCTGTACATGAATCAATAGCTGGCATTCACAAAGCCCCATGATACTGGGCTGGTGTACGATATAGCAAAGTAGCATCTAGAGGAAAACTTTGGTTTATAAATGTGTCCAGTTAGTCCCACCCGTGTAAATTGCACCATATAGATGGAATGGATTACAAAGGACATTACAACTTGAAAGTCTCATCCCAGTAGATGCATGAACTTTTCATTTTGCACATTTTTTGAGATGTGTGTGATTGTTTCTGATGACTACTGTAATCAGAGATCTCGATCTCAATGAGACTACCTGATTACCTGCTGATCGTCTGACTGCTCTTGTTCTTGACTTGACTTCATTATAGTGATGTCACCATGTTCACAGATCGCAGCAATTCATTTGAAATGAAACAATTATCCTGTAAGTACAGTAACTACTTATGCAACTGAGCCTAGTTATTGTGCACCTCGTCGTCCATGTTCTAAATGTATGACAGTCTGTGTGCTCTGCATTGTTAGAATAATATCGGCCACAGAATTTACTTTCACCAGTCGTGATGAACTAGTAACCAGACTACCTTTACATTGAAGTTTGGAAATTCACTCGAAAATCTAAAAATGCTGTGTCTGCCTTTGTGACTTGTAAGCACCACTTTTGGCGCTTCAGTACCAGTTTATATTAAACAAGATGCTATTCAATAATGAATGTCTAATTTTTCTTTGAAACACCTCAGAAATATCATTTCCTGGTGTCAGAATGATTGCTCTGTGTAAACTCATCACCTCAGCCATTTTCAGTATCAACAACCTCAAATGGTAAGAGCAGTACGCGGGGGGAAGCCCAGTAAGAAGCTGTATGACATTCTAACAGGTGTAAACAACTTGTTCTGAGGTTATTTTTTCTGTTGTCAAAGGTCATCTCAGCAGAATGCCACAGAGGCACAGCGGAA
The DNA here is from genome assembly GCA_032191485.1 of Leptoclinus maculatus. Classification (NCBI taxonomy): domain Eukaryota; kingdom Metazoa; phylum Chordata; class Actinopteri; order Perciformes; family Stichaeidae; genus Leptoclinus; species Leptoclinus maculatus. Next base: position 1,475,093 of record JAVDOI010000024.1, read on the forward strand.
GCCTGAGTCCTTTCAAATCTCGATTTCTGTAGAAGGTTCTGCCGTTATCGTTAAGTAACCTGTTTTTATGGGACATTCTCAGATGGTCGCTGTACTTTTTTTTGCACCTGTATGTACTTGTATGTATGTGAGACGTTTTGCAAATATTTCAACGGCTACGAATGAAATGAAATGAAATCATGCACGTAAAGTGCAGGTTAGAAAGATAATGTGATATGGAGGTATGAGCCCTCGCAGTGCTCTCTTCTTCCTTTTGTTTAAAAATAAATCCATTATTTCCTCACGCTGCATTTTCCGATTGCTTTGACTTTTCACAGCAAAGTTTCAATATGCAAAACTTCTGATTGAACCAAATTCTTGCCTTTGAACACAAAATGAATCACATGCTTCGTCCTCCGAATACACACACCTCACATTAACACAAGTTCAGGGCTTATTACCAAGCGTACATATCACTGAAGTATTGCATCATGTCTATCTGACAGTGCCTTGCTGAGCAGGATGTCAAACTTGCTACTTAGGTCCCTGTTTCTTCTAATGCTTTAAATATTTAACAAAGTGCAAGTCAGAAGTTCACACATGCCGTCAGTTAGTGGTGATAACAACACTCAAAATAAAATGAACTCATATTATGGACTCATCTTGCCATTGTCAGAGCTTTTCCTCCACATAACTGTAATACTCTCCCTTCCCTTACTTGAAAAACAATAGCATGTGTGATGTCATCACAGGCAAGGTCCAGAGTGTGAGCTGGATGATTGTGGTGTTTGTACATTTTCCAACAGCCCACTGAATAAGATCTCACGGTCACTGAGGAAGAGCGATTGGTTGATGTTGTTGGATGGAATGGAGTGTCTCCTGAGACCCTGCAGGTGTCCAATAGGACACTGTAACAGCTGCTGTCCATTCCTCAACCTCATAGAGGAATTTCTCAGATGGTCGCTGTTCAACTATTTTTTTCTGTATGTGAGATGTTTTGCAAATGTTCCAACGGCTACGGATTAAATGAAATAAAACCGCATCCACCGAAGATGCAGGTTAAAACTGCATGAACAAAAGTAACACATGTAGATGGAGGTATGAGCTCTGCATTGCCCTCTAGTTCCTTTTGTTTAAAAATAATCTATTATTTCCTCACGCAGCATTTTCCGATTGCTTTGACGCAGTTTTCACACAGTTTCAATATGCAAAACTGAAATTGATACTTACATTACTGTGAGATCAATGCATGAAAAAAACAATGCTTTTACCTGTGAGTGTCTTAGCTTAGTAATTGTGTCTGATAGTGAATAAACACATTGCATTTGTGTTCATAGTATATTTACAGCATACCAAAGACTCTACATAATAGTGTTTTATGCTTCTCACATCAGTGTGCAGTTGTCTGTGTGTCAAGCAAAAATACACTTTTTAGAAGAGTTGATCAAGCTTTGAATGAAGTGTTTGCTTTTGTAAAAGATAAAAGGTATCTAGTATTTTGTGTATATGCTTTTGTGTGTGTGTGTGTGTGTGTGTGTGTGTGTGCGTGTGTGTGTGCGTGTGTGTGCGTGTGTGTGTGTGTGTGTGTGTGTGTGTGTGTGTGTGTGTGTGTGTGTGTGTGTGTGTGTGTGTGTGTGTGTAGAGTTTTGACAACAAGGGTTCTCGTTTTAGAAATTGTGTTTTAGCAAAAGCACAAAACTGTGAAACAACAGAGAGCACAGACAATAAAAGGTGCATATTTAATGACACAACTTCCATCCAGCAGCCCTGCACTGCCTCCACTTTTTCATTTTCACTATCTCTGGTTCCTCCTGACAAGATGTTTCTCATTGCTATTTGTATAATCTTTGAGGAAAACACCAGAGAATGAGTTCATATTTGATATCATTTGGTAATGGTCCTTTTACTTAAAAACGCTCAAATGGTTCAAATTCAGTGATGACCATGTACAATGTTGTGATGCTCTGATTAACTTACTCCGTGATGTGTTACTTTATTTGTATTATATTGTGTTTCGATTTATTTTTTTTGGTCAATTTAAAACTTGAAATTGAGCCAAGGCAAGTATAAAACATTGTAGTATAATGTACTACAGTGTTTTGATTACAGCTTGTACAATGTTTAAACACTGAACATGGTGTGGTTTATTTTCTGTTGTTATTACCTCGTGGTGCTACCACCACATTTTGTTTCCATTTGAATGAAAGATTGATCATTTAAGAAAAAACTAAGCAACAAAAGTGTGTCGTTACCACGAGAATATGTTAGGACAATTGAGAACAATAGAGGGAGGTGTGAATATGACAATGATCAACTAAACGTCAGCAGCATGCTACTGGGTGTTGTGTGTATACAGCGTTTATACTTTGTATTGGGGTCCATAACAATGTGTTCATCAACAATAGTGGTTCCTGTGACGGACATCCCTGTCTTTATGTATTTGAAAAGTGTAGCTCTGTGTACGTATTGAGAGTTTGACATGCTGATTAGTCTATATGAACAACACGGGAACTCAGACAAGGTGGTTTTCAAAGTGTCTCATTTGAATGAATGAATCATGGAAAGACAAAAAGATAAGATCAAATCTGGTTCATCTGCATTTTTATATTTCACCTTTTCAACATTTCATCATTTCATCATTGAAACTTGGTCATAAGCGTATTGTTAAATCGGGTTTCTTTTTAAATCATTTACATGTTTGGTATCTGTACAATGTGTGTTTTACAGTTTGTTTGGGATATACATTCTGTGAGCTGAAAAATAGAAACCTCGTTACAGTCAAGTGCAATTCAGTACAGCAGCCCAGTAATAATCTTGTCTTTGTGCAGCTTCTAATATTTAGTTAGTGTTTACACCCAATACCATACAACAGTTATGTTATGCCGATGACACCCAGCTGGTCTTGACACTCAAGTGGAGACACGCATCGCTGCGTGCTTGGCTGACATCTCAAAGTGGATGACGACACACCACCTGAAGCTCAACCTGGACAAAACCGAGCTACTGTTCCTCCCGGGGAAGGGCTGCCCACACCGAGACCCGTCCATCACCATTGACGATACCGTGGTGACGCCAACTCGGACTGCGAGGAACCTGGGTGTGACCCTGGATGACCAACTGTCGTCCTCAGCAAACATTGCATCGGTTACACGCTCCTGCAGATTCCTGCTCTACAACATCAGGAGGATTCGCCCCTTCCTCACTGACAGACGGTGCAGGTGTTCATCCAGGCTCTTGTCATCTCCCTCCTGGACTACTGCAACTCACTACTTGCCGGAGCCCCGGCGTCGGCCATCAGACCTCTGGAGCTTGTCCAGAAAGCTGCAGCTCGCCTGGTGTTCAATCGCCCCAAGTTCTCCCACACAACTTCCCTTCTCCGTCCTCTACACTGGCTCCCTGTAAGAGCTCATCCAGTCTAAGACTCTGGTGCTAGCCTACAGGGCAGTGAAAGGAACAGCTCCTTCCTATCTCCAGGCCACGGTCGAGCCCTACACCCCCGCCCGACCACTTCGCTCTGCTGCCTCTGAGGGACCTCTGGGACCTCTGAGACCTCTGAGGGACGGGGCAACCAGTCGCCCCGTCCCTCAGAGGTCCCTGCGGCCGATCGACCCGGTCACGGCTGTTTTCTGTCCTGGCCCCACAGTGGAATGAACTCCCCACTGACGTCAGGACAGCAGAGTCGCTGCCCATCTTTCATCAGGCTGAAAACTCACCTCTTCAAGAAGTACTACCCTGAGCCTTCCACTCAGCACTTACTGTATTAGTATTAGTCTGTTGCACTTATTGTATTCATATTAGTCTGTTGCACTTATTGTATTCATATTAGCTTGTTGCACGTATTGTATTCATATTAGTCTGTTGCACTTATTGTATTCATATTAGCTTGTTGCACTTATTGTATTCATATTAGTCTGTTGCACTTATTGTATTCATATTAGCTTGTTGCACTTATTGTATTCATATTAGTCTGTTGCACTTATTGTATTCATATTAGTCTGTTGCACTTATTGTATTCATATTAGTCTGTTGCACTTATTGTATTCGTATTAGTCTGTTGCACTTATTGTATTCATATTAGTCTGTTGCACTTATTGTATTCATATTAGTCTGTTGCACTTATTGTATTCATATTAGTCTGTTACACTTATTGTATTCATATTAGTCTGTTGCACTTATTGTATTCATATTAGTCTGTTGCACTTATTGTATTCGTATTAGCTTGTTGCACTTATTGTATTCATATTAGCTTGTTGCACTTATTGTATTCATATTAGTCTGTTGCACTTATTGTATTCGTATTAGTCTGTTGCACTTATTGTATTCATATTAGTTTGTTGCACTTATTGTATTCGTATTAGTCTGTTGCACTTATTGTATTCATATTAGTCTGTTGCACTTATTGTATTCATATTAGCTTGTTGCACTTATTGTATTCATATTAGTCTGTTGCACTTATTGTATTCATATTAGTCTGTTGCACTTATTGTATTCATATTAGTCTGTTGCACTTATTGTATTCATATTAGTCTGTTGCACTTATTGTATTCATATTAGTCTGTTGCACTTATTGTATTCATATTAGTCTGTTGCACTTATTGTATTCGTATTAGCTTGTTGCACTTATTGTATTCATATTAGCTTGTTGCACTTATTGTATTCATATTAGTCTGTTGCACTTATTGTATTCATATTAGTCTGTTGCACTTATTGTATTCATATTAGTCTGTTGCACTTATTGTATTCGTATTAGTTTGTTGCACTTATTGTATTCATATTAGTCTGTTGCACTTATTGTATTCGTATTAGTCTGTTGCACTTATTGTATTCATATTAGTTTGTTGCACGTATTGTATTCGTATTAGTCTGTTGCACTTATTGTATTCATATTAGTCTGTTGCACTTATTGTATTCATATTAGTCTGTTGCACT